>VDFB02075321.1:343795734-343989772 GCA_007258455.2 Sequoia sempervirens
TAAATCATAGAAAAATGGACCAAGCATCGTGAAGAGAGACCTAAAAGGCCATAAAATGACAAGGGGCCATTTTTCTATGACACATTTAAACCCCACTTTACTGAGAGGATGAACTTGCTTCAAACTTACACTAAAGTAGCCATGTATATCGAGAGAGAGAGAGAGAGGTCCCAATGCACTTATATTAGCAAGGTGGAATGTAAATGATCAAGAGGGATGATCAAGCACCCAGGATGAATATCCCATGGTAAACTAAACATAAGAACAAAGGAACACAAAAGTGTAGAAATGAAAGAATTGGATGAAGCTTCGATCATTTGTCCAACTAGTTGTGGATTAGATCTAGGTTGTTTGTCTGAAAAAGAAAATGCATACTCACTTTGGTGAAATAGAACTCATGGTGGTTTGTTGGGTGAGAAGACCCAAAAAATTAAGATACATATGCTAGTTGGTATGCACTTACAAACAAAAAGGTGGCTATGGGGAAAGTCATGCCACTGGATGGGCTTCCTGCTCAACCGTATTAAAGTTATACCTCCTGATAACTCTAACAAAGTGCCACAGAGGGAAAATTTTAGTTTTTGCTTCATGAGACAAGAAAAGCATCATATTCTTAGAACCCATAAAAAAAAATTAAGGTACCATAGGAATGCAAGTTGTGTTATGCAAGGTGGCAAAAAAAATGTAAAATGAAAAAATGTAAAAATGTAAAATGTAAAAGATGTTCAAAGGAGTCTTGTTAAGTTCATGCAAGGTCTATCACCTAGGGGACATTGTGTCTAATGTCTCCAAGAGAGGACCAATCAAATAATAGAATATTCAGAACTTAGGGGATGTAGTGTGTCGCATTGGCCACCAAGAGGAATGTAATATGGTAAGATAAATCAAACTTATGAAGGACATCACACACAATGTCATCCACAAAGTGACGAGCGTGTCATATGAAATGACAAGGCTACACTAAGAATGAGGAATTGACAAATGAAATTATGCCAATGTATACCCCCAACTTTAAAGGAATTTATCCATACCATCTTGTGAGAAATTACTTTAAAGTAGTGAAGGAAAGAAAATGCAAAAAGGAGAAGCAAGACATGAGAGCTAACTCTGAAAGCCCTATGCCAAGTCATATGTTTCTAAGTTAGGTTGCTTCATCTAAACGAAAGAGAAAACAAAAGAAAAGGGAGTTGCCCCCAAAAAGGAACACACCAAACACATAACAGATCTATGGATTTGTGGTCAGTATGTTCATTACTGCAATGTTTATATGAAAGAGCTCATACCTGTGATCATTCCCCAAAGCACACAGAACTAGAGAAATGACAAAAAGAGAGTGAAAATAAAAAGAAAAATAAAGTCCATTTTGGGTCAACATGGAAGAGACATTGCGGTCTCAATGCTTTCCATCATTCCAGAAAGGAAAACAAAAGCAAAAAGAAAATGAAAAGGAAAAAATAAAAAGCTTTTGGGTCAACATGAAGGAGACATTGCGGTCTCGATGCCTTGCATCATCCCCAAAAGAAAAACACAAGATAAAGTAAAAAGGAAAAGGGACCTTTTGGGTTAGCATGGAAGAGACATAGGGTATCTCTACACTTTATGTGATCCCTAAAAGGAAAAACACAAAAAAAAGAGTGAAAAAGGCAATGCACAACATATAGAAGAATATAGGTATGAATAGAAGAAGTGTACAACGAACATCAAATACACGATATGGGGGAACATGATACACACATACATGAAAAGTGGAAAGGGACAAGTAATGAAAATGTAAGTCAATCATTAACTAAGTTATTGGTTTCTCAATCTTAAGTAATATAAGAAGAAAGTTAAGAAAATAGTTAAGAGACAAAGACAAGTGCATTACAATGACAAGGCTAACAATTTCTTGCCCCCCACAAAGTATAAAGAAAGAATGAGTTGAGGTGGGTGCTGTGAAAAGATCATGCAATAGTGAGAATAGAAAATTATACAACTATGGAATGATAAAAAGGAGTTTTGTTTTAAGGAATAATGGGAAAGTATATAGTATCAGTGAAGTGATACTTGTTCAATATTTCATTCAATGTTCGACATTATTCAGTTTGATGTCCAAGAACACGATGATATTTTCAAAATGGTATGTTAGAATCTTTAGGATGAATGACCAACCTATTCATAGGTGGAAAAAGTATAAGGCCTTTGTTTAAAAGTAGTTGAAGTCTCCTTTCACACTCAGGTGGAGGATGAGTAGGAAACTTGATTATTTTTAGTTTATAAGGCCATTTTTGTTTGCTAGATTCTCCTTTTCATGAACATAATTAGGAAGAGGACCCATGGGGATCCTAGCATCCTTGTCATCAGATTCATGTAAAGGTTTTTCATGTGGAAGGAGAATGTTCAAGTCACGAGGAGAATCAAAGATCACAGTAGCATCATCTTAAAGTCTCCAATATTCAAAAGGAGTCATGTCAGGATGAGGAGCATCTTGATATCCTAATCCTATGTTGTTTTCTTCCATTGGTTTTTGTTCAAGAAGTTGGTGAATTTCATGTTCATGTGTCATGTCACAACCTTGTTTGCTTAAGATAGTAAATCCTTTTCCATATGTTTCTTTAGGGTTAATGGGAGTGTTCGTGACTTTGTGTTCATAAAATGGTTGAGGATGTGTTGGTTAAGAGGATCTAGGTCCACTTGGTGGAGGGATCTTAGGTCCTTCTTGAGTTTCAGGATGTAGGTATCCAAAGTGATCAGGAGGTGCAACAGTAGGAATATTTGGTGGTTTCATTGATGAGTAAAAGGTTGCATTGGATTCAAGGTTATCAAGACATTTGTTTAAGAACTTGTTCATGATAGCATCATCTTCACAAATGATGTCAACATTACAAGGAGGACAATCATGAGGAGTTGAAGGAGCATGTGGAAGCTCAAGGTCATTAGGATCACAACCACATGCACAATTGGACATGTCTACCAAGGATTTTAATGAATTCCAAAACTGATGAAAACAAAATTCCATGACGATAATGAATGCAAATAAACTTAAAAGCAAGAAATAGAAGTAGATAGAGAATATAGAAAGTAAAATAGAAAGAAATTATAAAAAACAAAAATGAAAGAAATACCCAGAAAATGCCTGAAAATGCAAGATGAAATGTGCAAGTGAACTGATTTGCCCAGGGTGGTGAATTAGTCCAACTATGAGATTTTTTTGTGATTTTCAGAAAATATAAGGTGAATTGAATGCTTCTTAGATTCCAATAAAGGATGCAGATGTAAATTTTCATTTTTTTCAATGAGATGTTATACAAAAATGAAATCTAAATGAGTATTTCACTACTGCAATTTGAGAAACCCTAGGATGGAAAAAAAGAACAATACCCTAATTGAATGTTGATGTAAATGAAGTATAGGATGCAAGATGCAATTGAAATCAGAAATGTAAAGTGTTCAATATGTAGGTTCACCAAGATGAACCATAGATTTTTTTGGGTAGGGCTTATAGGCTACTCTTGCACTCTTAGGATGTTTCACCTAAAAAGAGAGAGATAAACCCTACGCAAAGGAATCCACACTAAGTTCACTCAAACTATGCAATGTATGATGTTACAATTAAGACTAAATGAGATGATATAAATGCAATTGGGTGATCTATTTAACTTATTATGTATGCAAAACGTAATAATTATGCAATGTTGGAAAACATAATGTGATATGCAAACATGAACTAAGAAAGAAAAAATTAAAAACAAAATAGAATAAGGTTGATTCAGAGGGAACCTAGGTAGAGAATAGAGAATCTGGAATCTTTTGAATGTTGATTGAGATCACAAAAAATAACCAGTTGCACTCATTTGGCACTGATGGTGAATCTGTCCTTTTTTTGATGAAAACTATTAGAAACTAGGTTTTGAGTGTCAAGATCTAGAATTTGACAAAATATGGATTTCCATCCTTAAGGTGGGACTCATTCACCACTAATGGTGAATCATTCCTCTTCCAAAATTCTGAGAAATCAGGGAGAAATTCTGCAACACCAGATCTAAGGTTGTTTGCTTGTTGGGTTGATGAAGTTAATTCTGCAGAAAATGGACAAAATATCTTCTACAAGATTGAAATATGGTTGATTTGACTTGAAGCACTTTGTTGACTTCTTTTCTACTTTTCAGCACCTAAATTCTTGTCAAATCTACATACACAAGTCTACAAACACACATGCAAAAGGGGAAATGGTCAAGGATTAGGTTATAAGGATTTGCATTGGTCAAATCCCACTTTGGTAATCAAACCCTTAATGAGAATAATGAAATGAAAGAGAATGATAAATAAATAACAAAAAAGTGCTATTGTGCCATAGAAAAAAATACCTTTTTCTTGACATGGGAATAATTCATGATAAAATGGACTTAATTAGGTTTTCATATAGTGTTTTGAGGCATTTTATGCATCCACACTAGGTCTTGGACCCTTCCAAATGCATTTAACAATGTCTTGTAAAGGTGTTGTAAAGAGTTGTAAGATACTTTCACACTTTTCTAGACTTAATGAACCTATCTCTCCCTAATTCAACATTATAAATTTTTCTAATAACATTATTACATCAATTTAGAAGGCTTGTGAATGAAATTTAATGCTAAACTAGTGTTGTAATGTGCCTTGCACATTCACATTGGTTCTTGTGCACTCCTAGGCTATGTGGACTTCATTTTACTATTGTAAAGTTTATTTAATCACACTTTCACATTGAATTTTGTGTACCAAAGTCTAATTACTCTTTACATCATCATTAATAGGCCCCTATTACCCCATATTTTGTATCCTGAGGCATAATTTGATCAAATAGCCAACATACTCATCTTATAAACCTCATTTTCTTACTTCTCGACATTCTAGCTAGTAAAAATGGCCCCTGGGGGACCCATTCACCATTAGTGGTGAATTAGTCCCATCTAGGTGGGACCCATTTTCCATTAGTGGTGAATGAGTCCCATTTTGAGCCATTTTCGGGGTTTCATGGGGAAAAAATAGCTTTTAAGTTTTATTTTTCTCCATGTTGGCCTTATAGGTCCAATTAACAGGAAAAGAAGGTGAATTTCCTATAAATAAAACCTTATAAGCCATAATTCATAATAAATTAACTTTATTCATCATTTTTCTCCCATCTCAAGTCAAGCAAGCTAGGGTTTTGTCATTCTAAGTCACTAAGGTAGCACTTTTTAAACATTCAAGTTCAATCATCATGGACAGGTAACAACTCCATTATTTCATGCTTCATTATATATTTTCATCATATTGGTTTAATTACCTAAAAATGGGTTTGACCAAGGCAAACCCCTATGCCCTAATATTCACCATTGCTTTCTCTTTCATAGTGCATTTGTAGATTTAGGTGCTTGGATGGCTTGAAAATTATTGAAGATTAGTTTACAAACTTCTTGAAGTCATCTCCAATTTTTCAAGGCAAAAACTTACACAAAAAGTCATTTACAGCTGCGAAAATCAAGGTTTCAAACTAGGACACCTTGAGGTGCAAATTGAGCAGACTGAAATCTACAGATTACATTTTTGAGTTTTCAGAATAGCTTGAATGGAATAATTCACCTAGAGTGGTGAATGAGTCCCACTGTATCTATTTCCTAAATATTTTTGGAGTTTTTGACAACCATTTCGCTAAAACGAACCCTAGTATAGTTTTCTAGAAATGGGAATAATTCACCTAGAATGGCGAACGAGTCCCACCAAGTCTAAATTTTATCATAAATAGCATTCTAGAAGTCATTTATGTTCCTCATCCATATCTCAACTGAACACTTTCAATTTCATTCATTTATATTAAGTTTTGCATTCATTTCTAGTTCATTGTTGTATTACACGGTGTGTTTTCAAACATCACTTATTTCTTAGTTTTTGCATTCATATTCAGTCAATTTCATATCCTATCTACATCTAGACCATTTAATTTAGTCTAAATAACATCATTCATAACATAATTTGAATGAACCCCTTAGCATATTTTCCCTAAGCTCTCTCCTTTTAGGTGAAAAACCCTAGAAGAGTTAGAGAGTACATAGGTGCCAAAAATCTGTGGTTCATTTTGGTGAACCTTCTTTTTGAACATCTTATTTTCTGATTTGGATTCCATTTTTATCCTAGTCCTATCTTTAATTTAATTTGCATTAGAATTGCATTGGTTAATTTGCATCTAGGATTTCAACTTTTTGCATTAGAAAAAAGTGCATTTGGCTTCCATTTTTGCATACAATTTCCTTCAAAATTTCTGAAATTCTACATCTCCATCTAAGGAATACATCTTACAACATTAAACAAATAAAAAACACTTCAAAATTTCTTAATTTTTTGCAAAAACCCAGTACCAGGACTCATTAATCATATTGTGCGAATAAGTCACTATCCAAATTATTGATTATATGTCCCTGCATCAGAAACCTCATTTTTGTGATTCCTAAGCCTCCTAGTATCATATAGTATAAGTCTAGAAAGTTTCTAGAACATTTTTTTTATCCATTTAGGTCAAAAAAATTTAAATTCCTCATTTTTCACATCCCTTCATTTGCAAACACCATTCGATCTAAAAATGCTTACATTCCTGCCCTATGAGAGTGTTTTTGTGAAAGGGACTGCAACCTTGGACATTCCTAATGATCATAATGTTTCTTCTCATAATATCTCTCCTCTTGGTGATGAAGAAATTTTAGTAGAGTAATCAATTAATGAGAGTTTTGATAATCCTACGTGTTTCTCTCCTTTTACCTCTCTTAGTGGACAACACATTCACAACCAACATAACACAACCTTGGATGATCATGACAACAACATTTGTTCTTCCTCCAGTATCTCTCCTAGTTTTGAAATATATACTTTGATGTTAGACAACACAATCGATGAAGACCATGAATATCTTAGTTGTCCCCCTTCACCTAGGGAAACACTTCTTGAAAACCAATCTTCAAACATTGATCATTCCCCTACTTGTGATGAAGTCCTTTTAGAAGAACCAACCTATGAATGTAAAAAAAAATTGGCTTCTTGTTCTCCTAAAAATGCTCCTTCTTGGGGGAATCTCATGGTGCAAACATATATTGAACATTAACACATCTCCTTCAACCACTAAACCTTCTATTGGTAAGGATACTCAAGCAGCATTAGAATCCATTTCACCAACATATCATGCCAATCAAGACAAAATATTTTAGGTTATGATGACACAAGTGCGATCTCCTTTCATTAGTGAGATTCCTAAGTCGCCTTCCATTAGTGAAAAAAACAAAAAAATTAGAGACGTCTTGAAATCCATGATGCAATCTAATCATAATAATGTTTTTCAGCCACTAAGTTGTAATTTAGTGACTCAAAAATCTAGAGGACCACACAACACTCCTACACCATTACCTTTTCCTCAAAAAGTTCCTAGTGTTGAAGATCTTAAAAAAAATCGTGCTAATATATTTTTATGGGAGCTCATTCAACTTTCATCGACAGTCAAACTTCTCTTCCATGAAATGTTGGAAATATAGAAGGAAGAGATTCAATCTTACATAAAACTGAATCATGTAATGTCCTCCCCTTGTTCCATATAAGCCACCTAGTTAGAAATCACATACCCTAAATATAAATTACCCCCACCTGAGATTCAACACAAAAATGATCCCTTGATGATAAAGGTGATCATTAATGAAACTTTAATTAGGAACACTCTCATCGACAATGGATCAAAAATTAATGTTTGTATCATGGACCTCTTACACAAACTTGTCATGGAAAAAAAGTTCATTCAACTTAATGATGTTCATATTTGTGGCTTTAACAATGTTCATAGGCAACCACTTGGGATGATTACATTACGTACTGAGGTCGGACTTGTAGTGTTGCCTGCCTCTATTTATATCATGGAAGGACCCCTTCCATACAATATTATCCTAGGGAGACCATGGATTCATGCTATGAAAGGAGTCCCATCTACCCTTCACTGTGTCATGAAGTTTTGAATACAACAACAAGATATTCATGATTGATACAAATGAGAAAATTTGTGTCAATTGATCACAACAATTACAACTCCCCTAATCCTTTCAGTCCTTGATCAAAACATAAACCTATACAAGTTGATGATAATTATTCACCTACAATAAAACACTTTTATGATAATTGGGAGTCATTAGACTCTACCGCTCCTTACCATAAGATTCCAAAAATATCACCCTCATGGTCCAAAGAGTCATATGGGTATGTGCAGGATCATGATGGGCCAAAAAGTAGTGATATGATGGGTATTTGTAGGACATGTGGCTGACGACTTTTTTTTTACCCAAAATTGATGAAATGAAAAGGGTTTTTAAAGGAGTTTCTCAGCTTTCCACCAATATAAATTATACTGTACTTTGAATTTAATGAATAATAATTATTCATTTTCTACATATTGTACATTTGATTTTTGACCATGTTAAGGTGGTTAGACACACAAGTTTTTATATTGTTTAAAAGTTTTAATAAAAAATTCATAATTAATTATTTACTTTGAAAAAAATTACAAAAAAACATGCATCACATCTGGACATGAGTCGTCTACTCATGTCTAAAATATTATAAAAAAATATTATCATTTTATTGTGGTTAGGGTGGTCAGACATACACCTACTTATTTTTTCCCTAAAATTTAATTACTGCATTGAAATTTCAAATTTTCACCAAATAGATTTAAAAAAAAACCTAGTAGTTTAGAAACTACATTCAATTTGCTACAAATTCTATTCTTACATATTTTTGAAATTGTTTGTTTTATGATCAGATCTAATGTAGAAAAAAATTAATTTAAAATCAGACATAATAACACAGTAGATAGCCTGGGAAAACCCTCCTCTTGAGGAAGAAAAACCCAACAACAAATATATCTCTTATATATATGAGCAATGGCAACAAGTCTCTTTACAATGAGGCCACACACAAGGAAAATAATTAGCTCCAACAATGATGTAATACAAACTAATAGTATTCCCTTCAATCTACACTTGAATAGACTCATAATCTGCAATAGAATAATTCACACTAAATAGAAAAACTTTCTCTTTATAATTCTCACTTGAGGGGAGAGAAAGATCGAACTTACTTGATACCCAAATGAGAGAAAGTGACCTTATATATATATGTTGCTTAGAGGGGTCACACCTTTTCAAAGACAAGGTCGGACACCATAAAATAATTAAAAATAGTAAATAATAATTACAAGTGAGGTTGGCCATCTCAGAGATATGTTGCTATTAAATAATCACAAATAAATAAGGAAGTATGAAGCCTGAATCTGCAATAACATCAATACTCCCTCTCAGCTAGGGAGGAATACTTCCTGCTGCACAAGACACATCACCTCATCGTGATGCCAACCATAATGGCTACAACCATATGTGGAAAAGAAACGATATCACCTCATTGTGATATCAACCATAATGGCTACAACCTTGTATGGTATGTACAAGTGTTCATCACTTGCGTGATGTTATCACCTCAACATGACTTTCACCATGGCTCTCCCAGAGGGTGGAATCAAGGGATTTCACCTCGAACTTATCTTACAAAGAAGAACTCATTAATCAAGGGATTTCACCTTGAACTTCTCTCACATAGAAGAACTCATTAAGGGTATGTGCAAGATCATGATGGGCCAAAAAGTGGCAATATGATGGGTATTTGTAGGGTATGTGGTTGATAACTTTTTTCTTACTCAAAATTGATGAAATGAAAAGGGTTTTTAAAGGATATTTTCAGCTTTCCACCAATATAAATTATGCTTCACTTTAAATTTAATAAATAATTATTATTCATTTTCTATTTGAATTACGACTAAAGTCCTGATTGATAGGTTGATTGAAAAACATCTATAGCTTTCAAATAGTATCACATTTTTTGAATACAAAACATGCGTCACATTCTATGATTCACATACTATAGGATTAAAAAAAGAAAATTTGAATTTCATGAAGTTTTAAACAAGTTAAGGTGGTCAGGCATACGAGTTTTTATATTTTTTAAAATTGTAATAAAAAAATCATAATTAATTATTTACTTGGAAAAAAATTATAAAAAAATATGCATCACATCTAGACATGAGTCCTCTACTTATTTCTAAGATATTATAAAAAATAATTATCATTTTATTATGGTTAGGGTGGTCAGACAGACACCTACTTCTCATTTTTTCCCTGAAATTTAAGCACTACTGCATTGAAATTTCAAATTTTCACTAGAAATAGATTTTTTTTTCTAAATAAACCTAGTAGTTTAGAAACTACATTCAATTTTCTATAGATTCTATTCTTACATATTTTTAAAATAATATAGATAACTTATTCAAATTTCTACATCAAGTCGCCTAACTCTAATTTTTCTGAATTTTTTGCCACTTAAGGGCCTATTTTTTCCATGATGATCCTGCACATACCCTTAATCAAGGAATTTCACCTCGAACTTCTCTCATAGAGAAAAACTCATTAATCAAGGGATTTCACCTCCAACTTCTCTTACAGAGAAGAACTCATTATCAAGGGATTTCACCTTGAACTTCTCTCATAGAGAAGAACTCATTATAGAGGATCACTAATACTAAGGCTCTTTCTCAATCAAGGCTGGATTCTCCACCATACCAAGCTTATCTTGAAAGTACACAAAATTTATTCTGAAGAGGGGCTTGGTGAGAATTTTTTTCGTCTACTCATCAGTACTAATATACATCAACTATATAGCCTTCCTTAATACCATATCTCTGATATAACGGTATTTGATCTCAACATGCTTGGTTCTATCATGAAACACATGATTCATAGAAAGCTTCACACAACTTTGGTTATCACAATGAATGATAGTAGGCTCCATTGATTGTCCAAACAATCTTGTAAGGAGCTTACAAAGCCACACTACTTCTCGAGCTACCACGCAAGCTACAATATTTTGCCTTTGCTATACTCAATGCTACATATGATTGTTTCCTGGTGCACTAGGAAATCATAGTAGATCCCAAACTGAAGCAACATCCAAAGGTGCTCTTCTGATAGGTGAGACACCCTACCCAATCAGAATCAGTATAACCGTGCAACTTCAAATCCACACTTGAAGAATATCTCAGCTAAATCCAACTGTGCCATGCAAGTGTCTCAGGATATGCTTCACTACAACTAGATGTATATGCTTCGGTTCACACATGAACTTAATAAGTGCACTCACTACATAGTAGATATCTGGTCTAGTGTTGACTAGGTACATCAAGGATCCTATCAACTACCTGTACATCATGTCATCCACCAATTCTGAACTAGCTGTAGCCTCCTTCAACTTATGAAGGTTGGTCTCTATAGGCGTAGACATGGATTTGCAATCCATCATACCAAATCTCAATAGTATAATTCCATCTTCTTTAGGTCCAGTAGGCTCCCTCAGAATCTTCAAGTACTTGCATCAACCTTCTGACCTCATCGACCAATATTTTCTGCAACACTTGCCTCAGTGCACACCTCTGGTATAGTAGAGAGTTCAAGGTAGACCTCCTCGACCTCATAGTAGATTACTCTATTCTAAATAGGTTTGCAGAGCTACCAATATCAAATCCAGATGGTTGTCTTGTGAAATTCAAATCTTAGCAGCTGAAGAGGTCTTTCAAGGATTTAACACTTGGCCTTGCAACACTGCAACCTTCACTTCTTCTCAGTGAGTCAGAGAACTTCCCCTTGATCCCTGCTTCAAAGATTGCAAAGAATACTTCTAGAAGTAAACTCCCTCTAGCCACCAACTCAGTCTCATGGCTGCAAGTCTTGACTACACGCTTGATCATTTCTTTGGTTAGCATGACTTCCTCACAAGATGCCTCAAGTTTTTCATCACTAAGAAGTCTCTCATCACCTTCTTGCTCCTAGAATTATCTCTGAAAGAATTTCAGAGAGATATTACTAATAGTTTATAACTATCCAAGGAAATATCAATGCTAGAATCATACAAGGTTTACTATCTCAGGTTATAGCATGAATACATAAGAATTTATGAACAATATTAAAACATAAATAAATAAATCAACCTAAAGAGAAATATATCAAAATATTAGAATGAAGGGATAAAGAAACTTATCTTTATTTAATTTTGATATAACTCTTTCTTCCATCTTTTACTCCTCTCGAGAGTGCCAAACTTAGCACAACAAAAATACAATCTACACAACTACAAATTTCTTGAATGCATAATGCAGTTAGCATGTAGAACCAACTCTCTCCAAGAGTTCAGGGCTCTATCATAGTTCATGCATTAGAGAATGATATCAATGTGACCAACTAATCACCATCAAAATTGCAATTCTCTTTTTATTTCATAGTCACACTCAAAAATCTTCATAACCAACATGAAATAACTTAAAATAAATGAAATCTTCAAAAGATCTTATGCTAGTGAACACAATTCAAGAGAAACCACTATCTCTCTTTACTAATTACAAGATCCAACTAAATTATATAACTTAGCAAACAAAGAATACTTATCTCTTTAAATATTCTAATGGATGCAAATACTGGATGTAGTAAGATGCGTTGCTCTTGCGCACGAATCAACACACAACCACATCCACAAATGAAGCATCCACATCCACATACACAAATGAAGCATGTTGATTAGGCTTGGTTGGGAAATTTTTTGTATAGTGACCAAATTTGTCACAACAAAAACATTGAACTTTGGAGAAGTCCCACTTCTTCTTGAATGCGGGAGCACCATCAACTCCTTTATCTCTATTCCTCTTGAAATATCCTTTCTTTCCACCTTTCCCTTTCTTCTTGGAGGATTGAGCGGAAAGAACATGAATGTCTTCATTTGTAGTGCTTTGACCAATACCTCTCGTAGCCAGCCTAGATTCTTCTTGAATACAATCTGCCCTCAAATGATCAAACTTGGGATGTTTCAATCTTGCACCGATTGCTTGAATGTAAGACTCCCAAGATGAAGGAAGACCATTAAGGGAAAGCATGGTCAAATCCTTGACATCAACAAAATGAATGATAGTAGAGAGCTAATCTCTAAATTCAAAAATCTTCATGAAGTAAGTGATGGAAAATTCTCCTTCCACCATCTTCACATGATGAAGTTGTTGCTTTAATGCAAGTGCCCGACTTTTCTTGTTGATTTCATACAACTCCTCCAAATTTTTAAACACCTCTCTTGCTGTCTTCAACTTGGAGACAATAGGAACAATATGATCCTTCACGGAATCAACTAAAATCTTCTTGACCTTGATATCTTTCTTCTTCCACTGTACCTTCTCTTCCTCATTAGTAGGGTCAGGGACTTTTCTCTCCCAAACTCGACCAATTCACTTTCTTCAAAGGTGAGCATAATTATGAATCTCCAAGATGTGAAATTAGATGCTCCCTCAAGTATATCCTCAAGCTTAAGACTGATCACCATATTTTGACGAAGAGATAGAAGTAAACAACGATGAGAAAGAGAATAAAGAGTATCGTTGTAATAGAAATCTGATCAAGATCTTCTTCAAACCTGATCTGATACCATGTTAGTTTTATGATCAGATTTAATGCATAGAAAATTAATTTAAAATTAGACACAATAACACAACAGATACCCTGGGAAAACCCAGCAACAAATATATCTCTTATATATATGACCAATGGAAACAAGTCTCTTGACAATGAGGCCACACACAAGGCCAATAACCAACACCAACAATGATGTAACAAAAACTAATAGTCTTCCCTTCAATATACACTTGAATAGACTCACAATCTTCCTTAGAATAATTCGATCTGATAGAACAACTTGCTCTTTATAATTCACACTTGAGGGGGGAGAAAGATAAAACTTGCTTCATACCCAAATGAGAGAAAGTGACCTATATATACATGTTTCTTAGAGGGGTTGCACCTTTTCAAGGACAAGGTCGACCACCATAAAATAATTATAAATAATAAATAATAATTACAAGTGAAGTCGGCCATCTTAGAGATATGTTGCTATTAAATTATCATAAATAAATAAGGAAGTATGAAGCCAAAAGCTACAATAACATCAAAAGAATTAATATAGATAACTTATTCAAATTTTTACATCAAGTTTCCTAACTCTGATTTTTCTAGATTTTTTGCCACTTAAGGGCCTATTTTTTCCATGATGATCCTGCACATACCCATATACAAACAATTCATTTTCAAGCATAAGTTCTAATAGTGGTTGGAGTTTTACACCTAACTTTAAGGGGGGTGTGCAATATCCCAATCTCAACCCAAACAACCTTGTGTTCCATTCGCTCAACTTAGTTCTACCAAATCAACTCATGGTGGTGATGGGGGAAATATAACACCCATCCCCCATGAAGCAATGACACATAACATTAAAAAGGATTTGTGTTAGTTTTAAAGAAACCAATCCTTCTCACAAACACACACCCACTTCATCTAGCTTGGAAGATTGTTATGGTATTAGTTACACTCTTCCTCCTACACATAGATGCAATGAACAGATGACCAAATATGACATATCATACTTATCTACACTTTATCAAAGACTTTGCACAACAATAACATTCAACCTCTCCAGGAGTGTGGTACTCTTCCTTGTGTTGGATCACCTAATTCCTTTACTTGATACTCACTTTCATCCATTCTAGGCTCACCTTTGTCCTGCACTAAGTGGGGGAAAGGAGTTCGATAGCCTTGTCCTCATATGTCAAATGTTGTTATCTCTTTTTACTCCTCGTTAAATTTTCATGAACATATAAGAGTAAGCTTGGGATGTGGACAAAATGTCTTAAGATTGGATCACATGTCACATACTACCTCTCTTCATGACATAGCTTATCGGAAACATATTACTTGGCATAGGACTTTCCAAGTGAGCTCTCATATCCTAAATTCTTTTACTTTAAAGCAATTTCTCATAGTACGGGTGTTCACAACCACTTTAAAGTGGGTGCATACTTCACCACTCACATTTCATTGTGTGATTTCTTTCTTCTTGCAATGCATCCTTTTCTTTGGTGGAGTCATTGGGCTTGATTCCCTCCAAGAGCCTGATACTTCTTTGGAATTTATCCTCTCTTGGAGACATTAAGCACAATGTTCCCTAAGATGAGACCTTGCATGAACATAGAAAAATCCTTTTGAACAATCCTTACACTATTTTGCATTAACAATGTCTATGAGCATCAAGCATATGAAATTTTTCCTACCTCATAGAACTCAAAAACCAATTTGATATGGTTGAGTGGGAAGCCCATCTAGCAACACAACTTTCCCCATAGCCACCTTTGTGTTTGTGAGTGCATACCAACTAGCATATATGTTTTTCACCTTTTGGGATTTATCACCCCACGTACAACTAGAAGTTTTGTGGCCCTAGAGTGATTATATGTTTTGGACTTCTCACCCTACAGATGACCTGAAGTTATGTGGCCCTAGAGTGAGTACACCTTTTCCACCCAATTTTTCTTTTAATTATGTCCATTGCATGTTTTTGTATCTTGGGAGCTCGACATAGGATCTTTGATCTTGGGGCCTTGGCCACCTCATTTGATCTTTGTAATTCTTTTTCATCTACATATATACATGTGGATCTCTCTTGAATGTCTACTTTAGTGTGAGTTTGAAAAAACTTCATCCTCTCACTAAAGTCGGGGATAAATGTGATGTAGAAAAAAACACCCTTTGCTTCACATGCGAATAATTCATGATAAAATGGATTTAATGTGGTTTTAATCTAGTGTTTTGAGGTGTTTTATGCATCCACACTAGGTCTTGGACCCTTCCAAATGGATTTAACATTGTCTTGTAAAGGTGTTGTAAAGTGTTGTAAGATACTTTCACACTTTTCTAGACTTAATGAACCTATCTCTCCCTAATTCAACATTACAAAATGTGCTTAACAACATTATTACATCAATTTATAAGGCTTGTGAATTAAATTTATTGCTAAAATAGTGTTGTAATGCTTCTTGCACATTCACATTGGTTCTTGTGCACTCCTAGGATATGTGGACCTCATTTTAGTGTTGTAAAGTATATTTAATCACACTTTCACATTGAATTTTGTGTCCCAAAGCCTAATTACTCTTTACATAATCATTAATAGGCCCCTATTACCCCATATTGTGCATCCTAAGGCATAATCTGATCAAATAACCAACATAGTGCTCATATCAACTTGATTTTCTTACTTCTCAACATTCCAGCTAGCAAAAATGGCCCCTTTGGGACCCATTCACCATTAGTGGTGAATTAGTCCCATCTACGTGGGACCCATTCACCATTTTTAGGGTTTCAACAATAAAAAATTAGGTTTTAAGTTGAATTTTTCTCTATGTCAGCCTTAGGGATCCAATTAATGGGAAAATAAGGTGAATTTCCTATGAATACAACCTTATAAACCCTAATTCATAATAACTTAACTTCATTCATCATTTTTCTTCCATCTCAAGTCAAGCAAGCTAGGGTTTTGTCATTCTAAGTCACCAAGGCAACACTTTTCAAACATTAAAGGGTAGAATATTCATGTTTTGCTACAAAAATTCAAGTTCAATCATCATGGAAAAGTAACAACTCCATTGTTTCATGTTTCATTACATATTTTCATCATATTGGTTTAATTTTTTAAAAAGGGGTTTGACCAAGGCAAACCACTATTCCCTAACATTCACCATTTATTTATCTTTAATTGTGTTTTTGTAGATTACTTTGAAAAATTGTTGAATGCATCTCCACTTTTGCAAGGCCAAAACTTACACAAAAAGTCATTTATAGTTGCAGAAATCAAGGTTTGAAACCTAGACACTTGAAGGTGTAAATTGAGCATATTGAAAGCTACAAATTACATTTTTGAGTTTTCAGAAATGCCAAAATGGACTAATTTTCCTAGAGTGGTGAATGAGTCCCAATGTATCTATTTCTTGAATATTTTTGAGATTCAAACACCCATTTTGCTAGAATGGGCCCCAATATAGTTTTCTAGAACTAGGACTAATTTTCCCAGAATGGAAAATGAGTCCCACTAGGTCTAAATTTTAGCATCGAAATCATTCCAGAAATTATTTCTAGTCCCCATCCTTATCATAGGTGTACACTTCTAGTTTCATTCATTTTTGTTAAGTTTTACATTCATTTCTATTTCATTGTTGTATTAGACAATGTGTTTTCAAACATCACTTATTTCTTAGGTTTTACATTCATATTCGTTCAATTTCATGGCTTAGTTGCATCTAGATCATTTCATTTAAATAGTCTATATAACATCATGAATAACATAATTTGAATGAAACCCTTAGCATTTTTTCCCTAAGCTCTCTCCTTTTAGGTGAAAAACCCTAGAAGAGTTAGAGAGTACATAGGTGCCAAAAATCTACTGTTTAGCTATCCACTTACCAAATACTTGTTGAAGAAAATTTGAAGATATAAAAATGGCTTCTCTTGAATGCTTGATTGATGCTTGATTATAGGATGCAAAATGCTCAAATTCTTTAATGAATGAAAATATTGCTTGAATAAGTTAGGAGATGTAAAATGCGGAGAAAAACACATATTTATACACACTTGTGCCTTAGTAACCCAATGATACCTCATCACAGTGCAATATGAGGTGTTTCTAAATAAAAACCCGAAAGAAATTTTGAAATATTTTTATTTTTATGCCAAAAGGGACTCATTCACCACCCATGGCAAATGGGTCCCACCTCAAACTTGAAAGTGGGTGTTGGGAATTATCTTGCATTTAATGTTGTTTGTCAGGTTTACATTTAAAAACACACTTAATTAAGCATTATAAGGGTATAAAGGAGTCAAATATAGCATAGGAAAGGTGTAAATAGTGATATTATGCCTAGAAAAGCATGAAATCTTGTTACAAGACTTTACAACACTTCAGAATAGGACTTGATAAGTGATGAAAAGGTGATTTTTAGGTGAATTGTAATAAATAGAGTCTAGAAAAGTGTAGAAATGTTTTACAACATTTCACAACACCTTCACAAGATGTCACTATTTTAATTTTAAGGAGCACATTACATCAATAAATCAAAGAAAAATGGACCAAGCATCATGAAGAGAGAGCTAAAAGGCCATGAAAATGACAAGGGGCCATTTTTCTATGGCACACATACTCACTCTAGGGAGAAAAAATTCATGGTGGTCTGTAAGGTGAGAAAATCCAAAATGGTAAAGTACATATGATAGTTGGTAGGTACTCACAAACACATAGGTGGCTATGGGGAAATTCGTGCTGTTGAATGGGCTTCCCGCTCAACCATATTAAAGTTATACCTCTTGATAACTTAAAAAGGGTGCCACAAGGGAAAATTTTGGTTCGTGCTTCATGAGACAAGCAAATATTTGTATGCTTAGAACTCATTAGCAAGGAGCAAGGTACTACAGGCATGCAAGGTGGAAAAGATGTAAAATGTAAAATGTAAAAATGTAAAATGAAAAAGATGTTCAAAGGAGTCTTGTTAAGTTCAAGCAATGTCTATCACTTAGGGAACATTGTGTCTAATGTCTCCAAGAGAGGACCAATCAAAGAATAAAATATTCACAACTTAGGTGATGCAATGTGTCGCATCAAACCACTAAGAGAAATGTAATATGCTAAGATAGATCACACTTATAGAGGACATCACACCCAATGTCATGCACAAAGTGACAAACACATTGTATGAACTGAAAAGGTTGTAGTAAGAACCAAAAATGCAAATGGAATTATTCCAATGTATGGCCCCCACTTTAAAGGAATTGCTAGACACTGTTCTATGAGCAATTACTTTAAAGTAGTGAAGGAAAGAAAATTCAAAAATAAAATAGGACCTGAGAGCCAACTTGGAAAGCCCCTATGCCAAGTCATATGTTTCTAAGTTAGGTTGCATCATGTAAACAAAAAAAGAGAACAAAAGAAAAGGGAGTTTCCCCCCAAAAAGGAACACAACAAACACATAAGGGATCTATGGATTTGGGATCAGTATGTTTGTTGCTACAATTTTTTTATGAAAGAGCTCAGAACTATCATCATTTCCCAAAGCACATGGAACTAGAAGAATGACATAAAGAGAGAAAAAACAAAGGAAAAAAAAAGTCCATTTTGGGTCAACATGGAAGACACATTGCGCTCTCAACTCTTTGCATCATCCCCAAAAGGAAAACACAAGCAAAAGGAAAATAAAAAGGAAAAAGAAAAAGAAAAGGAAAAGCTTTTGGGTCAACATGAAGGAGAAATTTTGGTCTCAATTCCTTGCATCATCCCCAAAAGGAAAAAAAATGAAAATATAAAAAATGAAAAGGAAAAGGGACCATTTGGGCTAGAATAGAAGAGACATAGGGCATCTCAACAATTTGCATCATCCCCAAAAGGAAAATAAAAAAGAAAAAATGAAAAAGGAAATGGACCTTTTGGGTCAACATGGAAGAGACATAAGGAATCTCAATACTTTGCATCATCCATGAAAGGAAAATACAAAAGGAAAAAAGGAAAAGGATGAAATATAGAAGAATAGAGGTACAAATAGAGGAAGTGCATAAAGAGACAGTAAAAATCAAAAACATATGACAGGGGAACACAATACACACATAAAATAAAAATCAAAGAAAAATTAAAATGAATAGTAGTAAGGAAAATTAAAGTCAATCATATAACAATTTATCCACCTCCCAATCATGTTCAGTATAATACGAGGGTGGTTGACTGTCCAAAGGAAGAATTGCAAGTGTTGAAATAGGAGATGTACCAGGTTCTTCACTTGGTATAGAAGATTTATCATTTAAGCTCATGGTAGATGAAAATAAAGAATGTATATCTTTGTGCACTTCTTTATCTATTTTTGTGATCTCCTCATAATCAACATCATCAAGATTGATTATGATAAGAAGACAAAGGGTTATTTCTAAGGATGAAAGTATGAAAAGTTGTGGTTGTTGGATCAGATCATTTTATTGTGAAGGAAAGACTATATTATCTTATGATGGGTTAGGAGGAAGAGGGTGATCATTTATTACTTATGTCAAAGGAAGAGGTTGTTTTTCTTTGCTTTATTCCATTCGAGATTGACAAGCAACAAGACGATGATGATGCCTATGCTCTGTAGCACTGAAATTCCATTTTATTTTGTTTGAATTTGTTGAGGTGTAAGAGCGAGTTGATCCATCATAGGTTCCTTTTGTTCCAGAGGGGGAAGCATGTAAGAAACTAAATAAGACTGGTCAATCAGTTTCTCTTTAGCTTTATACAATTGTTTAATGTGAGGAGGCATTATAGGATTGGTTTCATTTTCTCTTAGGTGTTTAAAAGATGGAGGGGAAGTGTCTATGGCTAAGTTCTCTTGCGGTTGTATTGTTTGTTCAATGTCAAACTCTAGCTAAAGCATGGTTTCATCTAGAATAAGGGGAGAATAAGTGGATGGGGACATGTTATGAAGAGACAATTTGGCTATGCATTTTTCTTTGAAATTATGATAGGTTATGAAAATAAGTCCTTTCAAGGGGTGATGGGTTCCATAGGTGTAGGCCAAAAGGATTCTCAGGAAAAAATACCTTTACAAGATAATGGATTAAAGACACTATGGTGTATGGTAAATATTTCATTGACATGCAGAAACTTCAAACATTTGAGAACAACTGAGGGAACTGCTTTCATCGAGTGAAGCCAAGGATGACCCAGTCATAGATGAAATTGGTCTGATTGTGGAATGATAGAAAATTTTATATCCAAAGCTTTGGGTCCTATTTGTAATGGGAGTATGATTGATCCAATTGTAAGGCAAAAAAAACTAGTATGTGTTTTAATCCATGTATTTGATTTGTTATAATTATCTTGATAAGGATCGTGTAATACTAATAACTCATTTGTGATCACATTCTCACCATAGGCGAGATCTATTAATATCCGATTTGTGGGATTATCATAGAGTTTTTCGGCTATGTGAAGAGGTACCATCAAGAATATTTTTTAGTATATCATGAGAAGAAAAAGTAGTATCAAGAAATTTGTTGGTTTGGCCCTTATGAGGGACAACATCTATCATACCCACAAGTTCATCCATAAGATTAACTTGGGTAACATTTGGAGTTATATCAAGTTGTTCATTATTTGTATCGATGTTCATCACATGAGTGTTTGAAGTTTCACTAGCCTTGATAATTGAAACAATTTGTTTAGGCATAGGGTTGGTAAAAATTTATAAATTTTGGCTAGGGGGTGTGACAAACTTATTTCCTTGATCATTAACACCCGCAATTGACAAACGAGTAGAATCAATAAGGTCTTGAACTAAGTGTTTGAGATGGTTAGATTGTTTGGTGTCATGTCCATTTTGGAGATGAAAATGACAATAAGCATTAGGTTTAAAGGTGGTTGGTAAAGGATTGGTGGTATCAAGTGGTTTAATGGTAGGAAAAGTGATCATTTGATGTTGGAGTAATTGGTTCATTGTATGATGCAGGATATTGGGTAAGGGATTAAATTGTCTCTTTGGGTCCCCATAGGTAAAGGGAATTGTTTCTTTAACAACTACCACTTGACTTTGAATAGGTTGGGTTGGTTGTGAAGAAGGGAGATTAAACTGTAAAAAGCATCTATTTGGTTTTCTAATGTTTTGCATGTTGTTTTGATTGTTTTTCTCAAACTTCTCAGCTCAGTTAGAAGTGGATTTTGAATCACGACTAGAAACTGAGTTGTGATAGTCACAAAGGGTCATGCATAAATGCATGAACGAAGGGAATTTCATCATAGTTAAGTTATCCTAAAGGTAAGTGTGCAAGTTTTTGATAAACATCTTCTACATATGTGAATCAAGAATCTTGACATCAATTTGAGCATACAATGACTGATATCGTGAAATGAAATCAATTACTTTTTCATTGGCATTTTGTTTACATCACATTAAATCAGCCAGTGTCTTTTTAGGAGTCATATGGACTTGGAAATGAATTATGAAGGCATCCACAAGTTCATTTGAATGACAGGATGGAATGATTGTGTAATTTTGAAAACTATTCCAATGCATTGTCTTTCAAGGTCCTAGGAAAAAGTTTGGCTAACAGCTTATCATCGAGGAAAAAATCATTGCACAAGACTATATAAGCATTGACATGATTAGTAGGGTCTCCTTTACCTCCGTATTTATCAAACCTAGGCATTTCAATTCCTTGTGGCATCTATGTGTGTAAGATCCATAAGGACAATGGACTACTACGAACATGATATGTTGGAGGAGAATTTTGACTTTGGCTAATGGTGGAGATATTTTCTTGCATGGATGAAATAGTGCTAAAGAGTTGTGTAATGATGGGATGAGTGTAAGTGACATGAGGTGGAAGGTAAAATGGTGATGGAGTGTATGTAATGTTAGGGGAAGTGAAAGGGACATTAAGAGAGGTGAAGGTGGACGAAGGAATATTCGATGCCACAAAATAACTAGTAATGCTAGTTGGAATAGTGAAAGGAGTCACATGACTAACCTATTGCATAGTTGTTGTAACTTGAGGAGTGGTATAAGTTGGTATGGATGCTATGGTTGAAGGAGGATTATTGTGAGGTCCTCCTTGGATTACAACAATGTTGGCTAATTGGGAAGTAGAAGGAACATGTTTTTGGTATATCTCAGGTATTCTTTTCATAACTTGTAAGCCATCATAAATTTTAATCAAACAATGAAGGTTTTCTATTGTAGGTATAATAGTGGTGGAAATATTTTCAAGACTTAAATCTTGTTGTAAATGCGCAAAATATTCATGAATACTAATGACTTTTTCTTGTGGAATGGAATTGTTTTGTGTGTCAACATTCATTGGATGGAAAGGTGAAGGCATAGAAATGGTAGTATCCATGCCTAATGCACCATTTTCCATACTAGGAGTAGGAGCTCTTGAGATCCCAAGGTCCACAATGAAAGTACTATCGCAGGAAGCCTTGAGTCTAGAACTTTGTCTCACTAAATTATTATCAATGGGGAACCTAACACTCATACAAGTACCACAAAAGATGGGGTGAATTCAAATGTAATGTAATCTAGGAGTGTAAAATGCAAATAACAAGAATTCTACAAACTGAAATAGAGAAATACCAATAGAGAATAGAAATGTAGTAAATGCCTAGAAAAAATGCCTAAATATGTTGTTTCAAATGTGCAAGTGGATTGATTCGCCCAGGGTGGCAAATGAGTCCAGTTATGAGAATTTTTTTTGTGTTTTTCAAAAATATAAAAATGATTTTAATACTTTTAAGATGTAAAGTAAGGATGAAAATGTAGATTTTCAGTTTGTCAATGATATGATATGCAAAAATGAAATCTAAATGAGTATCTCACTAATGCAATTTGAGAAACCCTAGGACGCAAAAATATAACAAAACCTAATTGAATGTTGATGCAAATGAATCCTAGGATGAAAGACGCAATGGAAATTAGAATGATAAAGTTCTCAATATGCAGGGTCACCAAAATGAACCAGATTTTTTTTAGGAATGAGGCTTATAAGCTACTATTGCACTCTTAGGATGTTTCACCTAAACAGAGAGAGATAAACCTCACTCAAAATCAATGTGGTTCACTCAATCTAATGTATGTATGATGTGATTAAGACAAAAGGAGATGATCTAAATGTAACTAAACAATGCAATTGACTGATTATGAATGTAAAACCTAAGAAATGTGCAATGTTTGAAAACACAATGTGATATGCAAGCATGAACTAAAAGATGAACAAATGCAAAACATAAATGAAGAAGGCTAAATCAAATTGTTCCTGGGTATAGTGAATGATTAATTTGGAGTGATCTGAATGCTAATAGAAATTAGTGAAAATCAACAGTGGGACTCATTTTTCACTGATGGTGAATTAGTCCTACTTCTAACAAAAACTTCTGGAAACTGGTTTCTGACTGTCGATATCTAGGATCTGAAAAATTATAACTTTCCAGCCTTAAGGTGGAACTCATTCACCATTGATGGTGAATCATTCCTCTCCTAATTTTTTGTGAAATCAGAGACCAATTCTGTAACACCAGATTTGAGCTTGTCTTCTAGTCAGGTTGACGAGGTCAAATCTACAAAAAAGTGGACTATACGTTGTCTCCAAGCTTTAAATAGGTTTGATTTGACTTGAAACACTTTGTTGACTTATTTTTGAATTTTCAACACCTAATTTCTTGATAAATTTTCATACACAAGTTTGCAAAAACACATACAAAAGTGGAAAAATGGTTAAGGGTTAGGTTATAGGGATTTCCCTTGGTCAAATCTGACTTTGGTAATCAAACCTTTAATGAAGAAATGGAATGAAATAAACAAGGAAATATGAATAAACAACATGCAAATGTCCTAAAATCACCACAACCTTATTGAAGAAATCTGAAGATATGGCAATGCCTACTACAAGATGCTTGATTGAATGATGCATAGTGCTCAAATTTGATTTGAATGCTTAGTGAATGAGGAGATTGCTTGAATGAACTAGGAGATGTAAAATGAGAAGAAAAACACTTATTTATACACACTTGTTCCTTAGTAACCTGATGATACCTCATCATAGGTTGACATAAGGTATTTTGAATAAAAACACAAAAGAAAATTTAAATTATTTTGAATTTTGAGCCAAGAGGGACTCATTCACCACCCATTGAAAATGGGTCCCACCTTGGACTTGAAAGTGGTTGTTGGGAATTAAGTCACATTTAATGTTGTTCGTTGGGTTTACATTAAAAAACACACATAATTAAGCCTTATGAGTTCATAAAGGGGTTAAATAAAGCATAAGAAAGGTGTAAATAGTGAAATTAAGCCTAGAAAAGCATGAAATCTTGTTACGAGACTTTACAACACTTCAAAATAGGACTTAGTAAGTGATGTAAAGGTTATTTTTTGGTGAATTATAATGAATAGAGTCTAGGAAAGCATAGAAATGTTTTACAACACTTCAGAACACCATCACAAGACACCATTAGATGAATTTTAAGGACCTAATGTGAATGTTTAAGTGACATTACAACATTAAATCAAAGAAAAATGGACAAAGAATCATGAAAGAAAGACCTAAAATACCATGAAAATTTCCAAGAGCCATTTTTATATGGTACAAAAGCCAACCAAACCTATTTAGAGTAAAGTGGTAATTGCTAAAGTAGCGGTGCCCTTTACCTATGGGGACCCAAAGAGACAATTTACCCCCTTAAATGATACTCTCCATAACACAATGAATCAACTACTCCAACAATAGATGATCACTTTTCGTACCATTAAACCACTTTATACCACCAAGCCTTTACCACCCACCTTTAAACCAAATGCTTATTGTCATTTTCATTGCCAAAATAGACCTGACACCGAACAATGTAAGCATCTCAAACACTTAGTTCAAAACCTCATTGATTCTCGTCATTTGTCCATTGCAAGTGTCAATGAACAAGGAAATAAGTATGTTGTACCCCCTAATAAGAATTTACAAATCTTTACCAACCCTATGCCTAAACACAATGTTTCGTTTTTCAACGCTAGTGAACCTTCAAACACTCATTTTATGAACATTAATACAAATAACGAACAACATGATATTGTTGGGAAAAGGTATGTTGTACACCTTTCCTTATGTATTTAATGTAATTATTCTTGGGGCCACTTAATGTTGCATGTAACATTGGGACATAAGCTATGTTGCTAAAATGTAATTATTTAATATTGGGGAAATAATAAATAAAGCACCCAATATTAAATAAGGGGACATGGTTTGTAATCTCATAGTTATTGTCACATAGTTTTGTGTAATACCACTTAGTGGTTTTGTGGGAGCTTGCTTCTATAAAAGCAACCACAAAGGTAGTTATTGAAAAGAGATGCAATTTTGCATGACTAGCTCTAGTTAGCATTTGTGAGGGTTTGAAGCATGGAACAGGATGTGTGGTTGCATGTTTGTTTGCATGGATTGCTTGGAGAGAGCTTCTTGCTTCAATGGTGTTCATGGAGACTCAGAAGATGTATTGTAATTTTATTGGTGAATAATACATAAGAGATGGATGCTTTTGGAGGCTAGGTTTTTTCCCTCTTGAGGGCTTTCCCAAGGTATATCTTGTGTCATATTTTCATGGGTATGTTGTCTATTCTCTTGCATGTGGATTCTAAATACTTAGATGCATAGATTTCTTTATGGGTTATGTGGAAATTGTCTTTAATTGGCTGCAAGTTTCCAACAAGTGGTATCAGAGCTTTGGCTATGGTTGTATAACCCTTGGTTGAGAAAAATCTTGTTTAAGTTTGAATCTATGTGTTGCATGTGAGAATCAAAGCCATGGAAGGATATGAAGGTTTTTCAGGTTGTTTATTATAGATTTGAGGGTTTTGGGTTTGCTGATTAAATGGGTTGTTTGTGGATCTGGGATGTGAGAAATTTTGGGTGAAGTAGGTTTCTTGGTTTTGTATTCAAATGGGGGTTTTGGGGTGAGTTTTCATAGATGATCCCCTGGCCTAAAATAGACCTCATGGTTGGATCCAGGTTGGCCGAAAGACGAAAATTGATATATAATTTGATCGATTTCTGATACTGTGAAAAAATTCAAAAAAATTATGCACATGCCCAGATCGTACGAATGTCGAAATAATTAAAAATATATATATATTTTGCACGTCGACATTAAAATTCATCCCTGGACAAATAAAAAAATAGAAAAAATAAAATAAAATTCATTTGAAAAACTTATGAATAAATATTTTAATAAAAAAATATATTAAAGTTTTTGTTGGGGGATGGGGCCACCCCCTTACCCACCCCATTGTCACGTCGTACTACAGGCAGCAGCCTGCTGGCCGCTGGTAGCAGTACCTATGGTAACCATTGCTGGCGATACTAGCAGGTACCGCTGCTGGTAGCAGCCGGTCGATAGGAGAAGCCCACCACCCCCATGTGGGGTAAATAAATTTTTAAATAAAAAATTGTTTATTACCGTTTTCATTAAAAACTCTGCCATGTATGTAAAGTCCGCCGGACTTCAAACATTATTTAACCATTTTTTAAAAAATCTGTGTTGGGTCCGTGCAAAGGGGTTGAGGAAAATTTTTGAAATTAAAAATTAAATTGAATTTGATAACCCTTTCAGGTCCGCCACGCAAGGAGTTGCGCTGCCCAGGTGGGGCCACCGCTCAGCCACCAGTGGTGGTAAATTTTTTTTTCCTCAAGTGCAAACTATAATTTTACTTCGGAGGGGCATAAATTTTGCCTAGATTGTCTATTTTTTGACTTCTTGGATTCTTTGGAAAGCTGACTGAGAGCTCTACGCAATGGTGACAAATATTTATTCTAGATTTTGTATTTTTGATAGTGTTTTGCTTGTTCAAAGTTAGATATTTGTTTTGAGTTTCGAGAGGTGATATCGGGTGCATACAGAGTCAGATTTTGGACTTTGAATAGTCAATGGAAAGCTTGTTCAGAGCACTACATAGTGGATTAGGTTTAGAGATATTTTAGTATGGTTTATTTATTATTTTCTTTATCTGAGTTGTTTATGGGTTTCTTTGACTATGGTGATACTTTGAATTTATGGATGATCGGATCTTGGATATTTGATATTGGATTCATTGTATGCTCATTTGTACATCTTAGATTATTATCTCATTTGACATGGTTATCAGTATATGGTTGGATTTATATGCTTCATTAATGTTTCTACAAGTTGTGCAATGTTGTAGGCGGTCTATACTTACATGTTGCATTTATGACTTGGACATGGGTTGTCTTTGCCCATTGATATTTCAATGTTGATGCATGTTCAGTTTTGGTGGCTTGGTTTAGTCACTTGTTTTGCTGGTTTTCTTGTCATGTTGAGGAGGTGAGATGGTATTACCAGGTACAACTATGATATGAGACCTATGCAGTTGACTATGATTATGCAGATATGTGGACACAGTTGGGTTGAGTTGTTCGTGCATTTGGTGGTGATCATGGTGTCATGGATGTTTCTTATGCTTTAGAGACTTTGGTATGTCATGATGGTTTATGTAGGTGCATTTTTGGTGGTGTTGGATTGGTTCCTAATTATGGTTATGGTGGTGTATCTTTGTGGTATGAGGATCATGGTTTTACTTTTCCTTTTGCGAGCTCTTGTTATATTTGAGTTCTTTGATTGTGTGAGGGCCTTTGGTTGATCTTCATGAGGAGATTGTTAGCATGATTTCATGGATATCTTGATTACACTTTTCAGTGGGAGCTTTTGATAGTGATGGTTTTGGTGGTGATGGATACGTTTATGATGGTTTGGCAGTTGTAGGTATCTTCTTGGTTTGGAGATTATGGTTCTATTTTTTATGTTACTGACATTTCAGTTGTGTGTGTAGACTTGGATGATCTTCATGGAGAGGATGGTTGTCATGATGTCATGTGTGACTTGATATCATAGTTCAGTGGGAGTTGTTGGTAGTGACATGGATGCATCATTTGGTAAGGTTATCTTCATGTGATTGGAGATATGGTTTCTTGGTTCAGAGTGTATTTGTTATGGTGTCATGTTATACTCTTGATACTAATTTAGAGTCTGGCATATTACATGTTCTCTTGAGACCAAGATGTATATATATGTTATGGTGCATGTGATCTCCTATAAGGAGATGGTTAGATCATGATGTCATGGTTATGTTCTTGATTCGCGATTGGATATATGACATCGATATTGTGTGGTTCTCTTGGTATTGGGTACATCTATCATTTGTTTGATTACTTCATGATGGTGCTATGTAGCATTTGGAGTTTGACATGGATTGGTTGATTACAGGTACTCATGGATACTTGGAGACATAGGTGAGGCTTGAGTTCTCTTGTAATAAGAGACACGTGTTGAGATGGTTACTCTTGATGAGATTTCAGTAGGGAGTCCAAGGAGCCTACACCTTGGTTGGACGTGAGTTCATCATGTATCTATAAGAGAGTGTTCTTGGATGAGTCATGAAGATTTGGATGTCTTGGAGGAGCATTCTCATTCCCCCCTCTTGGTCAACTCGGCAGTTTCACTTGAGAGGTATTGCCTATTGTTTCTTTTTAGTTGCTTTATGTTTATGCTTTATCTTCTCATGCATAAGGATCTTGAGCTATGGATATATGGTTTTGGAGGGTTAATTTGAGGAGTGGTGGCATGTTTATCTCCTTATGCATTGTGATGACATTCATTGATGTTGATTTAGGAGATGTATTGGGCTTATTTCCTTCATTGGGAATGGATTTACTTTGATCTTTTTGGTTATGAGAGGCTTACATCCATGTTGATTACATGATATTTATGTTATGTTTGATCTTGGAGATTGAACGGTTGGGTGTTGTGGAGGAGATCATAATTGACATAGTTGGCTTTTAGAGGTGTATGTAGGATATTTTTCTTACAGGTTATTGATATACAGGTTTGCATATCATTATGGATGATTCCTTGTTACTACATGATGTTGTTTGCACTTTCTATATAATTCTATTGGTAGACTTGGTATGCCTTGATCTTTTTTATATTTGCATTACCCATGCAGTGGGAGCTCTTGGATGTGTATGTCATTCTTTGACAGGTTTTGCACATGGAGTTTATGATTGCAGTTTATGGGTGTATATGTTTATGGCATGAGTTTACTATGTTTTGTATACCTTAGAGGTATGAACAGTTGGATGTATTGGCACTTGTTGTGGGTGTTATTTCAACTTTGGGTTTGTGTATCTTGAGAGCTACTGGTGCATATTGATACTTTTGGTTTGAGTATTTGTGTTTGGGATATCAGTTGAGGTAGAACTTATGCTTCATTGTGATAGATTGTGTGGCTTATCCATTGGATGGCTTCTTATATTTGTGTATTGGCATGATGGAGGATGAGAGCATTCATGCTTGGGATGGTGGTCACTTTGATTCTTGTTCAGTTATCTTGATAGAGCACATGGAGCATTTTGATTCCATGATGGTATATGTGGCTATATGGATTGTTCATTTGATTCATGTTTTGAGGTTTCTTGTTCCCCTTATGCAATGTATACAAAAAGTGGGAGAATGTTGGGAAAAGATGTGTTGTACACCTTGCCTTATGTATTTAATGTAATTATTCTTGGGGCCACTTAATGTTGCATGTAACATTGGGACATAAGTTAAGTTGCTAAAATGTAATTATTTAATATTGGGGAAATAATAAATAAAGCACCCAATATTAAATAAGAGGACATGGTTTGTAATCTCATAGTTATTGTCACATAGTTTTGTGTAATACCACTTAGTGGTTTTGTGGGAGCTCGCTCCTATAAAAGCAACCACAAAGGTAGTTATTGAAAATGCATGATTAGCTCTAGTTAGCATTTGTGAGGGTTTGAAGCATGGCATAGGATGTGTGGTTGCATGTTTTTTCACATGGATTTCTTGGAGAGAGCTTGTTGCTTCAATGGTGTTCATGGAGACTCAGAAGATATATTGTAATTTTATTGGTGAATAATACATAAGAGATGGATGCTTTTGGAGGCTGGGTTTTTTCCCTCTTGAGGGCTTTCCTAGGGTATATCTTGTGTCATATTTTCATGGGTATGTTGTCTATTCTCTTGCATGTGGATTATGAATACTTAGATGCATAGATTTCTTTATGGGTTATGTGGAAATTGTCTTTAATTGGTTGCAATTTTTCAATAGATATCACTCCAAATGTTACCCAAGTTAATCCTATGGATGAACTTGTGGGTATGATAGACATTGTCCCTCGTAAGGGCCCAACCAACAAATCTGCGTATATTACTTTTTATTCTCATGATATACTTAAAAAGCTTGGTTCTCTTTAAATAGTTAGCCACATCTATAATAAGCCCACCAATGGGATATTAATAAATCCTCCCTGTGGCGAGACTGTGATCATGAAATATTTTTCAGTATTATGTGATCTCTATCAAGATGATTATAATAAACCAAACCCATGGATTAAAAAACATACTAGTTTTCCATGCCCTACAATCAGATCGATCATACTCCCATTATAGATAGCACCCAAGACTTTGGATGTAACATTTTCTTTTATTCCATAATCTGATCAGTTTCATTTCCAGCTAGGTCATCCTTGACTTTGCTCGATGAAAGTTGTTCCTTCAATTGTTCACAAATTTTTGAAGTTTCCACATGGCAATGACATATTTACCATACACCATAGTGGCTTTAATCAGTTGTCCTCTAAAGGTAATTTTTCCTTAGAAGCCTTTTGTCTTGAACCCATGGAACCCATCACCCCTAGAAGAGACTTCTTTTTCATTACCTATCAAATGTTCAAACCCAAATGAATAGCCGAATTGTCTCTTCGTAACATGTCCCCATCCCCTTCTACTACTCCTATCCTTGATCAGACAATGCTTCAGCCTAAGTACAAAACTATAAAAAAAGTGTAGCCTCATGAGCAACCAACCATAGACACTTCCCCTTCATCATATACCTATCCAAGAGAAAATGAAACCAATCTTGTCATGCCTCCTCACATTAAACAAGTTTATAAAGCCAAAGAAAGTGATTGACCCATCTTCTTCAGTTTTTTCCCTTCTTCCCCCTTCATAAGAAAAGGAACCTATGGTGGATCAACCTACTCTTACACCTCAAAAACTTTAAAATAAAATTAAAATCAATCACAGTGCTAGGGAGCATAGGTGTCGTTGTTGTCTCTTTGCTCATCAAATGCAAATTGAAAACAACAAAGAAAATTAGCCTCTACCTTTGATAGAAGCAATAACTAATCACCCTACTCCTCTTGACCCACCACAAGATAGTACAATCCAACCATCACAACAAAATTATCAGCTACAACAACCACAACTCCTAATACATCCTTCATTAGAAATTACACTCTATCCTCCCATCATGATTAACCTAGATGATAACGAGGATGAGGAGATCACTAAAATTGATGAAGAAGTGCATAACAATTTAAATTATTTGTTTTCATCATCCATGAGATTAAATAATAAATTTTCTACACCAATTGGTGAACCTAACCTTTCCCCTAGTTCGACACTTTCAATTCTTCCTTTGGATAGTCAACTGCCCTCACAATATACTGAACATGATTGGGAGGCAGATAAATTGTTAGATGGTTGAATTTCACTTGCCTTGCTAGCCTTTTTAAATTTTCCTTTTATTTAGTGTGCTTGTATGTGTGTCTAGTGTTCCCCCCTAATGTGCATTTGATGTTCTCTATCTTTGTGCACTTCCTCTATTTCTACCTCTATTCTTCTATATGTCATACATTTTGCATTTTCTTTTTCTCATTTGGTTTGTGTTTTCCTTTTGGGGATGATGTAAAGAATTGGGACACCCTATGTCTCTTCCATGTTGACCCAAATGGTCCCTTTTTCTTTCCCTTTTTTATCTTTTCTTGTGTTTTTCCTTTTGGGGATGATGAAAATTGTGTAGACCAAAATTTCTCTTCCATGTTCACCCAAAATAGACTTTCTTTCTCTTTGTTTTCACTCTCATTATGTCATTCTTCTAGTTCTATGTATTCGGGGAATGAGGATAGTTCCTGTACCATAGAAAATTGGACCCTGATGAGAAAAGAGATAATTTCACACATAATTGGACCCACTTTTGAGTCCTTTACATCACTTACCCTTCAAAACAACATTTATAAGACCCTTAGACCCATTAATCTTGATCTAGAGGCCTGTTTTATCTATGAAATCACATAAAACCTTACAAATAGAATTTAATTGTCTCATACCCCAAAAAACCACCTTCAAACAATAGTAGTGGGACCCATTCGCCACATTGGGCGAATGAGTCCCCTCTGGTGGGACCCATTCACCAAGGGTGGCGAATGAGTCCCCTTTGAGGGAAAATTCAAATTTAAGCAAGAAAATCAATTTAACTTTAATTTCTGGTGAATATAAGCCTCTTAGGTCTACATAATGGGAAAATAAGGTGTTTTTGCTTATAAATACTCATTTCAAGTCATTTCACACATATTTTTTCATCATCTTTTCTTATCTTTTTATCATTCCTTAAGAGAAATTCATAAAGTCAAGTCTTTCAAAAAAAAAAATCATTAGCAAAAGTTGAAGTTTTAGGGCAGCAAACTAGGGATTTTGCAGGTCTTGAAGCTCACTTCTCTTGTCAAGATCCAACATTGCAAAGGGTTGATGATGGATGCCTATGGTGAATAATGAAGAAATCTAGGGTGAAGAGGTGCAACTAGCCACCAAATCACACCTAAGGACTTGGTTTCCTATTGATTCCATCTTCAATTTTCCAAATTGTTTTCCAATCTTCTATAGATTTCTAGGTGCACTCATTCTAAGAAACAACCTTTTGTTTAGTTTAATTTGCATTTTTGTTCATTCTTTAAAGCTTCTTTGCAAACAACACTATGTTTTCAAACATAGCATAGATTTTAGTCTTGTATTCATATTCAGTCATTTAAATAATTTAATTGTATTTTGTTTACTTCATTTAGCTTAGACAACATCCTACATAACATAATTTGAATGAACCCTTAGCATTTTTGGCCTAACTCTCTCCTTTTAGGTGAAAAAACCTAGAAGAGTAAGAGAAGTCCTAAGATCCAAAAATCAATGGTTCATTTTCGTGAATCATAATGATGTTATGCTCAAAATCTAGGTTCACCACAATGAACCATTGAATTTTGTCTCTTAGGACTTCATCACTTCATCATTTTGCATTGTTTTAAATCTTTAGGTTTCTTAAACATTGCATTAGTGAAAGCATTATTTAGATCTCATTAGTACATTGGATTTCATTCAATAATATCAACATTCTACATTGCATTTTGTCTCTGCATTGTACAAACTTGAAAATCTCTAGAAAACACAAAAAAAATAGCAAAATCCTAAAAAAAATCATCTCTTGGGATTCATTCACCACCTAGGGCAAATAAGTCCCTCTACGGTTTTGCATCAAAATTTCCAGATTTTAGTTTCTTGCGTGCATCTTTTTTTTTCTATAATTATCTTTCTATTATAGTTCATATGTTTTTGTTTTCATTAGCATAAATTTCATTTCTTTTCATGGCATTCATGGATAGTTTCAGATCTTTGAAAATTTCCTTTTCCATTTTCATTCCTATTTCTTTTAAATCAGATTCATCGATACATAAAGACATAAAAACTAAAACATCAAATGCATGATTCAAATTAGAAACAACATGTCATCTAAGCCTCTTAGTAGTGATGATGTTGACAAGTTAGATGAAGTCCTTCAAGACTTCCTCTCACTCACTTCATCCTCTAATGGTTGCAATGAGAAACATAAACCTCTTAATGATAAAGTTTCCCTCAAACCTTTTGCTTGTGATGAATTTGGTTTGTTAGATGAATCCCTACAATACTTTATCCCACACAAGCCATCCACTAAGGTTTGTGTGGACCAACTCATGATACTGAATGTTACAACCTCTAAAACTTCTCTTAAACATCTTAAACTAGTTGATGACAATTTACCCCTCAAACCTTTTAATCATGATGATTTGCATTTGGTAGATGAGTCTCTTAAAGAATTCATCTCAACCAACTCATCCGCTTTGGGGTATGTGCAGGATCATCATGGAGAAAATAGGCCCCTAAGTGGCAAAAAAATCAGAAAAATCATAGTTAGGAAACTTGACATAAAATTTTGTATGATTTATCTATATTATTTCAAAAATATGTAAGAATAGAATCTACAGAAAATTGAATGTAGTTTCTAAACTACTAGGTTTTTTTTATAAAAAAAACCTATTTGGTGAAAATTTGAAATTTCAATGCAGTGGCACTTAAATTTCAGGGAAAAAATAAGGTGTCTGTCTGACCACCCTAGCCACAATAAAATGATAATTATTTTTTATAAGATTTTAGATATAAGTAGAGGACTCATGTCCCAATGTGATGCATATTTTTTTATAATTTTTTCCAAGTAAATAATTAGTTATGATTTTTTTATTGCAACTTTTAAAAAATATAAAAACTCATATGCCTGACCACCTTAATTTGGTAAAAACTTTATGAAATTCAATTTTGTTTTCTTAATTCTATAGTATATGAACCATAGAATGTGATGCATGTTTTGGATTAAAAAAATATGATACTATTTTAAAGCTATATATATTATTGAATCAACCAATGAATCAGGACTTTAGTCGTAATTCAAATAGAAAATGAATAATAATTACTTATTAAATTCAAAGTAAGGCATAATTCATATTAGTGGAAAGATGATAATCTCCTTTAAAAACCCTTTTCATTTCATCAATTTTGGGTAAAAAGAAAAATTTCAGCCACATACCTATCATATTGCAACTTTTTGGCCCATCATGATCCTGAACATACCCTTTGGTTTATTGTGAGACCTCTAAAATCAAGGATGTTAATGTAATTCAACCTAAAATTATCCTTTACCCACCCTCACATAAGCTTCACCCCTATAATTGACCCCAATACACCCTCTACCCACCTAAAACCAATGTATCACAACAATCTAGTAATGATATTGTTGCTCATACATATAACACCCACAACAACTTGCAACCACCACAACCAACCCCACCCTCTTTACCCTTACCTAATCTACCTAGTGCTCCTCACTATAACCCACACACAAAGAAGTATGATCTTGTTGAAGAATTAAAGAATACTCCTACTAAGATTTCCCTTTGGGATTTGCTTCAAAACTCACCAAATTATCGCAACATTCTTCAAACCATCTTTAAAAAAATCACAGTTCCTCTTGGTACCACTCTGAATGATGTGGAAGCTCTCATTCACAGAAAAAAATCTTGACATCACCTTCCATCAACATAAACTCCCTCCTTTGGAGTTGCGTAAAGAACATGATGCCTTTATGATAATTGCTCGATTCAATCACACAGGTATCAAATACAATCTCATAGATAATGGTTATTCCATTATTGTGTGTAGTGTGAGTCTCCTTGATCGATTAGATGTTGACAGGTCACAAATAATACCTTATTCCATCTCCATATGAGGATTTGATAATACAACAAAGCAACCACTTGGGGTGGCTACTTTGCAAACTCCTATCCATGTCATGCCTTATGATCTTTCGTATAATATTCTTTCAGGCTGACCATGGATTCATGAGATGAATGCAGTTCCTTCAACCCTTCATCATATCATGAAATATGTCTATAACAATCACGTCTATCAAGTTGAAATAGACCTCGATCCTAAAAGTTTCTTCCACCTTCAAAAAGGGGTTACAATTCCTTTGAAAACATTAATTCCAACATCCAATATAGACCCTCTTCAAATTGAGGACAATGATAAGGAATTGGTATCTAAATTATTTTGTGATGATTGGGGATCTTTAGAATTCACACCCTTGTTTATGGGCAAATACATACTCATGCAAAAGAAAGATGAGAAAAAAGGTCAACCAACAATCATGCCCACTCAAAATTCTGAACAATCTTCTCAAACATCTATCTCCTACAATTTGAATGACAATGCAACATACACAACAAATTTTGATGACAGATTATCAATCCCCGCCTACTCTACATGAAATGGAAAGAATTTATGGAAAAGGCTATAAATTTGTAAAATAATTAGTATTTACTAGAAAAGGGTGTGGAAGACATGAGCAAGGTATTCAAGTCCCTCTTGAACCTAATACATAAGAAACAAAAACTGGATTGGGATATTCTTTTTTCTAAAATGACCAAAGCTACTCAACAACCATCTTTGAACATTAATGCTATAACTTGTCACCCACAACACAAACTTACAATCAAACATCCTAATTTGCTTGATAAAACCTTACCACCTTCATGCAAGTATGCTAATAGCGATGAGGCCTTGAAACAAATGTTAGGTGTTTATGATACAACATCCTTGCTTACTTACATGAAACACATTACTCGTGCCATGAACATTACGAAGCAAGAAGCAAGTGATATCACTGAAGATCTCTCTAAATCTGAAAGTCCTAAATCCAATGCACTCCCTTTAGGAGATACAATTTATGTGCCAATGGACATTAATGATAAAGATAAAGTTATTAAGATTGGGAAGTTCCTTGATGATGAAGACCAAGAAGATACTACAACTTTACTTCATGATTTTCCTAAAAATATTGCTTGGAAATATGCTAGGAACTGACCCAAAAATTTTGATGCATAACATTGTCCTTGCTGAAAATGCTAAACCTGTTCATCAAAATATCTGAAAAATGCATCCTAACATAGCCGTGCGTGTAAAGAGGAACCAAAAAAACTACTTAATGTAAGATTTATTAGACCTATTGATTATTCTCCTTCGATATCAAACATTATCAAAGTTGCAAAACCCAATAATCATATTAGGATATGCACATATTTTTGAGACTTGAATAAAGCCTCTTTAAAAGATGATTTTTTGCTTCCTAATATAGACTTGATCATGGATTCAATTGTTGGACATGCTTTGTTTTCATTCATGGATAGATTTTCTGGTTATAATCAAATGCTTATTAACCCTCAAGATCAATATAAAACTACCTTTACAACTATTTGGGGAACATTTTGTTGGTTGTGATGCCCTTCAGTCTGAAGAATGTTGGTGCCACTTATCAACATGCAATGACATTAATATTTTGTAAAGGTTTTTTTTGCCTCAGCCATTTTATTTTGGTTTGCATAAATGTCTCTAGTGTCGGGTGAACCCACACTCAAATAAAATTATCGAAAAGGTACACAATACACAACATGGTGGCTACAAAAATTTAATCTTTTCATCTTCCTTTCAGGAGAAGGTTAGGGGTATGTGCAAGATCATCATGGAAAAAATAGACCCTTAAGTGGCGAAAAATTAAAAAAAATTAGAGTTAGGCAACTTGACATAAAAATTCGAATAAGTTATCTATATTATTTAAAAAATATGTAAGAATAAAATTTGTAGCAAATTGAATGTAGTTTCTAAATTACTAGATTTATTTTTTTTAAAGAAAAATCTATTTGGTGAAAATTTGAAATTTCAATGTAGTAGTACTTAAATTTCAGAGAAAAATAAGAAGTAGGTGTGTCCAATAACCTAACCACAATAAAATGATAATATTTTTATAATATTTTAGATATAAGTAGAGGACTCATGTCCCAATGTGATGCATTTTTTGTAATTTTTTCCAAGTAAATAACTAATTATGAATTTTTTATTACAACTTTTAAAAATTTAAAAAACTTGTATGTCTAACCACCTTAACTTGGTCAAAACATCATGAAATTCATTTTGTTTTTTTAATCCTATTGTATGTAGAGCATAGAATGTGATGCATGTTTTAGATTCAAAAAATGTGATTCTGTTTGAAAGCTATAGATGTTGTTCAATCAGCCTATCAATCAGGACTTTAGTCATAATTAAAAAAAAAATGAATAATAATTATTTATTAAATTCAAAGTAAAGCATAATATATATTGGTGGAAAGCTGATAATCTCCTTTAAAAACCCTTTTCTATTTCATCAATTTTGGGTAAAAAAATTCATCAGCCACATACCCTACACATTCCAATCATATCGCCACTTTTTGGCCCATCATGATCTTGCACATACCCTTAGAGACATTTTCTTGGGAGCTATATTTGTGAGTTCGGGAGTATCCACCTTGTTGATACATCATCTCCTTACCACGATTTATCTACACCACCTATAAAGATATCTATTGAGGAGTTTGTATGAGCTAGTTGGCCTTTTTCTTTTCTTTTTTCAACTTTTGGGATGGAATTTTTGAGACGATACCTCACAGTGATGTGATCAATCAATTGGGTCCTTTTCCAAGCTGTTATTCCTAGGATCTAACTACATTTGGTTTCTTATCTTTCCTAAAATATCTAGAGGGTATTAATGCAGCAGCTGAAGAGTTAATGCAAATATTTTTTGTGGCCTAACCAAAGGTCTATGATCAGATCATGTGCTATCAATTGTCACACCTAGCAGAAATTAACCGAGAATGAGGCGGTGTTTCTTTCATTGGTGGCTATATAAGCAGGGCGATGACACAGATGCATAGAGTATTTTTAGGAGAAACTATTTACTTTGTCAAAAGAAGTGTTTCTTTTTAGTTTTCTTAAAAGTTTTAAGAATTGTTTTCAAAAGCAAGTTATAGAAGTACTTTATTCTAGCATATTATATCCATTAAGGTTTAAACTATTGTCAAATTGGAATCCAACCTTTATTTCAAAGTTTAGTTTTAATTAAATCACAAACTATTAAGGGGAATTTATTGAGACTATGGATGTATGGACTTTTTCAAGCTTTCTTTCTTTATATTGTCATTTTGAATGAAACGCTTTGTTTTGCAAGCTATATTTTGGTAGTTTAAATAGCAGATTTGTATGCTTTATGCTTGTGTGATGGAATAGTAGCTTAGGAGAATTGGACTATGTCATTGGACTTTTTCTTCATTCCTTAATTTTTTTATTCTATTATACTATGTTGTATTAGGAGACAAAGTTCTTATAATTTCTGGAATATTGTGCTTTTACTCTAAGGAATCTTTATGTTTGATCAGACCTCAATGAACACTACCTTTGGAAAGATCCGAAAGTATGCACTATGCTTGAAGTTAGCCTTTGTTGTTCATTCTCTTTCCAATAATGAGGGATTGTAACATTCTGTGTCCTTTATATCAATCATAGGAATAACTTGCGTCTGAAATATTGTAAAAGCTTTGGCGCATTGCCTTTTATGTTTTATATTTACATTTCCTTTCTCCATTATCTCAAAACCCCAAAAGAAGAGTCAACTTTCTATTAAAAACCTGGAGGTATTCAGTGAGACACAATTTATCCCCCACTCACTGAATTTCACATAAGACTGTTGGAGAAGTGCAAGATTTGATGATCAACATTTCTTTTTCTGACATGCCCGATGGGACATAATTTTTTCCAAATGCTTGATTAGAAGTCAAAAATATTTCTTAAATTAGGCTAAGGAAGGAAACTAGAAGTTTCATGCCAAGAGTCCAATTGAGAGCATCCTAGAGAGTTCACTTCCAGTACTCTCAGTTACTCACCTCAAATCCCAGAAGGAGAAGAACAACAGGTTTTGTACCACTTGGAAGGAGTAATAGAGTGAGAAGTTAGCACCCAATATCTAGACCCTTATCTACTCCACCCAGAGGATGAAATTTCCAAATAAGATTTACTATAAATGTGATTCATAAGAATATTTTTCTCATGGCCTCCTCCTACTCCTAGGAATTTTGTAACATGGGATAGTGGTAGTCCACTACAACCACCCACACCCCCAAATGTATGGCCTGCCATACCTACTAATGCCCAAAAGGTTATTCGAAGATTCTCCAAGGAGGATTTTAAGACTGCTTCTGAACACCTTCAAGATATAGCAAAGGTATGTAGGGTACACAATATATCAGAGGAAAACATCACGTTAAGATTGCTAGCTACCTCTTTTAAAGGAAAGGCTCAAGACTAGTATATATCTTTGGCCCCGGGTTCCATTCTTTCTTGGGACCAACTCAGACAATGCCTATTTGAATGATTCTCAGAAAAGGGAGAATGTTCCTCACTACTGCGACAACTAATTACCATCAAGAGGGCTCCACATGAAGCCATGAGTGATTTCAATACCAAGTTCCACAAGACCTAGAAAAGGATCCATGTGACTACTCGACCTCAGACCACCATGATGTTCATGTTTTATTTGAAGGCTATCAATCTAGACATCATAGTTATGATAACTTCCATGGGAGGGAATATCCTACCCAACACATACAAGGTAGTGGTATGTGCAAATAATAACCTGATCAATGCTGAGAAACTTCTACCTTGGCCACTAATGCTAGTATTTACATAAGTCTCTAATGACCATCGAGGAAGGCCAATCCAAGCACTCTTGCCACACAATTAAAGTTGGCCATCCCGCAACCTATAGATGAGTATCCTACCGCTCAAGCAAGCACATTGGGTCTCTCATCAATGGTAGAAGAAATCATTGATATTAAATATCTAATGTAGAATTTTTCTAATGAATTAGTCATTATCAAATGACAACAAGCAATGCCTTCGAAAATGATCACTCAGGTATATGGTGGAGGAAATATGCCTTATAAAAAAAAATCATATGAAGGATCCTATAGAGGAGGAGGCCAATAGACATCATCAACAAATCAGATAGTTCTGATCACTATGCCATTACAAATAGTCAAGGGTAGTCCAAATAAAGAGATAGTCCCAGGCTAGAATAATTTGGGAGAGGACAATAATGTCTGGTGCTTCCCGTGCAATGATAGCTATATGCCCTGAAACTTCCCATGAGGAAATATGCAGCAAAAGGTGGTGGAACAAAGGAGTAAGGGTATTTCCCCAAATGTAGATGAATACGGTCACCTAAAATGAAGAATGCTCATTTTAGGGCACAAATGCAAGGGATGTTTTTTGAACAAGAATTAGATATTGTGCCTAACCAAGATATTTTCTCATGGTTGGAAGAAGATGAGGTTGTGTTCATAAATGAAGCCCTGACAACTAGAATTCCACAAGTGCAGTCACATTACAATACAAAATTAAATAGAAGGCTCATAGGGGAATATATACAACAAGCTCCACCACATCCGTAGTCACGTCAATTGTTCCCCCTAGAGAAATAGGCTTTGTTTCCCATCGTCCAACCTTTTTCACAACAAAATAACCTTCCAGTAGTGGAAAATGAGGAAAATAAAGCACTACGCCCAGTCATGGCGAAATGTTTTCTCCCAAAAACAAAAGAAATACCACCATTTAAGCCAAAGGCCCAAATAGTTGGGACACTTAACGTAGTGGAGAAATTGAAGAAGGAACCTTCCAATGTGTCATTGTGGAAAGTCATATGAATTCTTGAGAAAAAAAACATGCTTCAAGAAGCATTGAAGGTGGAAGGGTAATGTTTGCAAGTGAGTGCCACTCAGTTGAACAATCAGAGCAGAAATGATAAATCAACGCTTCCCCTTAGGCTATGAAAGCAATGACTTATGAAAATAACATGAATGGAATTAAAGAGAAAGCGGTAAGTGGAAAAAATCCCACACCTTTCTTTTTTGCATAATAATATGATTCATTCAAGAGCTAGCACAACCATTATGCCAAAACAACTAGCAGATGCTTTAAGACTTAAGTATATGAACCCCTTGAAAAGGGAATTATGCAACTGGATAGAAAGAAAGTCTTGACTGTTGGTCAGATAAGGGATCTATCCCTAACCCTCTTCTCCTGTAGAAGCCAAACAGTCACTCAAGAAGTAGTAATAATAGACATTCCACCATTTTTCAGAATGTGTCTATCAAGAGATTTCACTGCCAAACTTTGCAAATACCTGGCACTTGATTGGTCCCACCTAATATTGAGAACTAAACACAAGGAAAAGATGAAGATTCTATCTTAATCGTTGCATCCCAAACATATTGTGGATGATGCAAATCTATACTTAAGAGTTGGTGATACCTCTACTTTTGAGCAAGAGAGATACTGAATAGAAATTCTCAAAGAAGAAGATATAGAGGAAAATTTTGAAATAAGAGATGTTGCTCAATCATTTTGCTAATTCAAATCTATTTTGAAACTTCCATGCTACAAGGGTAAGCACCTATGTGATTTTCGATGGAGATCTAGTCTTTCCAAAACTAATAAAGATTTGGGAGGACTCTAATGATCTGTCTCATAATCATGTATGGACCATACATTTTGATGGTGTGAAGTGCAATTTTGTCCTATAGTAGGTGTTCAATGGGATTAGAATACCCTAGAGCTTATTTTTTCAACCTTCATGGTTCGTCGATAATATTGAATATGAAATTTTGGTCCACGGATTGAGTCTAGTAGAAAAAATAGATGTAAGTAAGAAACAAACGGTCAAAAATTCAGAATCAATAGCAAGCTAGATCTGTAGGCAAGCAACCACAATAAATACAGGGCTAAGATATCAAGTATATAATGTATGTAATCTCATCAAAAAATTTGAAGCTTTCAATATACAAGGGAATCCCCAACCTCAAGATAGTAACGTCAATCAGGCCTTTCTTATCGGAACACATTTGGAATCAATTTCTAATCCAACAAAGCAAAGATTCTCTATAGTTTCAAACGATTGTAATAAAGTTGATCTCAAAAATAGTAAAAGATCAGCGATTAACAAGGGGGCCTCCCATAGGGATAAAAGAAAGCTGAAGAAATTATGCTGCAAGTATGATCTCAGAGGCTACAACTCTGGTATAGTTTAGTTGGCAATTTCCCTAGATAAAGAACCCAAGTCCATCGAGTAGAAATGAAGGATAATCCACCCAAAGGTTGAAGTCCTGGAAACAAAAGAGTTTGTCAAATGGGGCTAGTCAAAGGTCATATTTCCTATCAAATTTTTTTCCTAGGTATGAAATTTGGTCTCAGCTTGGGAAAGGGATAGGGATATTCGACTTTATGTTGACTTTCAAGACTCAAGAATGATTTTGTTGAAAGATCATTACCCCTTGACACTGATGCAACATTTCTCTTGGATTCTAACTAGGATAGAGATCTCCTCTTTGATAGATGATTCCCCAAGGAATGATGAAGTTTTCATAATGGAATATGACCAACAAAGGATGACATCTACCACCGAGTGGGAAACGTTTATATAAACAAGAACATTGTTTGGGCTCTATGATGTTGTTGTAGTTTTTCAAAGGGAAATGGGCATGACTTTTAAAAAATGGCCCAACCAGATTATTTTCATATATCTAGGTGATTCATCAAGAAAAGGTGACCATCTTGATCATGTAAAGGGATTTTCTTCGAAAGACTAGCGATCTAGGATTTTTTTTTTCCAGAAAAATATTTCCTTGGAGCACCCAAAGGAAATATTCTTGGTTGTATAGTGTCTTAGGAGAAAATAATAAGTCCTAAGAAGGTCCAAAGCTCAGAATTGAACATAAAATATTTCTCGGATAAGTTTGGCCTTGTCTAAGGATTCATGCCAAGTTTCATAAGCATTGCAACCCTGGCTGCCTTGATGATTGAGGTGAACATGTATTTTCAACAAGCTCTCAAGGGAACAATGGTTATCAAATAGCTAGAGGAGTATGAGGAAGAAAATGAAGAGAATCCTACTACACTCCTTTCAAGGAAGCAAAGGAGAACCGATGTGCAAGAACATAACACAAAAAGAAGATTTGAATAGTATCTAAAGAAGCTAAAATCTGAGTTGAGTTTGTCTGAGACCATTACACCTGCCAATGCCCAAGGTCTAATGTAATCACAAGGGCCAAATTTTGTTACCAGATATAATATTTTCTAGAATACTTCATCATATTGTTATATGCAAGGAATTAGGCTAACCCAATCAGCCAACAAGAGACTAACTAGGTTAATCAAATGTGTCGAGCTGGAAGCTCAAAGAGATTGGCACAGTTACGAACAAGTTGCATTGTTGATAAATCAAACTACCCTCAAGACAGCTCTGAAGTTTTCTTTGTATAAATTGATGTACGAAAATTCAAAAAAAAAACTCCGAGGCACAATTAACTGTTATCAAATAATCAAACAGTGTTTTGATGAAGAGAATTTTTACCCAAATTCTAGAGAAGAAGGTTTAGTGCTAAGATACTACAGGCATGCTGTGAAAACAAGATGACCTACTAATTTCAAAGTGTTGTGGAAAAAACCTGTGCAAACAACACATGCAAAAGAAATAACATGTACAGACTCAAGGACATGGTTTTAGATGTATCGGTGGGTGGTATTTATCTAAGAATTTTCCATTAAAACACAGTTTTTTTAAAAAAAATTAACAGTTATGTACCATATGTAATTTTTGTAATTATTTCAAAGTTTTTGAGAATAAAGCCTAGACTAATAAAAAATAAATAAAAGCTATACTATATTATGTTTATTGAAAATTTTTATAGTATAGTATATTTCCTAAGGCTCATAATATTACATAAGGCTATCTCGAGCAAAACCCAAAAAGGGAAGCAAGAAAAACATTGTTAAAAGGAGGCAATGATCAAATAAACAATAAATTTCTACCTCCAACAATGAAGAAAAAAGGGACTCATAAAAAAGTTATGCTTCTCCTCCTTTTCTTCTTCTTCTTCTTCTTCTTCTTCTTCTTCTTCTTTCATCTGATGGGTTGCAAGCAAGGGAAAAACACACTACACATGTGGTCCACACAGTTCATACCTAGGGTCTACTTGCTACAAAGTTGCACCAGGTAACTAAAGTTCTTTCTCCAAGCAATCCCCATAAACTTCTCCACGCCATACTCCCACATAAGGAAAGTGGTCATTGGCTAAGAGGAACAATGGTGCATCTCCACGTCCATTGTGTGAAAGTCAGTAAGGAAGGGAAACCTAGCACATCCACTCCAAATTCCACGTACCTGTGAAGATCCATGGTGCTTGGAATGTCAACGCTAGGAATGGAAACTCACACTATCTCGTCGATCCCTTCCATCAGAGAGGTGTCAAACATCTTCTGACACAACACAATTATCATCTGTTTGGCCACACCTAGGTCTAGTAGTGAGGCCACGAAGTGAGAGAGCACATTTTAGTTACTCTACAGCTGGTTCTCTTCTCTAAGGTAGTCCAAACCAACAACCCACTTGAATGCAGTCATAATCAAGGGGTCACAATTCTTCAACAGGCACTTGATACAATTTTTCAGTGATCTCTCTTGCAAAGTAGTTTTGTGGTCTCCATGGAAGGAGCCAAATAGGGGTACCTAGACTAATAGAAATCATGATGAAGTAGTGAATTATGGAAAAATTAGAGTAGGTGGAAGGCCAACTAAGTTAGAGAACTATATGTTTGAATGAATGTTGTAAAAGGTTGTGTAACTATATATGGAAAAATCTAACCAGGGAACTTCACCAATGGGATGTCTATTTTTCGCCAGATGACAATGGGAAATATTAAGACTGAATGGAATAGGGTGGACAAATCATACAGAGAATCTGACGAAATACCTTGAAAAAATAAATTTGGGCATTAGGGAGTAAATTCCCTCATATGTCGATGGTTGATGTCTGTCCTTTTCCATCATCAGTGCCAACTAGTTCACTAATGGGAGAAGACATGGATTAACATTCTAAGGCTCTGACAAATTAATGAAGACATCTTTTCAAAAGTACCTCGTGTCATCAACACATGCTCCATATGATGAAAAACACGCTATTCAATGTAATGAATTAAAAGAAAGAAGAGGTAGTGGAAGAAATGTGCTAATTCCATTTTCATGGCTTTCTCAACATTCCCAAGGGATATGGATCTCCCATCCACATGTATTACCCTGGTAGCAATATTTAATGAGCCATCGAGAGTAGAAAACTCATAACTACATGTAAAAGCCTGGAAATTAATTGCACTCAAAAGCAAGTTAATTTTTAGCAAAGGGAAAATGGTTGTCATAACCAGAAAGGTTTTGTATCATTCTCGAACAGTCATGGTAGAAGCATTCACCTCTAGCTAGCAAGCTAAAGTTCCAAATAGAAGACTTGGTTACACTGATATATTTGGGCACTGCTCATTCAGCAATGCTCAAGCTCTAGAAGAACAAACATTTGAATGATGCAGGAAGCTTCAATTTGATAAACACATCTTGAAGGAGGTGGTTCAAGATATAACCGGCAATTTTTATGACCCTCAGTTATCCACCAACCCTAAAAATCTTAGGGAAGGTGCTTTTTAAAGGATGTTAGGGCATGAGTCAGTAGAGGGTCTTGCATTTTGACTGCCGAATAGTGGCCTGCCATAGTTTTTGTTACCTATTGTGCATCCATGACCAGAGCTAGTTGATGTGTGCGCAAAGAGGTTTAACAAAAATATAGAGGCTATTGAAGGCCATGGGGTCAAGATCGCTAGTTTGGCCAAACCTATACGGGATATTTTGTGTATCCCTATAGGCTGGGGTGTCGACCTTTTCAATGAAGAAAAGAAGGATGTTCTGGGAGAAGATATGTTTAGGAAAATAAGTTTTTATGAGGATGAGACAAAGGAAAGGACATAGAGAGGACATATTTGTTGGCCTCTTTCATTTAAAAATATTAAGAAGGATATGTAGTCCATGTTATTGTTGTTGGCCTGGGTTTTTGGGCTCGACAATGACGAAGAGGTTAACCCTTTCCAGTTTTCCCTAGGCCTTGCACTCAAAAAAGAAAAGGTGTTGAGGCACTATGATTTTTCTGAAGTGATGGTTGTGAATGTGAAGCTATAGTTGAGAAAATACAATGTTGAGTCCAAATTCATGTATTCTTCTATCCTAGTTCATTTATTGTTACATCAAAATTTTGAGTGGCTAGGGAAGAATGTGCTAATGTCTAGGACAAATGAGAGGCTATATCAAGCCAATTTCTATGTGGACCCCTATGTTTTCAAGAATAGGAGATTATTATTAGTTTGCAAATTATTTTCTAAGACCAGTGCTGCAAGATTTACTACCTCACCCTGTCGGTCGTTTCTCTCAAGAGGTTATAGAGTGGATGGAACATCTACCTATCCAAGTAGATTACTTCTTCAGAAAAGATTTCACATTCGTCAGGTTTCATGGTTTCCCTGAGGAATTTTTCTAACTCCCCAGATTTATGACAGACCAAACTTTTGCATTATAAGCTTGTCAAAAAGTATCCACTGTTGACAGGATCTATGGTGCTGGGAGGAATAAAGCAAAGCTTTTTGATCTTCCCCTTATGATTGCAAAGAGTCAAGTAATACTAAGCAAGTGAAAGGTTGAAGATGATATCACAAGTCTTTTGGCAGCTCTAGATTTGGTTCTCATTTGTGACAAATGGAATTACAATCTAGATGGGAATTTCAATTTAAGGCATGATTTTAGGTATTATTTCCAAAGGATGAGAAATCCTACTTGAGAGAGTGCAGAGATGTACATTGGCTTGGCCCGCATACTAGAAGAATGACCAAAATGGCTAAGTTTTTATTAGCCACATGAACAATATCAGAGGAATCTCCCAATGAGAAAATCTCTTAGTGTGAAACTAAGGTGTAAATGATGGTCAGAAAGAAAGAAGGCAGACTTCTGAAGGTTTCAACAAGAGATGAGAAATCAAGGTTCTTTGTTCAGTAGCTTCTAGCTCGATGAAGAGTTCAAGGACTCATATGATAAGGAAGTTGATTTTAACAATAGCAATCCTAAGACAAGGCATGAGGTTGAAGAGGAAAAAGTTCCATTCCTAATTCCTAAACCTTGGGAACTCAACAACCAAAGAGATTCAGGGCCAGGGGGTCCATAGGACCCGTTCGCATCCAAAGCCCAAAGCAAAGGAAAAGAGACTTGATGATCCCCAAGAGGATACTTAGTGGTCGTCGATGTCCAAATGTCAGAGGACTCTGGCCGAAGGAGATTGAAATGTGTCAACTCTAATCATGTGAAGAAGAGAAGGATACAATCCCTAGATGCACCTAATATACTAGTTTGTTAGGAAGAGGAGGTAGAATCTTCCCTATAGAATGTTTCATCAACTACGGCTCAAGTAAGTTTTTCTCCCCTCTTCTTCCTTTTTTTGTGTCTCTGGTACACTCCCAACCTCTTCCTATTGAAATTACTCCTTCATCTTCAATCCTTGAATGGGTAATTTTGGATATACGCCCTGCTATTGTAAACAAACCATTTGAAACTTTTAAGAAATGTTGAAGGAGCATCATCTTCCTTGACTGTTGTTGCATCATTAGTTTCTTTTTCAAAGTTCCCCATTGGAATCTCCGAAACTATGGTTTTTCCCATTACTCTTAGCGCATGTACTTTTGGAAAAGCACCTCTTCATTACCCTTTTTCCACATCTACCCCTATTGTTTCTTCCCCTACACCTTTTGGTGTTCCACCTTTTTCTATGATCACACTACCTTTTGCATCTCCCCACACTCACACATCTAAAGTCTACCCTACTGTCACCCTTTTTGGACTATCCCCTAGTGCACCCATTAGGGCTCAAAGTGTCGATGTCCTTAGACTCTTCAAGGTCATTTCGACACCAACAAATAGGCCTGAAAGACCAGGAAGCTAAATTTTTTATCAAAGAGTGTCGAAAGGCCCGCCACCAAGAGGATTGAAGCTTCTTTTAATGAAGAGTGAAACTCCCTGATTATCACCACTATGAGGCCACTCATTTCCAAGCCCAAAGTAAAAATGTAGATGGAAGACTATGACATTCATGTTGTTGGATTAGATTTGAGTGAAACCTTCCCACACAATAAAATGGTCCTAGCCAAAGCCACCTAGAAGGTGTTGTATGTTGATTATGACAGCTAGATAGATAATTTAGAAAGTGCGAAGTTGAGTTGATAAATGTGAAAGGGACAGTGAGTAGACTACAGAATGAATTTCGAGCAAAGGATGCTGAAATGACCCACATAAAAAAAATTCAAGGCCAACAACGAGACATGTGCAGATTGCTTGCAGATACTTGTAATGAGTAAGTTCAACTTCACGCTAAAAATGAAAATTTAAAGAAAAAGTTAAGTGATGTCAGATCTTGAAATACTTATGACCTTTAGAGAATCTAGATTGAGGTGGAAGAGTCAAGACAAAAAGTCAGAAGACTAAACTCTGAGTTGGAAAACACTCTTCAAGAGAAGGGTCAAATAGAAGAAAACACCAGAGTAAGTGAGGCTCATTTTAACCAGGAGCTAATAGCTACAAGAGGATTTGGATCCCTCCCTATAATGAGAAGGCTGGTAGCTATGCATTGGGAGTAGATAACGACTGGCGTATGTGTGTTGGGACCCGCCTTACAATTTTTAAGGGATGTGTGGGAACTGAATGCCAAGGTCAATATAATGGTTGACCACTTCATACAAACATGTTCACCTTGGGTGGTGGATTCCAAAAGTTTTATATACAAATTGAGTATCAACACCGTTTAGGTTCTTAAAAGAGTGGGAATTCCTAATCGGTGGGTTGCCTCTATCAGAGAAAATGAAATCATCAACTGCCACATGGTTGCAGTAAAAATACAAGGATCACTAGATGATGTTGAATAAAAGGGCCACCTAGATCAAAAAGGACTTCTCTATCCTAGTTGGTTTCGGGTTACCTCCTCTTCTCTCCCTAAAAAATATGTGTTGATGATAGATAAAATCATTGAGGCAATCTAATGCAAGATCCGACCCACTACTGAGTTTCCAAGCTCAAGTGTTGTACCCATGGTGGATGATGTTGAGCACAAAATCTACCCTCTTTCATTAGCTCTATTGTCACCTGGGTGCAATTTATTCCAGATGGGGCATCATCTCTTTCAAGGAGATTTTTGATCTAAAATAAACATAAAAATAGATTTGGACCCTTGTTCTACCAACTAATGTAGATTCAGAGGCTTAGTGCATTGCTTTCATCAAACTCTAGGAACAGCTAGAGGCCTAGGTTTGAATCTCCATAGAATTGAAGACCCTTGTGAGTCGCCAAAAGGTATTTTTTTCCTCAATCATTTTATTTTGGTTTTCATAAATGTCTCTGGTGTTAGGTACACCTGCACTCAACTAAATTTATTAAAAAGGTGTGCAGTATTCCACGTGATGGATGTGCAGCTTTTATCTTCTTATCTTCCTTTTGGGAGAAGGTTCAAGACATGTGTTTTCTTGTTGTACATTTTCTTGTGAGCTATATTTGCAAGCTTGAGAGTTTCTACCCTATTGACACATTATCTCCTTGTCGCAGTTATCTACACCACCTATAAAGATATCTATTGAGGAGTTTGTATGAGTTGGCCGGCCTTTTTCTTTTCTTTTCTCAATTTTTGTGATGGAAGTTTTTAGATGGTACCTCACAGTGATGTGATTGATCAATTGGGTCCTTTCCTAGGTTGTTATTCCTAGGATCTAATTGTATTTGGTTTCTTATCTTTGCTAAAATATCTAGAGAGTATTAATGTAGTAGCTGAAGAGTTAATGCAAAGATATTTTGTGGCCTAACAAAATGTCTATGATCAAATCATGTGCTATCAATTGTAAACACCTGGTGACAATTAACCTGGACTGAGGTGGTGTTTCTTTCTTTAGCGGCTATACAAGGAGGGTAGTGACACAGATGCATAGAGGATTTTGAGGAGAAACTTTTTTCTTTGTCAAAAGAAGTGTTTCCTTTTAGTTTTGGGTATGTGTAGGATCATCATGGGCCAAAAAGTGGAAAGATGATGGGTATGTGGCTGATGAATTATTTTTTACTCAAAATTGATGAAATGAAAGGGGTTTTTAAAGGATATTTTCAACTTTCCACCAATATAAATTATGCTTTACTTTGAATTAAACAAGTAATTATTATTCATTTTCTATTCGAATTACGACTAAAGTCCTAATTGATAGGCTGATTGAATAACATATATAGCTTTCAAATGGTATAACAATTTTTGAATCCAAACACATGAGTCACATTCTATGCTTCACATACTATAGGATTAAAAAAACAAAAATTGAATTTCATGAAGTTTTAACCAAGTTAAGGTGGTCAGACATAAGAGTTTTTTATATTTTAAAAAAAATTAATAAAAAATTCATAATTAATTATTTACTTGGGAAAAAATTACAAAAAAATATGCATCACATCGAGACATGAGTCCTCTACTTATATATAAAATCTTATAATTTTTTTTTATCATTTTATTGTGGTTAGGGTGGTTAGACAGACACCTACTTCTTATTTTTTCCCTGAAATTTAAGTACTACTGCATTGAAATTTCAAATTCTCACCAAATAGATTTTTTTTTTTAAACAAACCTAGTAGTTTAGAAACTACATTAAATTTGCTACAAATTATATTCTTACATATTTTTGAAATAATATAGATAACTTATTCAAATTTTTACTTTAAGTTTCCTAACTTTGATTTTTCTGAATTTTTTGCCACTTAAGGGCCTATTTTTTCCATGATGATCCTGTACATACCCTTTTCTTAAAAGTTTTAAGAACTATTTTCAGAAGAAAGTTATATAACTACTTTATTCTGGCATATTATAACCATTAAGGTTTAAACTATTATGGGATTGGCATCCAACCTTTGTTTCAAAGTTTAATTTTAATTAAAGCATTAACTATTGAGGGGAATTTATTGAGACTATGCATGTATAGCCTTTTTCAAGCTTTCTTTCTTTATATTGTCATTTTGAATGAAACACTGTGTCTTGCAAGCTATATTTTGGTAGTTTAAATAGTGGATTTCTATGTTTTATGCTTGTGTGATGGAATAGTAGCTTAGGAGAATTGGACTATGTCATTGGACTTTTTCTGCTTTCCTTAAAGTTTTTATTCTATTATGTTATTCTATATTAGGAGATAGAGTTCTTATAATTTCTCAAATATTGTTCTTTTACTCTAAGGAATCTTTATGTTTGATCGGACCTCAATGAACACTTCCTACAGAAAGATCTGAAAGTCTACACTATGCTTGAAGTTAGCCTTTGTTGTTAATTCTCTTTCCAACAATGAGAGGTTGTGGCATTCTGTGTCCTTTATATCAATCATAGGAATATATTGGGTTTGAAATGTTGTACAAGCTTTGGAACATCACCTTTTATGTTTTATTTTTACATTTCCTTTCTCCCTTATGTAAAAACCCCAAAAGAAGAGTCAATTTTCTATTAAAAAAACCTAGAGGTATTTAGAGAGATGCAATTTGTCTGCCCTCGCTAAATTTCCCATAAGACTGTCAGAGAAGCACAAGCTTTGATGGTCAACATATTTCATGATTACATTCACAAAATTCTAGAAGACTATTTCAATGATATCCTCACTAAATCATTTACACAAGATAATGTAAATTTCCTTTGTAAAATATTCAAATGAATACGATAATACATGTGATTGAATCCAAAGAAGTGTGTCTTTGGCGTAGATAGTGGTAAAATTTTGGGGTTTGTCATATGTCACATCACCATTGTGGTGGAAATAAAGAAAATTGATGCAATTACTAGCATGCCACCTCCTAGGAATATTTCTCAGTTGTGTATGTTACAAGGTCAAATTCAACCTATTTTTCATTTCATTGCATCTTTAGTAGATCGCACATTACCTTTCGCACATCTCCTTAAAAAGGGTTTCCTTTTTTATTGGGATGAGGGTTGTAAACAATATTTTGAGAGTCTAAAGGAATACCTAACCACTCCACCTTTTTAACAACCTGTTGTGTCACATAGACCGTTTATATTGTACATCGCCACATTGGCCTATGCTCTTGAACCATTGTTGGCTCAACACAACGATCATTGTAAAGAACACCTTGTTTATTACATTAGCTGCACCTTAATTATGAAACATTATATTCACCAATTGAAAAACAATTTTTGGCTCTTGTATTCACTACAAGTCATCACAAAATTTGATCCTCTTAGATATCTTTTCAACAAAACATACATCTCCATACACTTACCTAAGTGGGTGATGTTGTTAATTCAATTTGACCATAATATTTTTCACAAAAATCAATCAAAGGCCAAGCCTTAACCAATCACTTAGCTAACGCTCCTTTTCCTTTTGCCTTACCTACTCCTGATTCCTTTCCTGAAGATCATGTCTTAACCACTGACATTAAACCATGGGAGTTAGTTTTTGATGGATCTAAGTGCCGAATAGGGTCCGGTGTTGGAGTGGTACTAATTCCACCCAATGGAAAACCTATTCCCTTATTCTATCGATTAAATTTCCTATGCAAAAATAATACAACCAAGTATGAGGCATTGATTGTAGGTTTACAAGTTGCTTTATCTCTTAAAGCTAAACATATCAAGATCTTTAGTGATTCACAATTGGTCATCAAAGAAATCAATGGTACATATAAAACTAAACATGATAAATTATTCAAATACAAGGATCTTATAATGAGAGTATTAGAAAAATTTGACTCATTCACCATTGATAACATCCCATGAAAAGATAATCGACATGCAGATGCAATGGTGAGTGCAACTTCTCTCATATCCCCACATGATTGTTCCACAGACTTCACCTTTCTTATCCATCCCATCATGAAACCTTTGATTGATACTCTGTTAAAAGACATTATGGCAATCACTCAAGATGCTTCATGCGAATTGTACGATACAATATACAACTATTTGAAAGATAATACCATTCCCGAATGTACCACAACAAATACTCAAAATTGTTTACGTAAACTTACGGCTAAATATGTGATCCTTGCAAACACAATTTATAGAATATATTTTAATGTTTTGTTACTATGATGTCTTAAAGATTCTAAAATATCTTTAGTGCTAGAAAAGGCTCATGCTTGTGCCTATAGAGGTCATTTTGGAGGTCATTCGTTAGTGTGAAAACTTATTCGTATGGGTCATTATTGGAGATATATGGAGAAGGATTGCTTCACCTATGTTAAACGATGTCACAAATACCAAGAACATAGCAATTTCATCCATGCTCATGTTGCTAAACTCTGTACCAATGTTCCCATTAGTATGGGGGTTGGATCTTATTGGAAAAATTTTACCACCTTCTTCTGTTGGAAATACGTTTACGATAACCACAATAGACTATTTCATGAAATGGGTGGAAGCTATTCCCCTCCATTCTATAACTATTGAAGCAATTTTTCATTTCATCTTGGACCACATAATTTCCCACTTTGGAATCCCTTCCACAATCATTTCAAACAATGGAACTCCATTTAAGAATAAAAAAGTTCAAAAATTTCTTGAAACATTCAACATTCAACATCACTTTTCTACACTATATTATCCACAATCCAATGGACAAGCTGAAAATACTAATAAAATTATTGAACAAATCCTCAAGAAAAATGTCACCAAGCATCATAAAGACTGGCATACACAAATCTCTTATGCGCTTTGGACTTATAGAACTTTAATGTTAGATCATCCACAAGAAATACCCCTTATATCCTTGTTTATGGCACTGATGCGATTATGCCCTTGGAGTTAGAAATTCCTACTTTACGAGTTGCTCTCTAAGATCTTTTTGACAATGAAACTTATAAAGATCAATGATTACATCAACTTGAGATGCTCGATGAACAATGCATTAATGCTCTCGAACATCTCCAAGCTCACATCAACTAATTACAGTAAAAACACAGATTTCCTGTCATCCCTCGATCATTTTCTAAGGGAGATTTTTTTCTTATTGAAAATCAACGAAATGCTAGTGTTGAAAACAAAGATAAGTACAAGCCTAATTGGTTGGGACCTTACATAGTTGATACCAATTATGGGTCTGGTGCTTATCTTTTAATGTAGCTTGACAGAACACCCCTTAGAGAACCCATTAATGCCACACATTTGTGTCGGTGTTATCTCTAACTCCCTTTGAATAGTATGGTTGTTATAGTAGTGTTGTTTGAAGTTATTTGTTGTTATTCTAAATAAACTTCACATTTATTTGTTCTTGACAACTAAATTTGTGTTTATTGAACACTAAGGTAATTATTTAAGTTCATTTTATAATTTCTTTAGGCTTCATACTATTCACATTCCTTTTGTGTTAAGTTAGATCCTTATCAGTGTCTTTAATTTAACATATTATTTTCTCATTAACAATGTTGTATCTATACTAAAGCTGAAATATGTTTTACACTAGATCACATCAATCTTGTTAAATCATGTAGCCATTAGTTAAATACTTTTACTATAAGTCATTTAATTAATCACATAGCATTTAACATCCACATAAAGAGACACATCATCATAAAATCACATGTGCATGTCTATATATATCAAAGTTTTATATACATCTCAATATCACATAAAATGTCATAGTGGTCTATTATAGCTAGACCCCTTAGGATATGGTGCTCATGATCTTATCCCTAGACATTGTGAGACAGTCATGTGTGACCATGATCATGAACTCCCAAGTCTAAGTGCATACTCTAGACCTTGTACTCAATCAATGACTATAAGCCTCTTACCTGCCATCTGATCCCTCTCTGCTCATACCTGTGCTAGCTCTGCATGTAGTCTGTCTACCTTTGTTGAGGTATATGTTGACTGTAGTGCACTCCTAGCTTGACAGAGTCATCTCCTCACACTCTCATACATTTCCTATAACCAGACAAAAGGTCTAAGTGACTTTGGCTCCTACTCCACAATCGGTGGGGGCACATAGTGAGGAGCCATATCCTCCTCATCGATGGATGCAGGAATTATCCCTATGGTAGCCTGCTGATAGAACTCTCGCTAGTCTCTCATCTCTCCCACAACATAGACAATGTACATAATCAGTAACACATCATCATAATATATATATAAAGCATAAATCACTAAAGGACATGCGTAAAATTAAATATCATCACCTATGTCTTTAGATGCATGAGGAATGTCAACCACATCCTCTCTAGGGGACATGGAGGATGTGCTAGCCTCTCTATGACTCTGAGTGTTGATGTTTGTTGTAGATACTACCTGTGATTTGGTCCTATAAGTATGTGAGGACTCTCCATGCTCATAACAATCCTCAATAGCTACATCATCACCCTCACTCAGGGGTGGCTCCTCATAATAATAATCCTCCTCTTCCTCATCATCCTCCCCTTCATCGTGGTCCTCATAATCAGGATTGGCCTTGGACTAGTACTTATCATTGATCACATCTATGAAAATATATGTTCGCCTATGTTGTATCTCCTCTACTCTCTCCTCTAATTCATCACCCTCATATGTTGCTAGCTCTGCATCACCCATAGGGAAATCCCATGAGGAACACAAGAGTTGGTTATGCATATGACCAACACTCCTCATGATTTTTTGTGCTACTAACATCATCACCATCAGATGCTGGTGGTTGGTCATGATTTGAATCATCAGAATCACTCTCACAAACATGATCTATAGTCAACCAAACAATATCACCTAGCCTCTAGGAACTCCGCACTAATCATCTAATGAAGGGGCATGCCCTCAGTGGTGTCTGCACCTATCTAAACTATTGCATGACTCGCCCATAATAGAATGGTCATACAACATGTAGTCATTCCTCCTAGCTAGATACCTATCCATCTGCATCCTCCGTAGTTGTCCAGTGGGATTTTTCCAATATAAAGTGAGTAGATAAGGTCTCCATAGGATCTCATCCTCCTCTAGTCGATCAAATCTCACCCTCCAAAATTATAAATCCCCATATTGCCACAAGCATCGTAAAGGATAGCCAAATGCTCATGGATATCCTATAGCCATAGTACAAGGGTATCTGACAGGCCTAGTACATGTGATATGCTCAAGCCACCACACCTATAGAAGTGTACAATGGACCATACTATCGATGTCTCAAAATAAAAACCGACCAAGGTCATAATATGTTTGCTAGAATGTAGTGGCCCCAAGCATAGACTATTCTCTACTCATACATCACTTGTATCAAGTGTAGCAGTCCCCCATCCAAGTGTGTTGCTCGTCCATCTGGATTGAGAACCGGTGCCACTATATGCATCATAATTTGTCTGACCATAGGAGCTCACGAATATATTAGCACAAGCAGCTCGATCCGCGCTTTAACCCTCTCATCATGTATCGGTCCACCTAAACAATATTGAATGTCTCTCTTCTTCTCCCGGAATGATTGATCCCCCCAAAAATATACCCACTCTCCCCAAGTGGGAACTTAGAGAATGTGGTGTATGTCCTTGAGAGTGATAGTCATTTCCCTAGTGGGAAGATGAAAGGTACAAGTATCATCATCCTAACGCTCACACAAAGCCATCAACATGGCATCATGGTATCTCATGGGTGGCATCAGATATTCCCAATAGATACCCACTAACTGTAAATGCTCTGCCTCTACCACTAATAGCATTGGTGCATGATCTCTCAGAAATGTAAGTTGTCTTCCCCCTAGCTACTATCGTGACCAGGCTGAGATCTATCAAAATTATCACATAATGCCATAAATTTCATCTAATATCTTCAATCCTCAAATTATTCATCATGCAAGTGTGCTAAATTCAATCTAGTGTTCTTTTCTAATGGCCCTAGACACTTTAGAACCCTTTTTGGACATTTTTCAAAGAAACGAGACACTTCACGAAGAAAATAGGACACTTTGCAAAGAAACGAGACACTTTGCGAATAAAAGGGACATTCTACAAACAAATGGGACACTTTGCAAAAAAAGGGGACACTTTGCAAACTTTTTTCCAAGAACCCTAAATTAACCTATCCATGCATTAAAATCACTAAATTATTACATAATAACAAGGAAAAAGTTGCAGAATCAAGTCACCTCCTGATACAGCTCACCATGTGCCACCTGCTCACGAAGATAATCCAACTACGAAGGTATGTAATCCTATCTACTCAGCATGTTCTTCTCTCACTCATCACTCTCAAGCTACACAAAGGCAAAATGAATAGTAAGTGACAAGTTACTTTCTTCTCCTTCTTTTAATCACTTTTCATGTATTTTTTACTTTTACACACTAACATATAGCTATCATCTTTTCAAGAACTCATAACATAGATATTCTTCAAATCAACATAACGAGAGCTAGGGTAAACCATTTTTGATGTTCTTTGATGCATTGGAATCATGATTCTGCACTCAACATGATAATACGTCTATCAGTATGTGGCATGGTACTTGGAAATTGCCAACGATATGATGTTTCTTATTCGACATGGCTAGATTGCTACCTTGATTGCACCTCTATAAAGTAAGAAAAATCAAGGGGGGGCATACATCTACCCTTGAATTGGATTCCTAAGAGTTAGATAAAAGGACTTTTAGGAAATTAATGAATGTGTGTTGCAGGATGCAATTCCTAATGTTGTGGTTGTACAGATAACTACACTAGGGGCTTCCTTCTCCCATCCTTTGAATGAGTATCATTTTATGTAATAAGGTGCATCGTTTAGAGTCCTTTAGCTTACATATACACATAGGGTCATATGGGTCCTAAAGTGGAGGTTAAATGTGTTGTAGAAAATATGACCATCTTAAGAAAAGAGACAATTTCACACATAATTGGACCCAATTTTGAGCCCCTTTACATCATTTATAGGCCCCTTAGACCCACTAATTTTGTCCTAGATGCCTATTTTACCTAAGAAATAACATAAAACATGACAAATGGAATTTAATTATCTCATACCCCGAAAAACCACCTTCAAATAGCAATAGTGGGATCCATTCGCCATCTTGGGTGAATGATTCCCCTCTGGTGGGACCCATTCACCAAGAGTGACAAATGAGTCCCCTTTGAGGGAAAATTCAAATTTAAGCAGGAATTTAATCAATTTAACTTTAATTTCTAGTGAATGTCAACCTCTTCGGTCTAAATAATGTGAAAATAAGGTGTTGTTGCTTATAAATACTCATTTCAAGTCATTTCACACATCTTTTTATCATTCCTCAAGAGCAATTCATGAAGTCAAGTCTTCCATAGCAAGTTTCAGTAGCAAAAGTTGAAGTTTTAGGGTAGCAAACTAGGGTTTTTGTAGGTCTTGAAGTTCACTTCTCTTGCCAAGATCGAATATTGAAAAGGGTTGATGATGGATTCCTATGGTGAATCATGAAGAAATCTAGGGTGAAGAGGTGCAACTAACCACCAAATCACACCTAAGGACTTGGTTTCCTATTGATTCCATCTTCCATTTTCACTCTATATTCATATTAAGGTTTGCATCTTGTTTGTTTATCATTTACATGTCATTTCATTCCTATTTTTCATGTGTTGTACGGTTTCTAGGGTTGATATCTTGCATCATATAAATTATTCTTGCATGTCTTATTCTAGACAAATAGAATAGGATCTTTGTCATGTTTCAACATTCCCTAGTCTTTAACGCATTTAAGGCTAGGTTTTATGTAGATTTTTCTCCATTCAAGGTTTAATTACCCAACTAGGGGTTTGACCAAGGAAAATCACCCATTAGATAAACAATTTTAAGTTGTTTTGTAGGAATTTTCCAAGATCCCATAGCAGGATTTTGTCAGAAATTGTTGTACAGGTTTCAGGGTGCAAGATAAAACTTTGAAATTATAGAAATATAAAAGTGGACTAATTTTCCATGCATGGTGAATGAGTCCCTTCTAAGGTGTATATTGAGTCAGATGTAGATCCAGGTCCTCAACTGTCAGAAAACAACTTCTATGCAGAAAAGTCTTGACTTGGATTGAATCACCCAAGGTGGCGAATGAGTCCTAGTAAGTTCAAATTCAAGTTTCATCAGTTTTCTAGATTATTTTCAAGTCTTCTCCAATTTTCCAGGTGCACTCATTCTAAGAAATGGCCTTTCATTTATTTTAATTTACATTTTTGTTCATTCTTTAAAGCTTATTTGCAAACAACACTGTGTTTTCAAACATAGCATAGATCTTAGTCTTGCATTCATATTCAGTCATTTAAATCATTTAATTGCATTTTGTTTACTTCATTTAGCTTAAAAAACATCCTACATAACATAATTCAAATGAACCCTTAGTATTTTTGGTCTAACTCTCTCTCCTTTTAGGTGAAAAACCCTAGAACAGTAAGAGAAGTCCTAAGAGCCAAAAATCAATGGTTTAGTTCTAATCTCTTTCATAAAAACATTGCAGCAACAACCATACTAACCCAAAATCCATAGATCCCTTATGTGTATGGTGTGTTCCTTCCTTGGGGGTCAACCTCCCTTTCTTTTTTTTTCTTTTTCATTTACATGAAGCAACGTAACTTAGAAACATATGACTTGGCATAGGGGCTTTCCAAGTTGTTTCTCATGTCTTGTTTTCTTTTTTTCATTTTCCCTTCACTACTTTAAAGTAATTTCTCATAGAATGGTGTGTAGAAATTCCTTTAAAGTGGGGGGCATACATTTGCATCATTTCATTCACATTCTTGGTTCTTCATGCAGCCTTGTCACTTCATATGATGTGTTTGTCACTTTTTGGATGACATTGGGTATGATGCCCTACATAAGTGTGATCTATATTAGCATATTACATTCCTCTTAGTGCCCTGATGCAACACACTGCATTCCCTAAGTTTTGAATATACTATTCTTTGATTGGCCTCTCTTGGAGATATTAGACACAATGTTTCCTAAGTGGTAGACCTTGCATGAACTTAACAAGACTCCTTTGAATATCTTTTTCATTTTTTCATTTTATATTTTGCATCTTTTCCAACTTGCATAATGCAACTTGCATGCCTATGGTACCATCCTTCTTGTTCATGGGTTCTAAACATACGAATCTTTGCTTGTCTCATGAAGCATGAACCAACATTTTCCTTTGTGGCACCATATTAAAGTTTTCTGGAGGTATAAATTTGATATGGTTGAGCGGGAAGCCCATTTAGCAACATGAATTTCCCCATAGCCAGCTATGTGTTTGTGAGTGCATACCAACTAGTACATGTATTTCACCTTTTGGGTCTTCTCATCTAGTGGGCCACAACGAGTTTCATCGCCCCAGAGTGAGTATGCACTTTCTTTTTTAGACAAATAGCCTAGATCTGATTCACAACTAGTTGAACAAACAATCAAAGCTTGATCTAAATTTTCCTTTTCATATCTCTTCTCTTTCTCTCTTTCACATGTGTTCCTTTACTCTTATGTTTAGCTTGGCATGGGATCTTCATCTTGAGGGCTTGATTATCCCTCTTGATTGTTGTCATTCCATCTTTCTAACATAAGTTCATTTGCATCTTTCTTGATATGCATGGCTACTTTAGTGTGAGTTTGAAGCAAGTTCATCCTCTCACTAAAGTGGGAGCTAAATGTACCATAGAAAAATGGATCATTGAAATTTTCAAGGTCTTTTAGGTCTTTCTCTTGTGATGTTTGACTTGTCATTTCTTTGATTTAATGTTGCAATGTAACTTATGAATTCACATTAGGTCCTAAATATTCAAATTATGACATCTTTTGAAGGTGTTGTGAAGTGTTGTAACATATTTCTACACTTTTCTAGACTCTTTTCATTATAATTCACCTAAAAATCACCTTTTTATCCCTTATCAAGTCCTATTCTAAAGTGTTCTAAAGTCTTGTAATGAGATTTCACACTTTTCTAGGCCTATTATCACTATTTACACCTTTCTTATGCTTTATATGACCTATATTTGCAGTCATAAGACTTAATTAAGTGTATTTTTTTAATGTAAACCTAACAAACAACATTAAATGCAAGTTCATTCCTAACACCCACTCACACGCCCAAGGTGCGACCCATTTGCCATGGGTTGTGAATGACTCCCTCTTGGCTCCAAATTCAAAAAAATTCAAAATTCCTTTTGGGTTTCAAAAGGACCTTATGTCAACTTGTGATGAGGTATTATTGGATTATTAGGGCATAAGTGTGTATAAATAAGTGTTTTTCTCCTCATTTCAACCCCCATTCATTTAAGAATTCATCAAGTTCACTCATTCATTAGTTCATTCAATTACATTCAAGCATCATTCACTCAAGAAAACATCAAGCATCTTGGAGGAGCCAATGACATATCTTCAGACTTCTTCAACAAGGTTTTTGGTGAGTTTAGGACATTTTCATGTTATTTATTCATCATTCCTTTCTCATTTCATTTCATTTCTTTCTCAAGGGTTTAATTACAAAAGTGGGATTTGACCAAGCAAAACCCCTATACTCTAACCCTTAACCATTTTCCCCCTTTTGCATGTGTTTTTGTAGACTTTTGTATGCAAAATTTTCAAGCAATTAGGTGTTGAAAAGTGGACAAGAAGTCAACAAAGTGTTTCAAGTCAACTAAACAATATTTCAAGCTTGGAGACAACATATAGTCATTTTTCTCTAGATTTGACTCCATCAATCCGACAAGAAGACAAGTGCAGATTTTGAGCTACCAAATTACCTTTAATTTGGTAGTTTTTTGGAAGAGGATTGATTTTCCATCATTGGACAATGAGTCCCACCTGAGGGCTGAAAAAGTTGATTTTTTCAAAATCTAGTTCCCAACTGCTAGAAAGCAGTTTCAGGTGTTTTTGTCAATAGCAGGATTGATTCACCATCAGTCACGAATGATCCCCATTGGTGATTTATAGTGATTTCTACCTTTTTTCAGAGCCTTCTAGATTCAACATCCAATTATGAGGTGCACTTTATTCAACCTCTTTCAATTTTGTTTGTGTTTGTTCATGTTTTAGTTCATTCTTGCATACCTCGTTGTGTTTTCAAGCATTGCATATTTCATTAGTTTTGCATTCATAATCGGTCAATTTCATAGCTTAGTTGCATTAAGATCATTGCATTTAGTCTCAATTCCATATTACATTCCTTAATTTGAGTGAACCGCCTAAATTTTAGGGTTCGATCTCTCTCCTTTTAGGTGAAAGATCCTAAGAGTGAAAGAGAAGTCCATAGTCACCCTCAAAATTGATGGTTCACTACTTAACCATTATTGTACATGGAAATTACTCCCACTTCCACTATAAATATTTACATCATATTGGATATTTAATACAGTCAAAATTTTAGTTATTAAATTATTATTTTTTACTTATAGTAAGAGTGTATATGATCTTGACTTATGTGGCTCAAACTACTAGTAGCACCAATCCAATTGATCTTGTAGATTTAACATCTAATACCCACTAGAAACTAAATAAACTCTTCAAGGATAATATCCCCAAGAAAGATTATTAACCCTATCATAGGAACAACATGGTCTCTTAGCGATAATAGATGATAAAATTTCCTAAGCATCTAGAACTCCTACCAAATTCCATAAGAAAAGATTATTCTAACAATAAAAACATTCTCCCCCACCAAATGGGACATTTTAAAGATAGACACTTTATACTAACTAGCACCTAAAAAATGTTTTACACAAAGGGGGTGGATGAGGAGAATAACTAAGAATCAATGCTTAGGATTTTCATGAGTCCAATAAAAAATTAACCTTATTAGTATTATTGACAATACAAATGAGTCCCTTCTTAACAAGTAATGAAAATTTCTTCATAATAGTGTACATCATAGAGAATATCCTAGTAAAAATCATTATTGAAACTACATCAACAATAATCCTTAATAAATACCTATAGGAAGAAATTATGGTAGTAGTCTACTCATACTATTGCACCATTTATAATAATGTTTGATAGCTAAGGCTAGACTATTTACCATAGAAAATTGAATATCAATACCACAAGTATTTTGTTGGTATCTAGAAAGATGGTCCCAACTACTAAAACTCAAATTTTATAGTCATAATTTATTGTCCAAATAAAATTCTTAGAATGAGAGTCAAACTCTTCTAGAAAAAAATTAAGAGCAAAAAGCACCAAGAATTTATGAACAAGAAGATAATTAAAAATATTTTGAAATATTATGTTATCCATCAAAGTACAACCTTCAGAAGGTCTAATCTGAATCTAAAATTATAAATCTATCATGAATCTATTTCCACTGAAGATGATAAGCATTTTCAAATTACATAGGAATACCAAGGTAATCGAAATGTAGAGTTATAAACCATAAAATAAGAGAAATTCATTATTTGTTGGTGAAAGTAGTATTAAAGAAATAAATATTGGCATTTTCCCAATCAATCTTCTAGCTAAAATCTTTCAAAAATAAATCCAAATCACTCAAATAATTTGTAGCCTCTTTCATTTTACCAACTCCCATTAACATAGTATCATCAAAAGTTGAAGATGAAAAGGATATTAAAGATCCATAGCAATAGTGCAACCCTATATACATCTATTATATCTTTAATGAAAAGGGGAACTTCCAAAAAGTTAACCATATGAATGAAAAGACAAGGGGAGAAAAAATTGCATTCCACAGTTCTCTAGTAATTTAAGAAAAAGGATACCAATTTCTTTACAAGAATAGATGACTCGGAAAAAACCACACATCTCATTACACAATCAATCTACCCCAAAAATAAACTAAAATTAAATAAAAATAACTATGAAAGGAAAATTTAACCTTAAACTAAACCTTGGCATGTCTAACTTAGAAAATATAGCTTTCTTCTTGGGTGTTGGAAAGAAGTTGATTCCACTTCTTGGCCATTTAGTGGAAGTGATTTCCCTAATTTTCAGAATTTGACACATTTGACCTTAAAATTTGAAGCACTTAGAGATGGAATCTTCAAAAAATTCACTTATCATAAAATGTAGTACTCATTGTGTGTGAGAAAATATGTGAATTATAATAATAAATAGCACACAACAAATGCAATGTATTACATTAAGGAAATCTAAATTAACAACAGAATTTGATAAAATGATTCCTTAAAAACATTCCATCCTCCTCTATTCCTAAGGATCCTATATTACTGCTCTTGTATCTTAATTATGCACTGAATTACTGGAATGACACTTAAGAAATGAGTAGACATTAGACTAGAATGTGGAAACTATTTTTACACCTACATGATTTGATGATTTGGATAGATGATGAACTAAATGATATGTTGGATGATAAGTTGTTGTATATAGAATGCTAATGGAATGATGCAATATTGAATTAAACTAATGGAGATGTTATGAAAATCATTTTAAATGCTATAAGAAAACTAAGACACATCTGACAAAGAAGCCTTGATTCTAATTTACTTGCTAAACTATTCTAAAATGCTAAGCTATAATGTAAACTAAGCTATCAAATGCTAAGATGAGTTTTCAAGAGTAATTGTATGCAATGCTCTCTTATGTAAAGGTTGTAAATGAGCCTCTATTTATAAATTTCACCAAGGCATTAGATGAGTTGGAAGCAATGGATGATCAGGATTAAGTATGGAGAGATTGACAGTGAGAAATGAGGAGGTTAGAGAGAAATAAGGAAGTTGTCCCCTTTAATAGAACAATCTTGCCAAGTGTTGAAAATAATAAATGGAAAGGAGAAGCCATGTGTCTTTGAGTTTGTTGAGTTTTTTTATGGTAAATACCCATTTTAGAAATTAGGAATAATTATTTTCATGTGACACATGGTGAGATGGAAGATGATGTGGAAGGAGGTTAGAAGAATATGGAAAATGTGAAAAAATTCTAATTAAGAATTCAAACATAATGAAAGGGAATTTAATCAAATAAAACAAATTAGTTAAATTTTTTTATTTAATTAAATCATGAATAAATTGGTTTAGATGAGAGGAATAAAGAAATATGAACTATATAAATAAACTTTGCAATTTATTTATACAGTAGAGGAAATAAAGATTTTTATTAATTAAATAATCAGTATTTAATTAATATTTTGTAGACCACTTTTGGATGTATACATTTTTCCCCTCTTTAAAGTGATGTGTTTACACATTACTTCAAAGAAAAATTTACTAGTGCAGTTAAAATTTTAACGATGCCCCAGACAATGATTTCAAAAGATAGTGAATGTATGGCCGCTCGAGAGATAAATTGGGGAATTTTTTTTATGATTAAAATATTTTTGATTAGTTTTGAATTTTTTTATTGATTTGTGATGATGTTGATGATGAAATACTGATTTGATGATATTCCAGAGATTTATCTCCCAATATGGAAGAATGGAGCTGCCCTGATAAATTGATCCTTAAAAAAAAAATTATTAAAATATCCCACCAAAATCACACTCTTAATAACCCTTATTAAGAGATAAAAAGTGAAAAGAGGATTTATTTGTGTATTAGTGATTTTGAAAAATGTGGAGTGAGAGATCATCCTTGAGCATTTGAGCGAAAATGGTGATCACCTACGAGACTCATTGATTCGAGCGGGTGCAGTGACACAACCGACCAACTAGATATAGACCTCCAATAAAAATTTTGGAAACTTTTCTTGTGGTTTTGAATCAATTTTTCCGTATTTTTAATTTCAAACTTTTGTTTTTCATTCTTTCAGTGCATACAAAAAATTTTGTGGTGCATTGGTTAGATTCTTTAGCGCATCTACTAGGGTTTTAGCGCATAAGCTAGATTTAGTGGTGTATTTACAGTCTGTAATAGCACATCCACATTTTGGCACATAGAAGGCCTGTAATGGTGCATCAAAATATTAGGTAGTGTGTCCACTAGAAATGGTGCATCAAATTGTAGTTTTAGTGCATATGAGGGATGCTTTAGTGCATTGGTTTAAATGGCGCATCAAAGAGATTCCACAGTGCATTTGAGGAATTCTCTGGTGCATTGATTTAAATGGTGCATTAACAAACTGTAATAGCGCATCTACCCAATTTGGTGGAGCACCTATCCTTTTGGTGCAACAAAGCACTGTTATGGCACATCTAGGTCAGAATTGAGAATATTTTTGTTTTTCTCCTTGAATTTGATGATGTTTAATCACGCCAGTGAATGATTTGTTCTTGATGATAGATTAGATGATTTATTGATCTCATGATAGGAGAGATGCAATAATGATGATGTTGTTTTGACCTCATGATAGGCGAGGATCAAAAATAAATGTTCACAAGATTTGATGAAAATATCACTAGAATTGATAGGATAAGTGATTGATTGATGTTTCATTGTTTTTTTGATTTGATTGATTTATTGTTGCGTTGATTGCAATGTTTTAATGATAGGAGACATATTTGGATAATATTTAGTCCTGAGAGTGACTCCCATAGACTTTGGAGTTGATCCCAAATCTATCACAGGTTGATAGAGATATCATTGAGAGATGCGGGTTATCTTCGCTAATTGAAATGCCTCGGATTAGGATTAATTTGGGATTGTTGACTGCGCTAGCAGGGACGTGGCATAGCGACCACAGGGTATGTGCAGGATCATGATGGGCCAAAAAGTGGTGATATGTAACTGATATGATGGCCCATGTGGTTGATGACCTTTTTTTACCCAAAATTGTTGAAACGAAAAGGGTTTTTAAAGGAGATTCTCAACTTTCCACCAGTATAAATTATGCTTTACTTTGAATTTAATAAATAATTATTATTCATTTTCTATTTGAATTGCAACTAAAGTCCTGATTTGAAAGGCTAATTGAAAAAAATCTATAGCTTTCAAACGGTATCACATTTTTTGAATCCAAAACATGTGTCACATTATATGCTTCACATACTATTGGATTAAAAAGAAAAAATGAATTTCATGATTTTTTTGACCAAGTTAAGGTGGTCAGACATATGAGTTTTTATATTTTTTAAAAGTTGTAATAAAAAATTCATGATTAATTATTTATGTGGAAAAAAATTACAAAAAATTATGCATTATATTGGGACATGAGTCCTTGACTTATATCTAAAATCTTATAAAAAAAATAGTATGATTTTATTGTGGTTAGGTTGGTTAGACAGACACCTACTTCTTATTTTTTTCCTGAAATTCAAGTACTACTACACTAAAATTTCAAATTTTCACCAAATAGATATATTTTTTTATAAAATAAACCTAGTAGTTTATGTTGGTGTAATCAATTATTTAATTACACTTTAGCATAAGTTTACTTAGGCATATTTTATTTCCTAGGTTAATTATTATCCTTATCTTGTTGAGTTATCTTTTTGCTCAAGATAAGATTAGGGTGGTGTTTTCTTGCTTTATTGCATGATTTCCTTTTTGAAGGATTTTGTATTATTTGTAAAAAATTACTTTCAATAATTATTATTCTGATTTTTGCTTGCACATATTCGCTTTGAGGGTTTACAGAACATCTCTTCTTTTTTGTTTTGAATATTTGTTACATGTGATAGGTGATTGCTTGTAGGTGATTCTTGGGGACTGTGAAGTTGGTTTTTCAACTTCTACATGGTATCAGAGCTCCAAAACTATTGCTGCTTGTTCATGATTTGAAGATATTCTCTCACAACTTCTTTTTCTGTGCAAAGATTTCAAACCAGGCTGGTTTTTTGTAAATCTAGGGGTAGCCTAATTTTTTGTGCATTTTTGGGCCAAATGGACATCTCCATCATGATCAGAGCATCCAAAAACCCTAGAAACACCTTTTGTTTCATCGATTTTGGTTAAAGTTGAAAAAAAGGCAAACAAAAATTAGCCCCAAGGTCGTACGACCCTAGGGCACATAGATCGAGGCAATTTTTTTGAAAAGTGTTGAAAAAAAACGCAGCTAGTGTAAAAGCTAGTGCCACTAGAATGCCGCCCGGTGGCCACTGGCATCACCACCGCTGCCTTAGCCCCAACACTTAGCCCTGCGGTCCTTTGGACGACCTGGCACCAACCCCCATGCCCAGTTCAGCCCCCACAGGGCATATACTCAGGTTGAGGTCCTGTTAAGGATGAAGATCTCAGCACTCAGCCCTTAGAGAATTTTTTTGTACCGATCCGTCGCATGCAAAACTGAAGGCTGAAACAAAAGGAGCTGAACTTTTGCCCTTGTTTAGTGAGAAGTGCCTTTTTAGAGGCCTTTTTTTCATTTTTTTCATAACTTGCACAAATGGAGGCCTTTTTTTTGAAAACAAGATATCGTCGGAAAGCTGGTTTGACGCTCTTTCCAATGGTGGTGGTTTTTATTTTTTTATTTTTCCGTTTTGGTACTTTTTTTGCTTGTCAAAGCCATAAGTTGTTGTTTTCAGTCCGGGAGGCGTAACTTTTGCGTCCTGACTCCGTTTTTCGAAAACAAATAGGCATTGGAAAGTTGGTTGAGTGCTCCACATAGATCTTATACCTGATTTTTGCAAAATTTTCTCCAAGTATCTTATTTTTTTTATCATAAATCATCCTTTTTTTTGTGGGTTATTTTCTTGGAAAGCATGCACTCAGGTTTTTTTTTTTGAGATCAGCGAGCACTTTTTTTTTTATTCGATAGTATCTATTGCTATTTTTTTTCATGGATACACATAGCATTGCACCCCTTACTCCATTCAACTATTTTGGTTGGAAAAAACAAATGGAGATTCATTTGAAACATAAAGGGTTGTACAGGGTAACCATGGGTACAAAAATTGAACCTACAAGTGCTATTGAAAAGAGAAAATAGTTTAATAGGTGTAATGAAGCTTATGGCACATTATGTCCATCTCTTTCATCTAACCTTCATTTTCATATTGATTCTTGCACTACACCCAATGAGATCTAGACTACTTTAGAGTCTTTGTTTGGGAAGCAGGATACTATGAGAGGGTTTTAGTTAGAGAATGAGCTTATTAGCTTAAATCCTAGGAATTTTGATAGCATCCAAGAGTTTTTCACCAAACTCAAGTCTCTTATATTGTAGTTGTCATAGTGTGGTGGTCAGAAAGAAGACTCTCAGTTGATATTTTCCATTCTTTCTAAGCTTGGACCAGATTATTCAGTTTTTGTATCTACCTTTTATGCCACCAGGGATGCACTTGGTACGAGATTCACTATGCCATATCTTGATGACTTTGCTTCATCTCTTACTCAAGATCAAGCTAAGTTAGCTAGCATGGGCACAGTGAAACCTTCTTCCTCATCACAGGCACTTATTACATCACAGGAGCCCAAAGATCATAAGGCTTCTACAAGCAAAAGGAAAGAAATAGAAACAAAAGGATTCCAAACCTCATGAGTAACAGAAGGAGTCCTTAGATTCATCCTCCTCTTCTAAGGGGAAATCATCTAGGAAGGAGAAGACTACATGCGCATATTGCAAGAGGGAAGGACATGTAGAACATAATTATTACAAGGACATTGATGAGCTGAAACATTTTCTTTAGAAACATCAAATTGATTTTCCTTCTAGGATGTCTGCATCATCTTCTTCTCCTCATTCTTCTTCTTCAGAATAGCATAACACAGGAACAACTAGTTTACATACTTCATTAGATATGAAGGGGCATGCTCTTTGTGCTTCTTCAGGTATTGGATCAGGGAGATGACTTCTAGATTCAGGAGCATCTCATCATATGGCATCTTCACAGTCTATGTTCACTTCCTTTGATCCTTGCACTATGTCTCCTATTTTGATGGGAAACAACACTTACATGAGTGTTATAGGGAAGGGGTCTATTAGTTTTGGGGGCCACTCCTTTCAGGATGTATTGTGTGTCCCTCACTTGACCAACAACCTTATTTCCATTTATCAGATCACACATGGAGGCACTGGGAGATCTATGGAATTCATAGTACTTGATTTGGTTATCATCAGAGACTTGGAGAGTAGAGTAGTTATTGCTACTGGGATAGTGGATCACTCATCTCGGTTGTATTCCTTCACCGATTTTTCTACTAATGGTGCTTTTGTTCCTACAACTTTTCCTCACACTTCTAGTGTGCATCATCATTTAGAGGAGAGATTTGGCTTATTGAACATTGGTGTTCTCACTTCATATCATGTTCTCAAGCCTTCCATTCCATCTCCTCCCCCTCATGTTTCTATTTTTGAGATGCGGCTTCCTCTATTTTAGTGCAGCATGATCCAGTTGATCATGCATCTTTGGAGGTTTCTATTGAGTCTTCACCTACTTTGACTTCTTCAATGGTTGAGGTCACACCTGCTTCTATGGAGACATCTTGGGCTACACCTACTTGACCTTTAGAGATTGCTTTCATTCGGCCTCTTCCCTCTCACTTAGAATTTTAGGAGATGCAGTTTCTTCAGTTCTTTTAGAGTTACTTCATTTTTGGGGGGGTCTGTGTTCTCTTTCTTCCTCTCTTATGGATGGGTTCTTTCATGTATCTTTTTGATGGATGGTGTCCTTGGGGGTTCTTATGGAGTCCTCCATCTTTCATCACTTATTTAGTTTATTGCATTCTATTTTGGGGAGGAGTTTTGTTCCCATGTGGTTTTCTCCTTTACCCCATTTGATTTAGTTTTCATTGCATTTGTAAATGAGTACCTGATTAGGCCTTGTTTTTGGGACTCATCTTTGCATAATAATTTGCTTCTCCCTAAGCTACACTAATGGGGGGGTGTTGGTGTAATTAATTATTTAATTACACTTTAGCATAAGTTTACTTAGGCATATTTTATTTCCTAGGTTAATTATTATCCTTATCTTGTTGAGTTGTTTTTTTGCTCAAGATAAGATTAGGGTTGTGTTTTCTTGCTTTATTGGATGATTTCCTTTTTGAAGGATTTTGTATTATTTGTAAAACAATTACTTTCAATAATTATTATTCTGATTTTTGCTTACACATATTGGGTCTGAGGGTTTATAGAACATCTCTTCTTTTTTGTTATGAATATTTGTTGCATGTGATAGGTGATTGCTTGCAGGTGATTCTTGGGGACTGTGAAGTTGGTTTTTCAACTTCACAGTTTAGAAACTACATTCAATTTGCTACAGATTCTATTCTTACATATTTTTGAAATAATATAGATAACTTATTCAAATTTTTATGTGAAGTTGCCTAACTTTTATTTTTTTGAATTTTTTGCCACTTAAGGGCCTATTCTTTCCATGATGATGTTGCACATACACCACAACACTTTTCATCTAGCTACTAGAGAGATGATTGTGACACCAGAGGATGTCTACATGATTTTGTGGATTCTCGTGATGAGTGACATTGTTATATATGACCACACCAAGTAGGGGGTACAAATTCCTTATGTCAGATATTCCATGATGACCATATTAGCGGGTATGAGATTCCTTGGCAGGAGATGTTTGAGAGATATGCCCCTTTTCCTTTCATTCTTGTGAGATTTTTCAGTGGCTTCTTATGTCTCGACAAGAGGGCAAAGGGATTATCCATTTGCTGGAGTCAAACACTGCAGTAGATGATTAAGTTTGGGACCCATTTCGATTGGGATTCATGCATGCTCACATAGTTATATCATGATAATTTGCATTAGGTAGTTTATCTCAGAGGAGCTAGTCTATCCACTGGTGTGACCCTATTACAGATGTGGTATTGGGAGCATATAGTGGTGACACATTCAAAGATAGACAGATTTTGGCCATTTGGGAGACCCTACATCTATTGTTATGTAGGCCCAATTATCCAACATAAGCTAGGTAAATTGGAGTATTGGAGAAGTGTATTGGATGACCTGGATTCTGTTACATGGCAACCATATGTAGACTGTAACCTATGGGCCAAGGATAATTTGGAGATGCCTTATTTTATCACAACTAGGTATCTTATTGAATAGACATGCTACATTATCGAGAGATTCTTATTGTTGAGAGTGTTGAGATGGTATGGAAGAGTTCAGGGGATACTACACGGATTGGCCATGTATGTGCAGAGATAACAAGATGTGATTGAGTGGGGGCCCACTTTATCTTATGATGCTGCATGTGATAAGTATCATAGACTACAACCTGTGATTTGGGATTACCATCCAAATATTGTTGAGGGATACATGAATGATGAGTACTCATAGTACTTTGGTGGGAATCCATTTCTGAGGATCTCCAGGCTTGATGAGCTAGTACCACAATTAGAGGATGATGAGGAAAGACCACCCAGACAGAGGAGGGGTAGAGGTGGTGGAGATGAGGAGGAGGGAGATGGTGGGGACAACAATGGAGGAGGTGGTGATGATGGTGGGGATGATAGTGGTGATGATGGAGGAGGTGATGGTAGAGGAGGGGGTTTCCATCCAGTACTAGATGTCAGAGTGCCTCACAGGAGGTGATCCTTAGTGGCGGGAACACAACAACATGTACAGATATAGTTGCCTTCCCAATAGTAGTAGTCACAAGTTGTAGTGCTACATGCTCAGATCTAGATAGTTCAAGTACAACTAACATAGGTTGAGGGGTAGTTGCAGGCATATACATAGTTTTTGTCATAGGTACAAGCACAACTCTCCCAGGCTTAGGGATAGATACAAACTTTGACCACTAAGAGGGATGCTTCTAGGTTGTAGCTTGCATAGGTGCAAGGTTAGGTTGTTGCATTGACTACATTGAGATGATGGATAGAGCAGGAAGAGGCTATTACCAAGAGACTACATCAAGTTGTGACGACTGTTGGGACTTCAAATTATTTCAAGGAGATACGTCACACTTCTTAGGAGGCTGAGTTATATAGAGGTCGGTATCATGATTTGGTCCCTCTAGAGCGGTGGGAGAGCTTTTCTCAATCTCTGTTTGGAAGGTCATAGTATTAGATGGTTAGTGTGGTTGTTACATAGTCATTTCTTAGAGATCAGAGAGATCCTGGTGTGAGTCTATGGGCTACAAGTGGAGGTACTGGTTCAAGGATGCCAACACCGTCTAGGGGGAGCACTACATAGCTCTGACACTTGATGTTTTATTGTGATTTGGACATGTATATATTGCTACTTGATGAACTACTGCCATTTTTGATGATGTATCTCTTCATATTCTGATATCCTTGTACATTTGGTCCATTATTTGGAGATATATATGTAGTGATGATGATGATTGACCTATGTGCTTATGTGTTGATCATGATGGATGCATTTAATTTCCTATTATATATACTATGTGATGTTTTATATGATGGTGACATGATATCTCATGGATGCAATATGTGTTTTGATCCTATGATTCTTTTATGATATCCATATGCCCTATGTGATGAATCTAGTTATGTGAATGGAATGTGTTAAATGTTATATTTTTTTACTTTTCTAATGCAATAGATGAAATAGATGTATCAGATGGATGAATGAAAATGTTTCATTATGGATGTTCTTGTGATGCGCATGGATGACTAAATGTATATGAATGAAAATGATATGATAATGCTTTGTTTTTGGATTTTCATAGTGTAAATATATGACCTAATGAAAATGAATGCTGAAATGATATGATAATGCTTTGTTTTTGGATTTTCATAATGCAAATATATGACCTAATGAAAATGAATGCTAAAATGATATGATAATGATTGGTTTTTGGATTTTCATAATGCAAATATATGACCTAATGAAAATGAATGATGAAATGATATGATAATGCTTTCTTTTTGGATTTTCATAATGCAAATATATGACCTAATAACTAGATGAATAATGAAATGATATGACAATTCTATGAATGATGTCCTGACGCTTATGCAACTAAAATGTGAATGATTTTTTTGGTAATGTCAAATGTACTCAATATATTAATGATAGAAATAGCATCACTCGTAATATTGTACTATTCTTGGAGAAATCTATAAATACCACTGCAAAACCTAATATGAATGAAACCTAAACATGCAAACCTAACAATGCAATGTTGTCATCGCAATAACTAATTTATTTGTGCTTGGTATCATCATTGAGCTTTTAAAATTTTGAAAGTGAGTACAAACATCAATGCTATAATTAGACCATGATGACCTGAGTACTACTTTCATGATGTTTGATAGTGCAAGTTAACACAAGTATCTAGGTATAATTGGACCGAGATGACCTGAGCATTTCTTGTGTAAATAGAAAAGAGTTAACCATTTTCCTATGTGAATCCAGAATTTCATCAATGATACTTCGTAGAGAACGTCACACGATGATTCACATAGTATTAATGATCAAATCACAAACAACACAAAAAGAAAAATATCATTCTTGATCATAGCTTCTCTAGTTCTTGACTTCCGTGAGTTGCTCCTGAGAAATGATAACAAAAATCACAATGCAAATAGTTTGATAATTTGTGTTAAAGTGATAAAACTATGATTCAGAGTATCATCACCAAATGAAATTTATTTTTGATGGATCTTGTTGTTGTTGGTTAAGATGATTGTTTTTGGTGAGTCCGATTGGTGTTCAAAGTTCTAGCCCACTTGATTGTTGCATTTTTACCATGTTGCCATACTGTTGTTTGTCTATCATTTTTAAGCTCAAAGATGGATTGCCCCCAGTGGAAACAAACCAATTTTATTATGGATATGTACAATGATCAGCAAGCCAAAGTGAGACACAACCAACATAATAGAATGTGTATGAGGCTCAAATGAATGATGTGGATAGTGATAGCAAAGAACCAATGTGGTCGACACATGTTCTAATAGAGGAAGAAGCTACTCTGTCACAAATAGCGCATGTTGCCAAGTTTTCACTACTTGCTTTTATTGTACTTTTTTTTTCAAATTTTATGATTTTTTTGTATTTTTCTCTTTTTTGTATTTTTCTCTTTTTCTCTTTTTTGTATTTTTTCTCTTTTTAAATTTTTTTCTTTTTTTTTTGGTTTTTTTTGTCTTTTTTTTTTAGGACATTTTATGATGTTTTGGATTTTTAGGACTTTTTTCAATGATTTTGGATTTTTTTAGGACTTTTTCTAATGTTTTTGAAAATTTTCAAGACTTTTTTTGATGTAGTAGATGAATCATGTGTAGAATTACTTAAGATGGGGACTGTTCATGGGATCTTTGAACATGTCTCCTTTTGGCATGGATAGCTAGTATGCTCCTAATCCATAGACTAAGACAATGAGAAAGGGGCCCAACCAATTTTGTTTAAACTCTCATTTCTTCTCCCTATCCTACTGGTTGTGTGGGTTCTCCTTCAATACTAGGTCACCAACTTGAAATGTTCTACATTTGACTTTATGATTGTAACTTCTAGACATCCATTGTTGGTAGGCTTTTAGGTGGTTCACTGCATGTTGGCATCGTTCATCTAATAGTTCTAGTTCCTACAATCTAGATACCCAATAGTCCTCATCAGAGATGATACCCTCCAATGAAACCTAGAGTGATGGTAATTCAACTTCAATGGGTACAATGGCCTCAGATCCATACACTAGAGCATATGGTATGGCTCCTATTGGTGTGTGAATACTAGTGCAGTATGCCCATGGAGCAAGGTTTAATTGGATTTTCCAATCACATCCAACGTCATTGATCATTTTATTCAAGATTTTTAGAATGGTTTTTTTGGAAGCCTCTACTTGACTGTTTCCCTAAGGATAGTATGGTGTAGAGAAGCGATGTTGAATGTTAAACTTCTCACATAACTCTTTCACGTCTTTATTTTTTAATGGTATTCCATTGTCGATGACAATGGATTGAGGGATTCCATACCAACAAATGATGTAATTGAGAATGAATGATGAAATTTTATTTCCTATGATGGTGATAAGAGGAACAACTTCAATCCACTTCATGAAGTATTTTATAGCTGTGATGATAAACTTGTGTCCATTAGACGAAGATGGATGGATTTTACCAACAAGCTCTAATCCCCACTGACAAAAGGGCCATGTTGATGCAAAAGGTTGAAGTTCTTGTGATGGTGTGTGGATGAGGTCACCATGAATCTAACACTTTTGACATTTCTTGACTAACTGGAAAGAATTCTTCTCCATGTTTGGCCAGTATTATCCTAAACAAAGGAGTTTCTTGGCTAAGGTTAAACCTCTTGAATGAGTTCCACAAACACCCTCATGAACTTCGCATAAATTCATTTCAAACTCATTGCGTTCTAGACATCAAAGGAGAGTTCTATCAAGACCTCATTGGTATAGTACATCCACAATAAGAGTATGTCGGGAGGCTTGGTGAATGAATTACTTTTTGGATTTCTAGACAGGTCAAGTGGAATAGTGTTATGTTTTAGGTAGGTATAAATTTCACCATAGATTGAGGCATTCGTATAAACTAAGTGGCATATAACTTGGGACTCAGTATATCATAAGCAGGGGAAAATAGTTGGTCCACCAAGAACTCATAACGACTTCTCTTCTCTGGAATTTGTAACAAGGAAGCAATAGTGGCCATGGCATCATCAACTTTATTGTCCACTCTTGAAATTTTCTCAAATTTGATATATCCATAAAATATTTCTTAAAATCATCAATCATTCTTTTATAGGGCATCAATTTTTTCATCCTTTGTTTGATAATCATCATTTACTTGGTTAATGACCAATTGAGAATCTCCATATACTTGAAATTCTAGAATTTTCCATTCTATAGTTGTTTTAATGCCGATAATTAATGCTTCATACTCTGCCATGTTATTGGTACAAGGGAACATCAATTTGTATGATTTTGGTATGGTATGTCCTTATGGAGTGACAAATAGGATTCTAGCCCATGATCCATGTTGGGTGTGTGATCCATCAAAGTATAATGTCCATTGTTTTGCAGCCAATGTAAGGACATCAGCATCTGGAAATTCAATATGCAAAGGATGATCATCTAGTAGAGGTGCTTCAGCTAACTATTCAATGATTTCTTGTCCTTTTATTTCTTTCCTATCCACATATTGGATGTCAAATTCACTAAGTATCATAACCCACTTGGCTAGTCTTCTAGTTAGGTTAGCTTTGCTAAGGAGGTATTTTAGTGGATCTATTTTGGCTATTAACTTGATGGTGTGAGTTAGCATGTAGTGTCATAGTTGTTGGGTGGTGAACACTACTTCCAAGCAAGCCTTTTCAATGGATGTATAATTGATATCATAGCCATTTAGTGTCCTACTGATGTAGTAAATTTCCCTCTTCCTATTGAATCCTCTTGTGCTAACAAGGCTCCGAATGATACCTCAGTTGTTGCAATGTATAACAAGAGTGGTTTTCCTTCTACTAGTGGTACTAAGACAAGTGGACTCATCAAGTACTGTTTCAATTGGTTGAAGGCTCCTTCACATTTTTCATCCCATTGGAAAGAAACATTTGTGTGTAGCAAGTGAGTAAAAGGATGGGTCTTGTCTACCAATTGTGAAATAAATCTTCGGATTGATTGGAACCTTCCTTGCAGAGATCATAATTTACTATTGTTTTTGGGTGGTGGCATTTCCATGATAGCTTTAACTTTTTTCAGGTCTACCTCAACGCCTTTTTCTAAAACTATGTATCCCAGGACTTTGGCCGAAGTCACCCCAAACACACATTTCTTTGGATTCAGTCGTACATTGAATTTCTCTAGTCTAGTGAAGATTTTTTCTAAGATCTCTAAGTGTCCCTCTCTGGTATATGATTTAGCTAATAGATCATCCACATAGTCTTTAATGAAAGTATGCATCATATCATGAAAAATTGTTGTCACAACATGCTAATAAGTAGCTCCTACATTCTTCAATCTGAATGGCATGATGTTCCAACAGAATGTTCCCCATGGACATCAAAAGGCTATCTTATCTTTATCCTCTAGTGCTATCTTGATTTGATTATAATCAGAAAAACCATCCATAAGTGACAACATGCCATGTCCTATAATCTATGATGTCTATGTTAGGTAGAGGAAAATCATCTTTGGGACAAGCCTTATTGAGATCTCAGAAATCCATGCAAATACAAATGTTGTTATCAGGCTTTGAGACTTGTATGATATTGGAGATCCACTCAACATAGTCAATGGGTTTGATGAATCTTATGTCTAACAACTTCTTTAGTTCTACTTTTACGAATAGGGCAATATGTTGATGCATTTTCCTTCATTTCTACTCGACTATTTTTACTCCTGGTGGTAAGGACAGATTATGCATGATGAGTTATGGATCAATCCCTAGAATTTTTGCATATGACCAAGCAAAGTTGACTTATTTTTCTGTGAAAATTTTGAGGAAGCTTGGTTTTTCTTGGTCTATCAAAGATGTCGCTAGATGGATAGTCTTCACTATCTCTTTACTGGCAATATTGAAAAACTGGGTCGGTTCAATCAACACATTTGATCTTTCTTGAAAGTGTTCTAGGAGAGTATCAAATCTTCTATCCTTTGATGCCTCGGAGAGGTTTTCGCCGTTGGATGCACTCTTTTTTTTTACTTTTTTTGGATCTGATACTGCTATTGAATGGTTTTCACCATCATATCTATTTCCTATACTATTCATTTTGCAACTAGATTATTTGATTCTCCCCTATTTGGAAGCTTTGTTATGATGTTTAATGGTGGAATCTATTTTGGGATTTTTGGTATAGAGGAAATTAATGATGACATCATCATTTGAAAATGTAGGGATATCAAATGCTCAATTTGGTCCCAGTCTATGAGTTCAGGATGTACTAGGGGTAAGAAGTCACATAACTGGTTAAGGTTGGAGATGGTAAGAGTCTTGATGGTAGTATCTTCAAAATTTCCAATAGAAAAATAAAGGTCTATAAGGTAACTTTCCTCTAAATTATTTGTCTCACTCTAAATCGAATCATCTTCACTAGAATCATCAATGTGTTGTGATCCTAATTCAAGTGGTCTAGAACCTGAACCTTGTCCCTCTTTGAGTAGCGGTGCATACTTTTGTACCACATCAATGTCCTTTTCATGGCAAGACTCTTCTGATAGTGAATCCCACTCATATTCATTAGAATTAGTTGCATAATCATCACTATCTTGTAATTGTAAGATTCTTTCAACCACCTTCTGAGTCATCTTTTCTTTTGTCTCCTCTTTATAACCCAACCTAGTCTTGTCTTTTAGATTGATCAAGAGTGGTTGAATTGGTTCTACAATTCCTTCCTTTATTTTTCCTATAGGGCATTTTCCCTCATATCCCATCTTTTCCAAGATAGTGAAGCCTTTTACATATTGTGTTGTTTGTACATTTGTCATTGTTACTTGACATTCTTCTTCATCGTTATAGAGCCAGTTTAGAATATCTTTGTCTTCTGCTCCATCAACCCTAGTGCTTGCTTTTACAAACTGACCATCAAAGAGAGTAACTTGTGATTTCTATTGTGTTGACGTTGAGGGTTGTCCATATGAATTTGGGGAAGAGAACTATGAAAGGTCACATAGGGATCATTCAATGAAATATTCACTAATACCTTTGTCTTTGACTTGTAATTTTTTCTCAAATTATTTCAATAGAGAATTTAATTGGGCTTCATGATTTGAGGATGTGCAAGAAGCAACTTCTTCTTTCTTCTCAGATTGTTTAGACATGGAACTAGATTGACCTTCATGATTTGAAGAAATGACCAACGGTTTGGATGAAGAACTTGACTGGCTCTGATCATTGGAAGGGATGGAAGTGGAAGCTTTTTTGTTATGAGGCACAAATATATCTTGGATAGATTTTAGGGTGTTGTAATACTGAGGACTATTTGAATCAGTCAAGATGGTGATTTCTTAGCCACCACAAGGAAATTTTAGACATTGGTGGTATGTTGACGAGAATGCTTGCATTTCATGGAACCATCAGCAACCCAATAGTTTGTTGTAGGTCAAATCCTTGTTTAAGACTTGTAAGATTACATCTTTCTAAATCAGTCCTACCCGAATAGGTAAGATAATCAATGCCTGTGAATATCTTTTCACATCATCATATGCTTTTATTGTAATCTTTTTCTTTGAATCAATTGCATTCTTATAAAATCCCAAGGCATGAACAAGCTTTAAAGTACATATATTCAAGTTGGCTCCTCCATCTATTAGGACGTGTTTGACATGATGTTTATGAATTAGGACTTTGATATGGAGGGTGGCATTATGGGGATGTGAAATAGATGTGTCATTATTTTCTGGAAAGGATAAGCAATGTGGCACAGTCAAATGTCCCACCATGGCTTTGAATTTACAAACTTCTAGATTTGTTGGTATTGTTGTGTCCACTAGGGATTTTTCCTAAATCTCTTTGTGGAAGGGTGAAATATTGAGCAATTCCAATATCGATATTTGTGTAGGGATCTTTCGTAACTATTCCACTATGTTGTATTGATTAGATGAGGCAACGAGTGTTTTAGATGAACTTCCTTTTAAGATGTATTTAGCCTATGCTTTCATGGTTGCATTTACTAGTATAATGTCTTGCTTCCCATTGATTTTAATGACATTGAATTAAGTATCAACTACAACTATATGTTGTTTGATGTCATTAATTTGATTTTCAAGGATAGTGATGTCTTTTTCTTGTTCAATTGGAGTGTCATAGATTGTCTTATTGGCTACAATAATATCTTGATTCTCATTGGTTTCAATGGTATTCATTTGATCCTTTGTTGCTAAGATATGATTTATGACAATATCATGGACATAGTTTACATTCTTTCCCTTGATTTTTTTTTGTAGAGGACTCCCCTTTTTCATAATTCGGTAAAGGATTTTTAAATGCTTCATGATTGGCATTTGTTTGGGGTCCCTCTATTTGTATGACCTTGTCATCTATTAAATCTTATATCTTATGTTTCAATTGCATGCAGCTATTTGTTTAATAGCCTTTGCACCAATGAAATTCACAATAATAGGCATCATTCCACCATGACGATTTTACTTTTGGTTCAAAGCCTCGATTACCAGGTAGTGTTATGAGGTTATTTTCAAGAATTTCCCTCAATTCAGATTTGTGTGATTGACCCAAAGGTGTAAATTTTCTATGATTTGATTGTGTTTGATAGGGTGGAGATTTGGATGCGGTGTTACTTTGATTATGGTTGTTTTGATTATTGTGTTGGTTGGCATTTTGATTAGTGCCTTGATTGTTGTTTTGATCGGTATTGGTTGTGGTTCCCAATAGATTAAAGATTGATTTAGCATTATGTGTTTCAGCGACACCATCATTGGCATTATTGTTCCTTGTCCAAAATTTGAGTTTCTCATTGTTGTGATGGTTGGAAAAGCTAGCATTGTTTGATCCTTGATTATGAATTTTCAATACCCCTCTTTTGACTAAAGCTTCTTCAATTTTAAAACTATTTTCTACCATCTTCTCAAAGTTATAGGGACATTGTAATTGTAGCCTATAACTCATTTCACTATTAAGGTTATCAATAAAAATCTCCATCTTTTCTTGTTTGGGTATGGGATGAGCGTATCAAGTGAATAACCTTCTCCACCTTTGTAAGAATATGAGAAAAGATTCTCCTTTTTATTTTGTATTAAAAGGATCCTTCATGGTTATGTCATGTGCAATGTTATATGAATATTGAGTGGTAAATTTGTTGACAAGTTCTTCAAAGGATTTTATGTCTAGTTTTAGTTTCGAAAATCATTCCATACAATGGCTTCCCAAGATTCAAGGAAAAAGTATCATCAAGTATGTGTCCTCATGAGAAAACTCAAGACTTATGGTTCAAAACTCTCACATGATCTATGGGGTCAGATTTTCCATTGTATTTGTTGTATTTTGGTAAGTCACAATTTGGGGGAAACGGTATCATCTTTAACTTTCTATAAAAGGGGTAGGGAGAAATATCTTGCAACAATTTTTTTTTTGTAGTCCCTCCTTGTATGTCTTGCAATTGTTGTTGAAGGTTCTTCATTTGATGTGTTAGGGTAGCCATTTGATCTGTATTTGGTGTTTTAGTTTAAGTTTTCTTTGGGGTTCCCCTCAATTTATTAACATCAAAATCACTTGGTAATTTGACCCCTTGGTTTGCTAACATTAGAAGGTATTTTTCTCCACCCTTTTCAAAGATTCTTTCTAGGAATTTGTGAAATTTAGGATCTTGGTTTTCTTTTTCTATTTCCTCCTCTGTTATTTCTTCTATTTCATTTTGAGGAATTTTATGAAAGGGATTTTCTTCTACTTCACCCATGGTATTTTGAGGTTCAAGTTCCTTATCCTTAATTTTTTTCTTTTGGAACCTTGTTAAAATAGGCATGCAAGTGATGAAGGTTTGCTAAATTTTGATCATTGTTTAGGAGTGCCAAAGGAATACCTAGGTCAAATATAATACTTAATGCTATTGATGGGACTAGGGTAATAAAATTTGATGTAAAGTGTGTTATTTTTGGATGAAGGATGATAAATCCTAATGAGGAAACTTAACTTGATGATCAAATTTGGATTTTGATAATGACTGGGTACTTTTAGATGTTTGATCAAAATTTAGGTAAAGGATTTCACTTGTAGAGGTCAATTTTAACAAGTTTAGACTCTAAGGAACCTAAGGAATAATTTTGAACTTGAGAAGATCTTGAAATTTTGGTTCTAGCCTTGAAACAGGGGATAAATTTTCTTCTTCTAGACGAGATGCTCAGATCTTTGGAAAAGTCTTGGATTTTGACAATAGTAAAATGAATACAAGTTGGGATTGTTCTTTGAAGCTCTTTTGTAGAAATTGAAGACCAATCTCTCTCTAAATTTGTAGAGTGTTGAGAGACATTTTTTATGAGCTTTTGGACTAAGAACTATGGATTTTTGTTTCCAAATTTTAATCTTTCATGAAATCATTTGATAAAAAACATGTTTAGACCCTATTGTACTTGAGGAACGATTCTAGATTGGAAAGGATTTTAAATTTTGGTTCCAAAATGTTAGATAGGAGTCAAATTTAGCTCTCTGGTTATGAATTTTGGTGGATGCATCGTAACTATCAATGTATGTGCTAAAAGGTAGATGTGCTATAGCATGGCAAGGATGCACTAGAGAAAATTTTAGACGTGCTTCAAAATTAGGTATATGCACTACAAAATAGCTCAAATGTGCCAAATTTTCAAGTGTATGCACTACAAAATTTGGTAAATATGCCACATAATGTAAGGGATACGCTAATAAAAGTGGTGAATGCGCTATAACAGAAGGTGAATGCACTAGAAAAAGTAGCAAATTCATTGTACCATAGGGTATATGTGTTGGAAAAAGCAGTAAATGCATCAAAATAAGAAAATAAGTAGTGTATGTGTTGAACTAGGGAAAAGTAACAGTTTACTCCTAGTTTACTTATTTTTTCTAGTTTTCAGTCAAAGTGTGGTTGGTTTCAAATGATGTTTTCTGAACTATAGTTTTACACTTCCAGTGTGTAAGGTTTTGTTTGAAGTTTTCCTTTAAATCACTTTGGAAAACACAATCAAGCATGTACAATGCTAAGGCTATGTAAGCCTATATTCTTTTGGATTCCATGTAGATTTGACTCAAACCACACTCATCCTTAGTAGATGAATTCAAAAGCTTGGCCACATGGGATCCCCCTTACAGTGCACTCACTTCTTAGGTCAACCAAGCTTCCAACCCCCATAAAATTCCCATGGCAGGCTAATCATCTCTACTAAATACTGTGAGAATGTGGATGCTTTTGCAATGACTGTTGTTGCACCAAGGAATAGATAAAGGTTTTTGGCCTATTATAACAAGGGTTCTAGTATGAACATTTTGTTTTTGGGGGATCATCCATGCAGTGAGAGACCATTTCTACCCTTCTCATTGGAACAATCCTCATGATACTTGCCTTTCCTCAAATACTGACACTTATATCCCGGCTGGAAGTCGATTGGCTTTAACGTGTTACTAGTTGGGTCATTCCCTTGGGTTATTACTTTTTCCCACAAGGCAGGCCCTCTAAGATGAAACAAAAGCAAGCAAGTATACCCATAGTTTGATCAATCTTTGTTTCGCATGAACAAAGAAAGAACATATGCTATATTCTCCACTCACACTCGCAAATAAACATGAATGGGTCTAGTTTTTTGGTCGCCTAGTTAAGGGGAGAGCATATGCCTACCATTCAATACAAACAATAGACATGGTGTTCTTTCCTTCCTAATTAGTCTATATTCATAAATTAAGCAAAAAGGATATAAATCACTCCAGCCCTTACATCAAATTTATCAGTAGTTTACAATAAATGTTTCTTTGACAGCGTTCCAAAGTTTCAACAGAGTCTTTGACAATGTTCATGAAGCCTACACAATAGAAAAACATTCATTAGCTTTCAGACTCGAAAGAAATTTGTAGACAAAATCAAATGCACCATTACAGTAAGCTGATGCACTGAAAAGGAAAATGTGTTATAGAAAACAATGAATGCACCATAGAAAATAGTAAATGCACTATAGAAACCCCCTGATGCACCATAGAATGGCATGGATGCACTGGAGAAATACGTTGTTGCACTAGAATAGTCAATGAATGCACAGAGAATCTTCTAGGTGTGCTAGAAGAATCAACAGTTGCGCTACAGAAATTCACATCTGAACCTGTAAAGCATAATTTCTAGAAAATATTAAAATAACAAGGGCTAGGCCCCATAGTGGGAGACAATTTATGTGTGTGAGAAAATAAATGAATTATAATAATCAATACCACATAGCAAATGCAATGTATTACATTAAGGAAATCTAAATTAAGAACATAATTTGATAAAATGATTCCTTAAGGACATTCCATCTTTCTCTATTCCTAAGGATCATGTATTAGTGCTCTTAGATCTTAATTATGCACTGAATTACTTGGATGACACTTAGGAAATAAGTAGTCATAGACTAGAATGGAGAAACTATGTCTACATCTACATGATCTGATGATTTGGCTGGATGATGAACTAAATGATATGTTGGATGATAAGTTGTTGTATACATAATGCTAAATGGAATGATGCAATGCTGAATTAAATTAATGGAGATGTTATGAAAATGATTCTAAATGCTATAAGTAAACTAAGACACATATAACAAAGAATCCATGATTCTAATTTACTTGCTAAACTATTCTAAAATGCTAAGCTATAATGTAAACTAAGATCTCAAATGCTAAGATGATTTCTGCAGAGTAATTGTATGCAATGCTCTCTTATGCAAAAGTTGTAAATGAGCCTCCATTTATAGATTTCACCAAGGCATCCGATGAGTTGGCAGCAATGGATGATCAAGATTAAGTCTAGAGAGATCGGTGGTGAGAAATGAGGACGTTAGAAAGAAATAAGGAAGTTGTCCCCTTTAATAGAATGATCTTGCCAAGTTTAGAAAAGAATAAATGGGAAGAAGAAGCCATGTGTCTCTGAGTTTTTTTATGGTAAATACCCATTTTAGAAATTAGGAATAATTATTTCCATGTGACACATGGTGAGATGGAAGATGATGTGGAAGGACATTAGAAGAATATGGAGAAATGTGACAAATTTTGAAATAAGAATTCATATTAAATGAAAGGGAATTTAATCAATTAAAAAAATTATTTAAATTTGTTTATTTAATTAAATCATGAAGAAAGTGGTTTAGATAAGAGGAATTAAGAAATGCAAACTATATAGATAAACTTTGTAATTTATTTATACAGTAGAGGAAATAAATATTTTTATTAATTAAATAACTAGTATTTAATTAATATTCTCCAGACCAATTTTAGATGTATAGACTTGGAGTGAAGTTTCCAATATGTAATTGATTTCAATACTTAGATGACACAAATTGATTTTCAATAGGCATTTCTAAAAACCAATGTTTATAAGTCATTTGTTTTTACCATACCATGCATGTGTATGCCATCCATATTTTGACCTAAATAATCATATTTTTCTAAATTATTTTGGGAAAATATTGGTCACTCACTGAAGCATGCTTTCCATATTTTTTTTGTAATTTTTTATTAATTTTTTTTTGTTAATTTTTTACTGTCCATGTTTCGTGTTTTAAAATTTTGTCATGTACATCACACATAAGATGACCTAAACTGACCATTTTTTAAAAAATGAAAAGAATTGTCTGAAGTATGCTTTCATGCAATCCGTTCATCAAAAAATTATGTTAATAAAAAGTTATTAAAATACTAGAAAATCCTAATAATTAAATTTTATGGATTGTTTCATTAGAAATTAAATGAAAAATTAAAAAATTAATCCACTTATTAAAAAACTTACATATTTTGAATCTACACTGTGTCATTTGTAATGGGTTTTAATTTCATCAAAAAAATCTATAAAAAATGTCTTCAGATGTATGCCCAAAGTCACTATTTTCTTGTGACATTGCTAGGACCTTCAACTTGCAGGTCAAAATAGGTCTAGAGCCTAGGTTCGAATCCCCAAACCTTTTCTCAAACCAAGAAACAAAGCACAAAATTGACCAAAAATTCATATTTAAAAAAAATGGGATCCCACTTCATTAAAAAAAATAAAAAAATAATGCTTTTATGAAACGTGATTCCGTTTTGAAAATTACGAAAAATGGAAATTTTTCATTTTTGGAATTTTTTTTAAAATGTATATAGTTTCCAAAAATGGAAAATTTTCAAAACCAAATCCCTTTTTTGAAAAGCATGATCTTGTGTTTTGATTTTAGGATCGATATCCCAAACCTAAACGAGATCCCATTTATTAAAAAGTGGGATCCCACTTTTTGCAAGATGATTTCAGTTTTTGCTTAAGGCGAAAACTTCCACATTTCTTGGACTCATCTTCTTTCTCTTATCATGTTAGAACAATTGATAGAATGAATAGTTCCTTAAGAAATAACAATAATATTTATAATCTAATGACCATTCACATAGCCCTCTATTAAAAAATTCTGAAATCCATTTATAATACATAAATTATTTTAGTGATGACGTTGGAGAAGAGATTACAAATCTAGCTATGAAATGAAATATATCAAAATACTTTTCCCCACTTTCTAAGGAATCAAACCTATAAAATTAAAATGTATTGATTTAGTCATCTTCTTATTAGAATATGTTTTACACACAAATATTACAAGATCATTCTTCAATATATCCTAAAATTCCTAAAAAAAATCAATAGGGGATCCATCAAGACTACAAGACGTACCTATGAATTTATTTTATATTATTTTTCAATTCTATAGGATTAATAGTCCCCATAAGAAAACCATTTGTATCCTTCATAACCAAATAAGGGACATGATCTAAAATAACCTTTCCCTCCTCCACTACTGCAAGACCATTTTCATTCAATAATGTAGATATATATGAAACTACTCCTTATTAAAATAATAGGATGATGAAAAATGAATTTATTGACAAGAAATAATAGATGAAATAACATTATTTATAATTCTTTCCTTAATACAATTATGAAAAAAAGAAGGTATATTATTCCCCTCCAAAAGCCAAATAACTCTTGATTTCTTTTTCCAAAAGATTTCATCTCAAGTTCCCATTATTGAAGTTGTTTGGACTTAAGAAACTCTTTCTAAACTCGTTCTCTAACATTACCAAATTGTCTTATCTAAAAATTAATATCTTTCAATTTTTCCTAATCATATGTCTTTTGTTAATTTTTTTAGCAAATCCATAGTTGTTAAACTATTTAAACATAAACTTGAAATAGTGAAGCCTTTTTCAAAAATAACTACAGAGGCTTCTTATCCATCAATTACATTTTCATGTGGGGTATGTGCAGGATCATGATGGGCCAAAAAGTGGTGATATTATGGGTATGTGTAGGGTATGTGGCTGGCGACATTTTTTTTACCCAAAATTGATGAAACGAAAAGGGTTTTTAAAGGAGATTCTTAGCTTTCCACCAATATAAATTATTCTTTACTTTGAATTTAATAAATAATTATTATTCATTTTCTCTTTAAAATATGACTAAAGTCCTAATCGATAGGCTAATTGAAAAACATCTATAGCTTTCAAATGGTATTACATTTTTTAATCCAAAACATGCATCACATTCTATGCTTTGCATACTATAGGATTAAAAAGAAAAATTAAATTTCATTAAGTTTTGACCAAATTAAGGTGGAACATCACGAGTTTTTATATTTTTAAAAGTTGTAATAAAAATTCATAATTAATTATTTACTTGGAAAAAAATTACAAAAAATATGCATGCATCCGGACATGAGTCCTCTACTTATGTCTAAAATATTATAAAAAAATATTGTCATTTTATTGTGGTTAGGGTGGTCAAACAGACAACTACTTATTTTTTCCTGAAATTTAAGTACTACTGCATTGAAATTTCAAATTTTCACCAAATAGATTTCTTATAAAAAAAAAAACCTAGTAGTTTAGAAACTACATTCAATTTTCTACAGATTCTATTGTTACATATTTTTGAAATAATATAGATAACTTATTCAAATTTCTACGTCAAGTTGCCTAACTCTGATTTTTCTGAATTCTTTGCCACTTAAGGGCATGTTTTTTCCATGATGATCCTGTACATACCCTGTGCTCATATAGAGCTTGATCATAAAGCCACATCAATTGGAACATGAACAAGATCTTTTTTTCAAACAAAAAAAGAAAAGAAATATTAATGGGCCAATGATCTAAATCATGCCATTAAATTTTTTAGAGGTAGTAGCCCAATTATCCTCAATCCAATAATAGAAAAAATCTAGCATCTTGAAAATAGAAGTAGAAGCACATGTGATGTTATTCGAAGTGATTAGCCACCACTTGCTTTGACATCTACTATATATAAGAAATGATGTATTTTATCAGAATAAGGTTGAAGCTTGGCTAAGCCAATTCAAGCGTCGAATTTTCTCTTCAAAAGAAGGAATGACATTAAAATCCCTTTCCAAAATTGAAACAAGTACCAATCATTGAAATGAAATGATTACTTGCTATCCAAATAAAATGTATAAGTTGCTAAGATCCAAATGGAAGTATAACCCTCCTATAGAACATGGAACTCAAACACATTGATACTGACTAGCTTACCATAATATAGAAGAAGTAACTAGCATTCATCCACAAAGTTTCATTTCCATAAGGAAAACAATATCAAGCTTACAAATCTAAATAAGTTCTCAAATAAATTTTTGATGAGGGGTGCTACCTAAACCCTTAGCATTCCATGAGAGAATTATATTTTTTTGGAAATAGAGATCTAAGAATCTAAAGTGCGAATGAGCTTAAATTCAACCAATGTTTCCTTAATAATATCCACTCTCTCTTGATCTCTTTTCCTACCCATTTTTAAGAATTTATTTGCACTATTATTTTTAATATTGTTTGTTGGGGATCTAATAGAACAAGAATTTTATTTTTTAAATTATACTTGCTATCACCTATATGAAGAACATATGACATTACACAATCTATAGAATTTCAAAATCTAACTATCAAATATAAAATTCTAATATTTAATCCAACTCCAAATTCTCCCGTGAATCATCCACATGACAAAATCAAAATAGACTAAATTTTTATTACCTATAATTTTCTCCATCAAAATTAATTCAATATCCTCAAAGATTATCTAAAATATCACTTAAACTAAAAACTTAAATTGTTGAATAACATCATTTCTAAAGTCAAAAATGTCAAAACTGAAATACAATCAACAAGAAATTATAATTTTAATCTTTGGTCCAAAAAATACGTCCCTCTTCGAGGCGCCATTGTTCTACTTTGCGACACTTGTTAAAATAAAAGTACCTTTGAAGACCGTAAAAGTCCTTTTGCCTCTTCAACGCGCCATTGTTCTACTTTGAATAGCACCCTTGTTGAGCGCATTTCAATGTTGACCGATTCATATGTTTGCACTCCGTTGTCTATCTCTATAAATACGGTTTACTTTCTTTATTCATCACCATTCTCGATCTTCGCTCAGTATCTCGCAAGACATTCACCCAGCTTTTCTTTCTTTATTCGTAAACCGAACACGTTTCATTACTTCAAATTCGTCCTAGCAGTTAGTATGGGTAGATCAATGCTTCTGAAAACAATGGTAGTGCTGCTTGTGCTCAATGTTATGTTTTCCCTCGCTGTGTCTGCGCGATCGATCCTGAAGGAAAAAGTGAGTACGAATGCAGCCATGAACAACAATAAATCGATTGATAATCTGCTTCAAGTTGTGGAGATGTTAGCGTCGTGTCCTAACTGTGCAGGCCACATTCCGGATCCGAGTTGCTGCAGTAGATAAAACAAGGTTGAATGGAGTTCTTATGAATTCGACTTCCTAATTAAGATTTTCCGCTATAGAATTTCACGACACTTGTACATTGTTTCGATATTTTGTGACTCGCGGTGACAGAGAAATATAATAAATTCCCTTCCATTAATCACTGGAACTTTTTTTAAGTCGGAACGCTTTCATCTACCTATCTGGATTCATAAATGATACGTTAAACGTTTAAATTTATTTTTGCTATGGGTTCGCAAAAGCTACATGTCTAAAAAGTTAACAAAGTTTCGACATATAATACGTGATGGGTTATAAATTAATCAGTGTTTATGCATTGGATCTCATCCAATCTTTAATAGACTCTATACGTGTTAGAGTGCATATTTGTTACATAAAATACTATACTAAGACTTAGATTTTATTTTTACATAAAAATCTATAATGTTAAATCGGAAAGTAAGGAGAAACAGGGAAAAATATAATGATGAAGCATGACAGTGAACTTCATTCTTCTCAAAAGTCTTCAATAATCTATTTAGTATAGTTAATTTATTACACTAAATGTTAATAAGAGTAACAATTGGCTAAATCATAAGGACAACTTGATAGAACTCCAAGACAATGATATGAAAATATTTTGGATCATAATAGTCTTGATGTTAAATCATATAATATTTTATTTACTAGACCATTGTTTAGGATTGTGGTTATTAGAATTATTGAGGGTCGACAATTGATATTCTCTTATTCACTCCATCATACATCTGAATTGACTTACATGATAAGAGCCTTGAAGAAACAACTCTCTACCTACTAGAAAACATAAGAATAACTAAAGGTTAAAGGGTTTCTCATTTGTAAAAGATAAACAATTTAGGTGATGCCAATCTCATATGATAAGAACTTACCTCTTAAATGTGTGGTGATCCTTTAATCATTTAGTAAACCACAATATCTTAGTGAAAGAATCCGTGATTGAGATCCCACAAGCCCTAGATGATATTCTGAAGAGAAACCTGTCACACACAAATGAGAAATTGCACAACAAAATATGTGAAACAATAATGATTATTGATTATTGAATCAATTACTGAATGATTACAATGAAGGATTGAATATCCTTATGTAGACTCAGACGAACTCAACATGAGACCTTGAATGATGGAGTTCTGGTTTAGAGATGAGTGAGATAACAAAATGCATGAATCAATTAAGTGTGGTTATCTTGTGTGTAACAAAAGAATAAAGCACACGACTAATTGAAATGCATAATTAACGCAATAACACTTGCAATCAGAACTAGATGACCTTTTCCTAAGTTTGCATTAAGTACTGGAATAAATATTAATTAATTTACTCCAAAACTTAGAACCTATAAATTTGATTGAATCACCCTTGGATGTATACACTAAGCTCATTCATTTTCCTATTTAATGATCCTAACCAATAAGAACATATCTAACATAGAACACATAAAAGTATATGAATTGGGACATGTTATAACGTTTACTAGACAATAACCATCCAATCACAAAACCCTTAAATTAGCATATTCCTTTTAAGACTGTAGCTCACATTCTTCCTCCAATGGCTTACCACACAAATCAAGAAGTTCTATGTACCAAATCATCTTGCCACTCAACAATAAACCAAATGGTTCTTCCATTTATAGACATAATTATTGTTCTCTCAAGATCATTATATCACTATGTACTATGATAACATTCAATGATAATATTAATTAGGTAAAATCACGTATAAAGAATAGTAGTCACCACAATAAGACATCATATTCAATAAATAGATTTTTGGGGTAGTTGTGGTTTTGATTTTGTATGAAAGAATATAATTTTCTAATAATTTAACATAATACTTCTAGTGGAACACAATTAGTCCTTTCTAGGGAGGGGTAGTAAAGTCTTTATCACTTTTTCTTAAAATGTATGTAAGGTTGAAAATTTAATGAGTCTTCCAATAAAAAATATGTTAAAAAATTAAAAATTATATTGGCTTATCTAATTTTTTTCTTAGTTTATTTCATAGATAAAAATTATATTATCTTATCTATTTTGTTTCTTAGTTTTTATCATAGATAGTTATATTCATCATTTTTTGCAAATTCAAAGGTTCAATTAGTTCTTTCTCATAAAAATATGTTATTAAAATTATAGATTACATTATCTATATATTATTTAGTATCTCATAATTATATAATTGGTTTTTAGTTTTTTTATATATTGTGATATTATTAAATTCATCAAATTTGTGTAAATTTTAAAAACTAAAAGTATTTTATTCTAAACATCGATATATTTTTTGAAATTGATATTAAATGTTTTTTTTGCAATTTAAAAACAAAAAAATGGGAATGTGGATTGGTTTGTGCTAATTTTCTCAATAGTTTTTTTTTTAAAGAATTGCTAGGAAAAATAAGGGGAAAAGAAAAAGCCAATCAAATGGAAGTAGTAGTTTTTTTTCAATATTTATGAGTATGCAGACAACGTGCAACATGGTTGGTAGTGATGTAGCAAAAAAAATAACTTTCCAAAAAATTTATGTAAATTAAAAAATGAATTAAATTTTACAAAGTTAATATTAAGTTTTTTAAAAATATTTTTCTAGAAAACTAGTTGGTTTGTGACATTTTGATTGGTCGGTGTTGGTTTTTTTATTAATCTCAACCCTTATAAAAAGTATAAATGAAAAAAGAGTACAAAAATTAAATAACATGAAGAAACAAGTTAAATTATTGTCTATTGTTTATGGGTATGCATAGTGGATGCAACTTGGCTAGCAGTGATGTAGTTAAAAATAAATATCCAAATCTACTAGGGTTTCTTGCATTTGTGGTTATCCTTGGTCCCTCTTGCATCATACCGTGCCTTAGGTGTAGGATTTTTCATTTACTTTATGTTGTACAACCACATTTACTAAGTTTTTTTTGGATTTTATTATGCCTACAACCAGATGTAACCCAACAGTTCTTGTTGGTGTTGGCAATTTGACAACTCTACTCAATGGCTCCTCTGAACAAGTGTTCCAAGAAATTTGTTTCAAAAGTGTTCCATGAGGTAATTCTTTTGTTTCTATAGTTGATGTGGTGTTATGCATCACAAATTTTGATTCTACATGTCAATGGTTAGAAGACCATACTCTTGTTTATTATTTTTTTGGGAGGACTCCACCTGAAAGTGTGCTTAAAGAATGGGTTCAAAAGGATTGGTTCCCTCATGGGGTCTACCTTGATATGGTTCAAACTTTGACCAAAATATTTTTTCTTTTTCGTTTTGCAGAGGTTAGTCATGTTCAAGAAACCCTGAATCATGGTCCTTTATATGTCTAGTCCTCATTGTTGGTTTTCCAGCCTTGGACCCAGGACTTCACTATCTCAAATGACACTAAGTTACAATTGCTAGTCTAGATTGAAATTCTTGGTCTTCCCTTTCCCTGCGATTTTTACAACATATTGATTCATCCTTGGGGAGATTTATTTGTGTTGAACCAGATAGGTTCTTTCAAGCTCACCCTCAAAAGCGAGTCTACGTCAAAGTGGATCTTTCACAAGATTTGAAAGAGTCCATTGATAGTCAAATTGGTACTTTTTGGCATACCCATAAGGTTACTTATTTTAATCTTTTGAACACTTGTTATTGGTGTCATTCCACTAACCATAAGATTAAGGATTTCCCTCTTGTCGTCCCCCATACTTAATCTCCACCATGAGAAGCTAACAAGCCCTATCAGGTATAAGGTGCGACTGCCAAACGAAAGGAAAAATGGACAATGGTTACTAAGTAGAAAAAAAAGTCTAACAGATTTGGGGTGGTTATCAAAACCCTGAGCCAACAAAAGAAGTTTCAAACCCTTCTATGAAGGGTAAGGAAACCCAAGTGGTTTCTAATAATATTCCAGCATAGCCAAGGCCCTCATCCATGCCCCAGACTTCCTAAGTGATGATAGCTTAGCTGACTACATCTCCTCTCATGTCAGGACTCCATAGTAGATCTCATAATCCTTCTTGACCTCTTGAAGAAGGAGAACATTTTTAGGAAAAATAGAGAGATTTGTATCCTCTTATTGAAAATTGGGACAATCCCACCATAAGTTATGCATAATCTCTTTTCCTCTCTAGAAGAGCAGGAATCAGATGAAATGGTTAAGTTTCTAACATGAATTTTCTTTTGTAGAATGTTTGAGGTCTAATAGATCTCTCTAGGAAGTATTCTATTAGGGATACTCATAAAAAATATGATAGTATTGATGTGTTGTATCTTCAAGAAGTTAAAGTTGCTAGCTTTTTTCTCTCCTCTACTTGTCAAACTATTTGACTAGCTAGTAAAGTGTTTTTTTATTATCATGAGGCTGGATGTGGTGGTGCAATCACCCTTTTTTCCCCATAGTGGCACACTTTTGTGGTTGATCATGGTTTTGAACCCACACATTGGCTGATCTATATTCTTTTGAACATTGATCATCATTCCTTTGGGATTATTAGTGTTTATACCTCAAATGATGTTGTTGAAAGATCTTGTCTCTAGCGATGGATTTTTAACTCATTGGTAGTTGCTACCTGACTACTTAATGGGGATTTCAATATGGTTGATATGGCATATGACAAGGATGGTACTTTCCCATTTCAATGGATAGCTGGGGAAAGAGAAGCTTGGTTTTACATGCACAATAAATTGGGTCTTTTCAACCCTAATATTGGTCGCTGCCACTCTCATTCTCTCTGTCATACTTGGTGCAATTATCAAGTTGGGCCTAATAGGATATTTAAATTCCTTAATCATATCATGATATTGGATCAATCTTTTTTTTCCTTTTCTCTTTCTTCTACACTTCTAGTTAGGCCATTAGTTGATGTGATGTTGTCAGACCACTTTCCCATATTTTTATGCATTAAATGGAAAGTTAGGCAGCCTTGTGCCAATAGGACCCAGTTATTTTTAAATACTTCTTTATTGAGTCATCAACCCATGCTGGCCCACATTAGAACTATCTAGAATCTTGAATGTAGACCACCCCACTCAACTAGCTAGATCAAGTGGTGTAATAATGACATCACCCATACTATGAGGTTTCTTCACATTTATGGGTGCCAATTGGTTATTTTTCATAGATGGTCTTATGAGGTGACAACGTCTAACCTTCATACGACCACTAAGGCATTAGCAGCTAACCCCTTCTCCATAAGTTAGGGTTGTAGAGTTAAGACATCAAAAGAAACTTGCTAATAACTATATGGTTAGAGGGGCACAAATCAAGGCTAAATTACACTCGCTCAAGATTGGGAACCATGCCTCAAACAAAAAATTGGTTGTTCAAGCAAGAAATTCATCACTTAGCATCAAGAAAATTAAAAATGGCATCAATGTGCTTTCTGAGCTATCTGATATTCTCTAGTTGTTTGCTAAGCACTATGAGAAATTTTTCTATTAGAGCAAATAACCCAAGAAATATAAACTGTAGAAAACATTCACAAGAAATGAGAGAGACAACACTATCATTTCACCAAATAACAATTGAATAGAATGAAATGAATAATCTACATATGGTACAATATTTTAAATCCATGAAATAGATGATAGGTGAGAAACTTCCCAACACGAGAAAAACTACCCAAAAATAATTAAATACATAACTAATCGAAATGCAATGTCCCTAAGTTAAAACTTAAGATGGTAAATGAAATTCACTATAACATTTTCATAGCCCAAGATTACACACCAGAGTAGATTCAAGCACTCCAAGATTTCCTTGCTATTGTGCCAAATAGTCTTTCCATAGCCCAAAAATATTCTCTGAGAATTTTCTCACAAATGAAGACCTCAAAGAAGTTGTTTCCACAATGGCTGATGATAAAGCTCCAAGAATTGATGGGTTCTCGTGTTATTTTTACAAAACATTTTGGGACTATGTGGGGAAGGTTTTGCATAAATTTTACCTTGAAGCTTTTCATTCTAATTCCCTAGGTAATATTATCAACAAAGGAAATATTAAATTCATACCTAAAACTAGTGATCCTAAGGATATTTGTAACCAGCGGCCCATCACTCTCCTAAATGTCTCCTACAAACTAATTACCAAAGCCCTTGCTTTAAAAATCCTCCATCTTTTTCCTCAGATTGAGTGCCCTAAACATACTAGTTTTATGAAATCCAAGTTAATTCTACACAACATAATTGTTGTCTAGGAAGGCATGGAGTGAGTAAGATGTTATAGTGAAAAGGAAATTTTTCTCAAAATTGATTTTTACAAAGATTATGACCACATAGAATGGCCCTTTATTTTAGCTATGCTTTCTATGTTGGGATTTGGCCCAAATTTCATTCAGTATGTGAAAATGTTATTATCTGAAGCTTCAACTTAAATCACCATTAATGATTTCCAATCCCAATCCTTTTCTCTATTTGTCTCTATTCGTCAAGGCTCCCCTCTTACCCCCTCATTGTATGTGCTGGCTATTGAGGGGTTTGGCTATCCTCTTGCTCACTACATTTCCTAGGGTCATGTTTAAAGAATTTCCTTGCCAAATTCAACAACTCAACTAGTTAATGGTCACTTTTCCAATGATTCCTTCCTTACCTTGTTGAAAGAAGAAAATAATGTCAAAGTTTCTCTTGGTTGTCCTAAGACCTTTTTCTTGGCCTCTGGTTCTACCATTCACTGGCATAAATCCTTATGTTATAGACAATCAATGTTTCCTAGTCCTCTCTAGATTCAACAATATGGGTGGAAGTGGATTGATCCTAGCAAAATATTTTGATTACTTGACATCCCTTTCACCTTTTAGGCATCTTATGTTGATTTATGGTTTTACTATAGAAAAAAGGCAACTTGCTTGACATGAGAATAATTCATGATAAATTGGACTTAATGAGGCCTTGATTCAGGTATTGTGAGACATTTTATGCATCCATACTAGGTCTTGGACCCTTGCAAATTGAATAATATGCTTTTAACGATGTCTTGTAAAGGTGTTGTAAAGTGTTGTAAAGGAATTTCATGCTTTTCTAGACTTAATAAACCCTTCTTCCCTTAATTTAACATTACAAAATGTGTTTAATAACATTATCACACTAATCTAGAAGGATTGTAAAATAAACTTAATGTTAAACTAGTATTGTAATGTGTCTTGAATATTCACATTGATTCTTCTGCCTTCCTAAGTTATGTGGACCTCATTTTAGTGTTTTAAAGTGTATTTAATCACACTTTCACATTGAATTATGTGTTCCAAGCCCTAATTGACCTTTACATCATCACTAATAGGCCCTATTAATCCATATTGTGCATCTCGGGGAAAATTTTGATAAAATACCTGACAAAGTTGTAATTAAAACCTTATTTACTTATCTCCTAGCATCCTAGCTGTCTAAATGGCCCTTGTAGGACCCACTCACCATCCATGGTGAATCAGTCCCACCTAGGTGGGACCCATTCACCATGGGTGGCAAATGAGTCCCATTTGGCTCATTTTTTTTACCTTTGAGCAGGAAAAAAGTGAAATTTAAGTTTATTATTTTCACATGTTGACCCTAGAGATCCAATTTTTAGGATAAAAAGGTGAATTGCCTATAAAATTTACTTTCTAAACCCTAAATCACAACCATTCTTCATTATTCATCCATCTATCTTCTATCTCAGGTCAAGCAACTTAGGGTTTCATCATTGCAAGTCACCAAGATAGCAATTTTCAGACATAAAAGGGAAGATTCTTCATGTTTTGTTGCAGAAATTCAAGATCAACCATCATGGAAAGGTAATCAACTTCATTATTTCATGTTTCATTCCATTCTTTCATCATTTTGGTTTAATTACCTAAAAGGGGTTTGACCAAGGCAAACCCCCATGCCCTAACTTTCAACATTTCTCTCTCTTGTCTTGGTTTTTTGCAGATTTAGGAATCTTGGAAGCTTTGAAATCATTGAATATTGCATTGTAAATTCTTTTAGGTCTTTTTTTCATTGATCAAACCAAAATATTAGCAAAAACTCACTTTCAATTTCGGAAGCAGACACTTATAGGAATCCAAAGTATAGGTTGGGAACTCTTGTTTCCTCTTTTGGATCTTTATAAATTCAAAAGTGGACTCATTCACCATTAGTGGTGAATGAGTCCCATTTCTAGGGCTAAACAATTTTCTCTGCATTTCTGGATACCCTTTTGTCTGAAATGGGTTCTAGTTCAGTTTCGTAGAACTAGGACTAATTTGTCCAGAATGGAAAATGATTCCCATTAGGCCAAATTTCCAGCATCAACAACATCTCAAGTTTCATTTCCAGCCTCCTTCTAGATCCTAGGTGCACACTTTTACTTTTGGTTCATTTCTATTCAGTTTTGCATTCATTTCTAGGTGTTTTCTACATATCATAATGTGTTTTCAAACAACATGCTTTTTGGTAGTTTCCTCTTAATAATCAATACATTTCATTAGTTTTCTACTTTTAAATCAGTTCTCTTAGACATATTGCATCCATATCACATTAATCTTTGAATGTGAGCATTGCATTTTGGCCCATCTTTCTCCTTTTAGGTGAGAAACCCTAAGAGTGCTAGAAAGACCTTGCATGCCAAAAATCTATGCTACATTTTGGTGAACCTACTTTTAGAACACTTTCTTTTCTGATTTTTTGTCCATTATAATCCTAGCAATAGCTTGCATGCATTAGAATTTGCATTGTTTTGCATTCTAGGGTTTCAAAAACTTGCATTAGTGAAAAGTTCATTTAGTTGGAATTTTTGCATATAATTTCCTTAAAAATCTCTAAAATTTTGCATCTCCATCTTAGGTTTGCATCATACAACATCAAACATATTAGAAACAATTCAAATTTTCTAATTTTTTTGTGAAATACTTGTACTGGGACTTATTCACCATGCTGGATGAATCAGTCCTTGACCATTTTTTGACTAACTGTTGCAACATTAGAAACCTCGTTTTATCCTTCATATGCCTCCTAGTATCATATAGTATAAGTTTGGAAATTTTTGGAACATTTGTTTTATGCATTTAGCTCAAAAACATCATTTTAGATTACTCATTCTTCAAATTACTTCAATTGCAAACATTTTGACATTTGAAAATACTTCCATTTCTACAATTTTTCAAAACATTGATAAAAGTATTTTTCACTTTTTCATATACAATATTTCTATTCATAAAACTTTTCATAAGTTTGAAAAAAAAAAATTCATTCTTGCATGTACATTATTTGCATTCTTCAAATCTTCCATATATTGGATAAGAGTGTTTTGTATCTTTGCATATACATTGTTCATATTGCTAAAACATTGCATGAAATGGTTACATGTGCTTTTCATTCTTATTCAAACAATCCTAGTACCCTACATATGTAAACATGTTAAGAAACATTTCCTATCCTCTCCCTATGAGAGTGTTTTTGTGAAAGAGACTACAACCTTGGACATTCCTAACGATCATATTTGTTCCTCTCCTAATATCTCTCCTCTTGGTGATGAAGATATTTTGGTAGAAGAACCAATTCATGAGAGTTTTGAGAATCCTAGTTGTTTCTCTCCTCTTACTTGTCTTACTGGACAAGACATTGATAAATAAGACAATACAACCATAGGTACTTATGACATAATTTTTTTTCTTCTTCTAGTATCTCTCCTAGTTGTCAAGTAGATAATTTGATGTTGGACAAAATAATTGATGAAGGCCATGAATATCTTAGTTGTCCCCCTTCAACTAGGGAAACCCCTCTTGAAAAATAATATTACACCATTGATCATTCCCCTACTTGCGATGAAGTTTTTTTAGAAATTCTACCAACCTATGAATGCCAAAAAAATTTGGCTTGTTATTCTCCTAAAAACTCTCCTCCTACGGAGAATCTCATGGTGTAAAAACATATGAACATTGCCACATATCCTTCAAACACTAAACCTTCCCTAGGTGAAGATAATAATATGACATTTGAATCCCCTTCACCAACACATCATGCCAATAAAGACAAAATTATTGAGTTATGACAACACAAGTGGGATCTCCTTTAATTAGTGAGCTTCCTAAGTCACCTTCCATTAGTGAATCACACAAAAAATTCAAAGATGTCTTGAAATCCATGATGCAATCTAATCATAAAAATGTTTTGCAGCTGCTAAGTTGTAACTTACTGACTCAAACATCTAAGGGACCACACAACCCTCCTACACCATTACCTTTTCCTCAAAAAGTGCCTAGTATTGAAGACCTTAAAAAGGCTCCTACTAATATATCTATGTGGAAACTCATTCAACTCTCACTGACAATCAAACTTCTCTTTCATGAAATGTTGCAAATTCATAAGAAGGAGATCCAATCTTACATAAAATTGAATCATGTCACATCCTCCTCTTTTCCAATGAAATACACCCAATCAGAAATCATGTACATTCCCTAAACATGAGTTACCCTCACTTGAGATTCAAAACAAAAATGATCCCTTGATGATAAAGGTGATCATTAATGAAACTCTAGTTAGGCACACTCTCATCGAAAATGGAGCAAAAATTAATGTTTTTAGCATGGACCTCCTACACAAACTTCGCATGGACAAATAGCTCATTCAACTTAATGATGTTCATATTTGTGGCTTTGAAAATGTTCATAGGAAACCACTTGGGATGATCACATTACCTATTGAGGTTGGACCTGTAGTGTTTCCTACCTCTATTGATATCATCCAAGGACCCCTTCCATACAATCTTCTCCTAGGGAGACTATGGATTCATGCTATGAAAGGAGTCATATCTATCCTTCATCGTGTAATGAAATTTGATCACAACAACAAGATATACACAATTGATGCAAATGAGTGAAGCTATTCATCGACTAATCACAACACTTCCAACTCCTCTAATCCTTTCACTCCTATATCAAAAATTGAACCTATACAAGTTGATGCTAACTCTTCACCTACAATAAAAATCTTTCATGATAATTGGGGGTCATTAGATTCTACACCTCCTTCCCATAACATTTCTAAAATCTCACCGTCATGGTCCAAAGAGTCATATACAAATGAATCATTTTCAGACACAAGTTCTAGTAGTGATTGGAATTTCACACCTACCTTTAAGGGAGGGTGCACCATAGACCACTCTCAACCCACACAACCTTGTGTTCCTTTTGCTCAACTTAGTTCTACAAAATCACTTAATGGTGGTGATGGGGGCAATATAACTCCCATCCCTCATGAGGTAGTGAAACATAACATTAACAAGGATTTGTGTTCTTGTACATCAACCAATCCTTCTCACAAACACACACCCCCTTCATCTAACTTGGAAGATTGTTATAGTATCATTTACAACATTCCTCCTATAAATGGATGCAATGAAAACATGAACCAAACCAACATATCATACTCTTTCAAGAAATATCTAAGGGTATCTCCCTTATCTTCACTTTCATCAATGACTTTGCACAACATAGTTCAACATCTAAAGGAGTGTGGTGCTCTTCCTTGTGTTGGAGCACCTAATTCCTCTACCTGATACTTCCTTTCATTCATTCTAGGATCACCTTTTTCCTACACTAAGTGGGGGCCAAGGGGTTCGATAGCCTTGTCCTCGTAAGTCACTTGTCATTGTCTCTTTTGAATTGTTAACCTTTCATGAATACATATGTGGATGACATGTCTTAAGATTGACTCACATGTGACATACTACCCTTTTCATGACAGCTTATCAAAAACATACGACTTGGAATAGGGCTTTCTGAGTAAGCTCTCATGTATTCTTCTTACTCTTCTACTTTAAAGGGATTTCTCACAAGACTAGTGTTCACAACCACTTTAAAGTGAGGGGCATACATCACCACTCACAATTCATTATGTGATTTCTTTATTCTTGTGATGCATCCTTTTCTTGGTGGAGTCATTGGGCTTGATTTCCTCCAAGAGCTTGATACTTCTTTTGACTTATCCTCTCTTGGAGACATTGAGCATAATGTTCCCTAAGATGAGACCTTGCACGAATTAAGAAAAATTCCTTTGAACAATCCATACACTATTTTGCATTAACAATGTCTATGAGTGTCAAGCATACAAAGTTTTTCTTACTTCATGGAGCTTGAAAAGAAATCATCTTCTTTGTGGTTCCTTATTAAATTTATCAAGAGGTATAACTTTGGTAGGTTGAATGTGAAGCCCACATGGCGTGACTTTCCCCATAGCCACCTATTTTTTTGCGAGTGCATACCAACTAGCATATGTTTATCACCTTATGGGATTTCTCACCCAGTTGACTTCCATGAGTTTTGTTTCCCTAGACTAAGTATGCATTTTATTTCCAAAACAAACAAGCCTAGATTTAATCCACAAGTAGCTGGACAAATGATCGAAGCTTGATCCACCTTTTCATTTTCATCTTCCTAGTTCTTGTCATTGCATGATTATGTATCTTGATAGTTTGACTTAGGATCTTGGATCCTGGGGACTTGATTACCTTCTTGATATTTTTCATTCCTTTTGATTTGCATCTGTACACTCGAATCTCTCTTGAATGTCTACTTTAGTGTGAGTTTGAAGAAAGTTCATCCTCTCACTAAAGTCAGGGCTAAATGTAGCATAGAAAAAGGCAACTTGCTTGACATGAGAATAATTCATGATAAATTGATCTTAATGAGGCCTTGATTTAGGTGTTTTGAGGCATTTTATGTATCCACACTAGGTCTTGGACCCTTGCAAACTGAATAGCATGCTTTTAACGATGTCTTGTAAAGGTGTTGTAAAGTGTTGTAAAGGACTTCCACACTTTTCTAGACTTAATAAACCCATCTTCACTTAATTCAACATTATAAAATGTGTTTAATAACATTATCACACTAATCTAGAAGGCTCGTAAAATAAATTTAATGTTAAACTAGTATTGTAATTTGTCTTGCACATTCACATTAGTTCTTGTGCCTTCTTAGGCTATGCAGACCTCATTTTAGTGTTGTAAAGTCTATTTAATCACAATTTAGCATTGAATTATGTGTCCCAAGCCCTAATTGACCTTTACATCATCACTAGTAGGCCCCTATTAACCCATATTGTGCATCCCAAGGAAAAATTTGATAAAATACTTGACAAAGTTACAATTTATACCTTATTTCCTTATATCCTAGCATCCTAGCTATCAAAATGGCTGCTATGGGACCCATCGAGGTGGGACCCATTCTCCATGGGTGGTGAATGAGTCCCATTTGGCTAATTTTTGACCTTTGAGAGAGAAAAAAGTGAAATTTGAGTTTATTATTTTCACATGTTGGCCTTAGGGATCCAATTTTTGGGCTGAAAAGGTGAATTTCCTATAAAATCAACTCTCTAAACCCTAAATAACAAACATTATTCATTATTCATACATTAATCTTCTATCTCAAGTCAAGCAACTTAGGGTTTCATCATTGCCAGTCACCAAGATAGCAATTTTCAAACATATAAGGGAAGATTCTTCATATTTTGCTGCAGACATTCAATATCAATCATAATTGCAAGGTAATTAAATCCATTATTTCATGTTTCATTCCACTCTTTCATAATTTTGGTTTAATTACCTTAAAGGGGTTTGACCAAGACAAACCCCCATGCCCTAATATTCAACATTTCTCTCTCTTGTCTTGTGTGTTTATAGATTTAGGCATCTTGGAAGCTTAGAAATCATTGAATATTGCATTTCAAATTTGTTTATCTCTTCTCTTCATTGATCAAGCCAAAATATCAACAAAAACTCACTTTTAGGTTCAAAAAATTAGAGTTTCAGAAGTAGAAACCTGTAGGAAGGAAAAGTATAGACAAAGAGCTCCTGTTTCCTCTTTTGGATCTTCAAAAATTCAAAAGTGGACTCATTTTCCATCAATGGTGGATAAGTCCCATTTCTAGGCCCGAACAAGGTTTTATGTGTTTATGGATACCCTTTCGTCTAAAACGGGTTGCGACTTAGTTTCACAGAACTAGGACTAATTTTCCTAGAATGGTGAATGAGTCCCAGTAGGCCAAATTTCCAATATCAACAACATTTCAAGTGTCATTTTGAGCCTTCTTCTACATCTCAGGTACACACTCTCGGTTTGGTTCATTTCTATTCAGTTTTACATTCATTTCTAGGTGTTTTATGCACATCACAATGTGTTTTCAAACAACATGCTTTTTGATAGTTTCCTCTTAATAATCAATACATTTCATTAGTTTTATGCATTTAAATCAGTTCATTTAGACATAATGCATCCATATCACATTAATCTTTTAATGTGAGCATTGCATTTTGGCCCATCTTTCTCCTTTTAGGTGATGGTATGTGCAGGATCATGATGGGACAAAAAGTGGTGATATGATGGGTATGTATAGGGTATGTGGCTGATGACTATATTTTTACCCAAAATTGATGAGAGAAAAATGGTTTTTAAAGGAGATTCTTAGCTTTCCACCAATATAAATTATGCTTTACTTTGAATTTAATAAATAAATATTATTCATTTTCTATTTGAATTACGACTAAAGTCCTAATTCATAGGCTGATTGAAAAACATCTATAGCTTTCAAACGGTATCACATTTTTTAAATCCAAAATATGCATCACATTATATGCTTTGCATACTATAGGATTAAGAAAAATAAGAATTTCATGAAGTTCTAACTAAGTTAAGGTGGTCAAACATACGAGTTTTTTATATTTTTTAAAAGTTGTAATAAAAAAATTATAATTTATTATTTACTTGGAAAAAATTTACAAAAAAATATGCATCACATCAGGACATGAGTCCTAGACTTATATCTAAAATCTTATAAAAAAATATTATCATTTTATTATGGTTAGGGTGGTCAGACAGACACCTACTTCTTATTTTTCCCATGAAATTTAAGTGTTATTACATTAAAATTTCAAATTTTCACCAAATAGATTTTTTTTTAAAAACCTAGTAGTTTAGAAACAATATTCAATTTTCTAGAGATTCTATTCTTACATATTTTTCAAATAATATACATAACTTATTCAAATTTTTACACCAAGTTGCCAAACTCTGATTTTTTAAAACTTTTCACCACTTAAGGGCTTGTTTTTTCCATGATGAGTATGTGCAGGATCGTGATGAACCAAAAAGTGGTGATATGATGGGTATGTGTAGGGTATGTGGTTGACGATTTTTTTTTACGCAAAATTGATGAAACGAAAAGGGTTTTTAAAAGAGATTCTTAGCTTTCCACCAATATAAATTATGCTTTACTTTGAATTTAATAAATAATTATTGTTCATTTTCTATTTGAATTACGAGTAAAGTCCTCATTGATAGGTTGATTGAAAAACATCTATAGCTTTCAAATAGTATTATATTTTTTGAATCCAAAACATCCATCACATTCTATACTTTGCATACTATAGGATTAAAAAAAAATGAATTTCATGAAGTTTTGACCAAGTTAAGGTGGTCAGACATACGAGTTTTTATATTTTTTAAAAGTTGGAAAAAAAAATTCATAATTAATTATTTACTTGGAAAACAATAACAAAAAAATATGCATCACATCCGGACATGATTTCTCTACTTATATCTAAAATATTATTAAAAAATTATTATCGTTTTATTGTGGTTAGGGTGGTCAAACAGACACCTACTTCTTATTTTTTTCTTGAAATTTAAGTACTACTGCATTGAAATTTCAAATTTTCACCAAATAGATTTTTTTTCTTGAAATAAACCAAGTAGTTTAGAAACTACATTCAATTTTCTATAGATTCTATTCTTACATATTTTTGAAATAATATAGATAACTTATTTAAATTTTTACGTCAAGTTGTCTAACTCTAATTTTTCTAAATTTTTTGCCACTTAAGGGCCTATTTTTTCCATGATGATCCTGCATATACCCATGAAAAATACTAAGAGAACTAGAAAGACCTTGGATGCCAAAAATGTATGTGAACCATAGATTTTTGGGTTCCTATGTACTTCTCTAGCTCCTCTAGGGTTTTTTACCTAAAAGGAGAAAGATGGGTAAAAAATGCTTATGTTCACATTCAAAGATTAATGTGATATGGATGGAAAAAGGATGCAAAATTCATAGATGCAATGTTTGAATGCAAGAAACTAATAATATTGATTGGCTAATGAATAAAAACTAAAGGAGAATAATAGATTTGAAAACACATTGTGTATTGCAAAATCACCTACAAATGAATGGAAAAATGCAACATAAATGAATCAAACTAAAAGTGTGCACCCGGAACATTGATGAAGACTGAAATTTTCTTTTTAAATGATGTTGATGATCTTTTTCAAGCCTAGAGGGACTCATTCACCATTCTGGGTGAATCAGTCCTAGTTTTGCGAAACTGAGCCAGAATTTGTTTATGTCAAAAGGGTGTCAAAAAATGTAGAAAACACAAAAAATAACCTAGAAATGGGACTCATTTTCCACCCATGGTGAATGAGTCCACTTCTGAATTTATGGATTTTTTAAAGTGGATTCCAGAGCTTCTGATCTGCACTGACTTCCTCTAGGTGTCTGCTTCCAAAACATTGATTTATGGGTCTGAAAATGAGTTTTTGTTGATATTTTGACTTGTTGAATGAAGAGAGAAATTTACCAACCATGTAACTTGATCTTCAATGATTTCTAAGCTTCCAAGAGACCTATATCTACAAACATACAGGAAAAGAGAGAAAGATGTTGAATGTTAGGGCATGGGGGTTTGCCTTGATCAAACCTTGTTTAGGTAATTAAATGAAAATAGATAAAGAATGTAAGGAAACATGGAATAATGGAATAGATTAGTTCACCATGATGATTGATCTTGAAAGTCTGCAACAAAACATGTAGAATCTACCCTTGAATGTCTTACAAAGCTAAAATGATGACCTGAAATGTGAAAGCCCTAGCTTGCGTGACTTGAAATAGAAGAATGGTGGATGAGTAACGAAGAATGGTTATGAAATTGAATGGGGGTTAAAATGAGGTGAAAATAACTTATTTATAAAATCTTGTGCCTTAGTTACCCATTCATACCTTATAGCAGGCCACATCAAGTGATTTTGAATAAAAACCCGAAAGGAAATTTTAAATTTTTTGAATTTGGAGCCAAAGAGGACTCATTCACCACCCATGTCGAATGGGTCCCACCCAGGACCTAAAAATGAGTGTCAGGAATTATCTTTTATTTAATGTTGTTTGTTGGATTAACATTCAAACATACACTTAATTAAAACATATGAGGGTATAAAGGAACCAAATAAAACATAAGAAAGGGATAAATAGTGAAGTTTTGCCTAGGAAAGCATGAAATCTTGTTACAAGACTTTACAACACTTCAAAATAGGACTTGATTAGTGATGAAAAGGTGATTTTTAGGCGAATTGTGATGAATAGAGTCTAGAAGAATGTATAAATTTATTACAACACTTCACAACACCTTCACAAGATGTTATTATTATCATTTTATTTAGTTTGCAAAGGTCCAAGACCTAGCACTGGATCCATAAAATGCCTCACAACACCTATAGAAATGCCTCATTAAGTCCAGTAAATCTCATGTCACACAAAGGCTACTTTTTTCTATGGCACATTTAGCCCCCACTTTAGTGAGAGGATGAGCTTGCTTCAAACTCACAGTAAAGTAGACATTCAAGAGAGATCCAAGCATGTACAAATACAAATGAAAAAAATAACAAAGATCAAGGAGATTATTTGAACCCCCAGGATCTAAGATCCTAAGTCAAAATATCAAGATACAAAATCACGCAATAGAAAGATAGAGAGATGAAAATGAAAAGATCAAGCTTCAACCATTTGTCTAGCTAGTTGTGGATCAGATCTAGGATTCCTTGCTCGGAAAAAGAAATGTGTACTCACTCTAGGGTGACAGAAACTCATGACCGTCCACTGGGTGAGAAGGCCCAAATGTACTCACTTTGGGGCCACAAAACTTTTGATTTTCCATGGGGTGAGAAAGCACAAAAGGTAAGATACATACGCTACTTGGTATGCACTCACAAACACAAAAGGTGGCTATGGGGAAATGTCATGCTGCTTGGTGGGCTTCCCACTCAACCATATCAAAGCTATACCTCCTGATAACTTTAACAAGGCACCACAAAGGAAAAATGATTTTGACACTTATAGACATTGTTAATGCAAAATAATGTAAGGATTGTTCAAAGGATTTTTGTTAATTTGTGCAAGGTCTCATCTTAGGTGACATCATGCTCAATGTCTCCAAGAGAGGATAAGTGCAACCAATATCATCCTGGGAAAAATTGTACCTAATGATTCCAAGATAGTGAATCACAAGAAAAAGAAAATCACACAATGAAATGAGAGTGGTGATGTATGTCCCCACTTCAAAGAAATTGCGAGCACCCGTATTGCGAGCAATTTCTTTAAAGTAGAGGAGAAAGAGGAAGAAATGAGAGCTTACTCAGAAAGCCCTATGCCAAGTCATATGTTTGTGATAAGCTATGCCATGAAGAAGATAAGTATGTCATATGCAATCCAACTTAAGGAATGTCATCCACATCCCAAGCTTGCTCTTATGTATTCATGAAAAGTTAATGAATAGCCGAAGGAGCTAACTACAAGTGACATACGAGGACAAGGCTATCAAACCCCTTGCCCCCACTTAGTGCAGGACAAAGGTGAGCTTAAATGATTGATGAAATGAATGCTATAGTCAAAATCAATAGCAACTAGAGGAATGAGGTGCCCCCATAGAACGAAGAATACTGAACTCCTGAAAATGTTGGATTTTATGAATCAAGGCATTACATTCATTAGTGGACTGACCATGAACTCTATGATAGGAACAAAATGAAGTCTCGTCATAAAATTTCTTTCAAGTTCATGGAGGGAGAGTGATCAAGTTATCTTGGAAACATCTTGACAAGATGCCCTCTTGATCAAGGGTAGAAGGTGGTGTTGTGGTGGGTGTGAAAGATGAATCTTGCATAGTATTAGATGTCATACCTACGCAAGACTCTTTACATTGTGAGATTTTGTTTGCTTCATTGTAGGAGGATACAAAATCTAACAAAGTCAAATCATGAGCAGTTTGTGAGATGACAGTATGAATTTTTTGGGCCGGATGAAGTTCAAGACCATTAGTTAGGAAGGATGATTAAGGAGTGTGTGTTGTGAGATTGTTGATGTTGAGTGAAGGTGGGTAAAGGATGAGAGGGTTGTTAATATGTCCTACAGGATATGTATGTGATCCATTGAGAAAAGGGGATGTAAGGGACACATGTGCATTCATATTCTCAGCAGTCTTGTTTTGATGTATCTCTAAGTGAGGGAGATCAAGAACCAAAGATTGAGTGAAAGAGGACACGAGACTATTGTCGTCATATTGTAACACTAGGATATTCTCCCTAGGAGGAGAGTGTTGAGGAGAGCAACAAGCCACATGTGGTTGACAAGTAATGCTTGGTTCTTCCACAACAAATTTATTGCCAATAGGGGAATGATCAATGATGGGACTATGAAGAGGGGGATTATTTTGAGAAGGTTTTAGGTGAGTGTCCACTGTAATTAAGGTCTCATTTTCTTGTTCCATATTATCTACCATACTAGGAGAGCTTGTAATATGTTCATGCAAATTTGAGGTTTGGAAAGTAGCTTCATCACAAGTGGGAGAGGTATCAAGAGAAGAACCATTATGGTTTGCAAATAGATCTTCCCATAGGATAGGGAAATTAGGGAAGGGAGGATCAAGGGTGTCATCATTCTTAATATGGATATATTATAACACCAACCCATCCTCTTTACATTGAGGAGGGATATTAGGAGATGGACAAGATTGACTGTCATGAGCATGGAGACTTGGTAGGGTGATGTTGAGGAATGTGTCTATGACCTCAAGTTCATGTTGTGTAAGGTCATCCAAAGGGGAATAAGGAGATGGAAAATCAAGACTTTCAAGGCTTGGAACTTCTTGCACCAAGATACCTTCATCACTAATAGGAGAGTTATTAGAAGAAGAACAAGTATGTGTGTTATGATTGTCTACATTTCCATTCTCACCAATGGGTAATGTAAGATTAAATATTGTATTAATGGAATGTTTATTAAACTCCTTATTATGGTAGTCAAAAGAAAACTCATAAAATGGGATAGTATGCTTGTAAAATCAATGTTTAATCAAATCAAGAGCATATCTTTTGAAAGAAAACATGCTAAAATGAAAGAAAGTACAATGCAATGCAATTTTTAGTTTTTAAGCGTTTGTTTACACAATGCAACTAATTGAAAATGATATGTTGTGATGGAAAAAGTGAAATTAAACAATGTATGAAATGAGCTAATTGAAGCAAGATTTAACAAAATGCATGCTATAGAAATGCAACTGATTGATATATACAAGTTAAGGCACCAAACAGAAGCCTAATTTTATTTTTTTAGTTCTATAAAATGTTGTTTTAGGGGTCAGAAGGGACTGATTCACCCAAGGTGGTGAATGAGTCCCAATATGGACTTTTTGCAAAATTTTCATAAATTTGTGACTAATTTGGATGCTTTCTAAGTGCTAAGATGTAGACCTAAGTGAAAAATGCAGAATTTCAGAACTGTTCAATGATGAAAGATGCAAAAAGGCAACCTATTATGCACTTTTAAGCATTTAAAAATAAACCCTAGACTGTAAGCTAACTAATGCAAAATACAAGGCAAGCAACTCTAGGATGATTAACGGACTCGAAAATTAGAAAAGAGGGGATTCAAACAGCAGGTTCACCAAAATGAAACTTAGATTTTTGGGACCTACTTTCTTTCTAGCACTTCTAGGATTTTTCACCTAAAAGAAGAAAGATGGGTCCAAAAATGCTTATGTTCACATTCAAAGATTAATGTGATATGGATGGAAAAAGGATACAAAATTCCTATATTCAATGTTCAAATGCAAGAAACTAATAAGATTGATTGGTTGATGAATAAAAACTAAAGGAGAACAATAGATTTGAAAACACATTGTGTATTGCAAAATCACCTACAAATGAATGGAAAAATGCAACAAAAATCAATCAGACTAAAAGAGTGCACCTATAACCTTGATGAAGACTGGAAATTTCTTTTGAAATGATGTTGATGATCTTTTTCAGGCCTAGAGGGACTCATTCGCCATTCTGGGCTAATCAGTCCTAGTTCTAGTAAACTAAGATGTAATCTGTTTCTATCAAAAAGGTGTCAGAAAATGCAAAAAACACAAAATTAACTTGGAAATGGGACTCATTCACCACCCATGGAAAATCAGTCCACTTTTTAATTTTTGGATTTTAAAAAGTGGATTCTGGAGCTTCTGATTTGCACTTTGACTTCCTATAGGTGTCTGCTTCCAAAGCACTGATTTACGGATCTAAAAATGAGTTTTTGTTGATATTTTGACTTGTTGAATGTAGAGAGGACTTTACCATCCATGCAACTTGATCTTCAATGATTTCTAAGCTTGCAAGAGACCTAGATCTGCAAACATACATGACAAGATAGAAAGATGTTGAATGTTAGGGCATGGGAGTTTGCCTTGGTCAAACCTTGTTTAGGTAATGAAACCAAAATAGAGAAAGAATGTAATTAAATATGCAATAATGGAATAGATTACCTTGCCATGATGATTGATCTTGAAATTCTGCAACAAAACATGTAGAATCTTCCCTTGAATGTCTTAGGAAGCTAAATTGATGACTTGCACTATGAAATCCCTAGCTTGCTTGACTTGAAATAGAAGAATGGTGGATGAGTAATCAAGAATTGTTATGAAATTGAATGGGGGTTAAAATGAGGTGAAAATCACTTATTTATAAAATTTTGTGCCTTAGTTACCCATTCATACCTCATCGCAGGCCAACATCAAGTGATTTTGAATAAAAAACAGAAAGGAAATTTTAAAAAAATTGAATTTGGAGCCAAGGGGGACTCATTTTCCACCCATGGCGAATGGGTCCCACCTAGGACCTAAAAATAGGTTTTGGGAATTATCTTGTATTTAATGTTGTTTGTTAGCTTAACATTAAAAAATACACTTAATTAAAGCATATGAGGGCATAAAGGGTCCAAATAAAACATAAGGGATAAATAGTGAAGTTATGCCTAGAAAAGCATGAAATCTTGTTACAAGACTTTACAAAACTTCAAAATAGGACTTGATTAGTGATGAAAAGGTGATTTTTAGGTGAATTGTGATGAATGGAGTCTAGAAGTATGTAGAAATGTTTTACAACACTTCACAACACCTTCACAAGATGTCATTATTAGTATTTTATTTAGTTTTCGAAGGTCCAAGACCTAGTGTGGATGGATAAAATGCCTCACAAAACCTAAATGAAGGCCTCATCAAGTCTAATTAATCTCATGTCAAACAATGGGTACTTTTTTCTACGACACGTTTAGCCCCCACTTTAGTGAGAGGATGACCTTGCTTCAAACTCACACTAAATTAGACATTCAAGAGAGATCCAAGCACATACAGATGCAAATGACAAAGAATGAGAAAGATCAAAGGTGGTGGCCAAGCCCCTGGGATCAATGATCCTAAGTCAAACCATCAAGATACAAAATCATGTAATGATAAGAAGAAAAAGATGAAAAATATGTACTCAGTCTGCGGCCACAGAACTTCAGGTCATCTATGGGGTGAGAAGTCCAATACATACTCACTTTACGGCCATGAAACTTCCACTCATCTGTGGGTTGAGAAAGCCCAAAAGGTAAGATACATATGCTAGTTGGTATGCACTCACAAACAAAAGGGTGGAAATGGGAAAAATTCATGCCACTAGGTGGGATTCCTGCTCAAACATATCAAAGTTATACCTCCTAATAACTTTAATAAGGCACCACAAAGGAAAATGGTTTTCGAGCTCCATGAGGTAAGCAAAACTTTGTATTCTCTACACTGATAGACATTGTTAATGTAAAATAGTGTAAAGAATGTTCAAAGGGATTTTTCTTTGTTCGTGCAAGGTCTCATCTTAAGGAACATCATGCTTAATGTTTCCAAGAGAGGAAAAGTGCAAGGTCTCATCCTGGGGAACATTGTACCTAATGTTTCCAAGAGAGGGAATCACAAGAAAAAGAAAATCACACGGTGAAATGTTAGTGGTGATGTATGCCCCCACTTTAAAGTAGTTGCAAGCACACGTACAATGGAAAGCGGTTCTCTCTCAAATTGAGAAAAAGTTAGCATTCTAGGTTACCAAGCCACTCTCTCTAGCTAGTAAATTCTAAGTGTGCTCTAAAATATTGGCAACGACTCATTTATATTACTCCTCATGTTGGGCCCCTTCTAAGGCCTCTTATTCAAAGCTAAAAAAATTATTCAAATATTTTATTTAGGCCTCTTATGAGACTCACAAAGAATTTCACTACGTCGCCTAGGAGTTATGCTACCTCCCCAGAGATTTTGGTGGGATTGGCCTTCTTTCCACTCAACGGAAAGCCACTACTCTTTGTGTCAAGTGTTATTTGAGATTTTATTGGAAATTAGGCCTGTAAAATACTCCTCAAGCATTGTATTGAAGTGGGTTATCCATCTCACAGACCTGCTTGGAAGGGAATTGGCTTTCAAGCCCTTCTTATTATGAGGGAGCTCATTCAGATTATGGGTACCTTTGTTGCCAAAATTATTTGGTGAGCATGAGAGGCTATCAAGCCCTAGATTTGCTTGATTGGGACTGGATTTTGATATGGGCTCTTGTTCAATCAACAAAATATTTAGTGCTCTCCTATTTTTGTTAATTTTGGTCGACCACTAGCCAAGCTTCCTTATCTTAAGGCCCTCATATTCCATAAGAACTGTATTCAAACCCTTCAATATTTATTCCATAGACACACCATGCATATTTTTTCTTGGAAATATTTTTGTGCCCTCTTGGGATTATAGAACCATGATCCTAAAAAATTTGATAGCCTGGTGAGTGCTATTTTGGTTGATATTCTTTATAAAGTGGGTATCCACTCCACTAAGCCTTGGTGGAAAGATTGGAAATGGTATCTAGACACCCCTTTCAGAAATTTCAAGTATTGACTTGGCTATCAGTGGCTTTCACTTCATTTTCCAATGATTGATAACTTGAACTAGAGGTGGCACCTCCAATCCTCAGTGTCTATTTGGCACAAAATATTTTCTGCTACTTGGTCTACAAGTGTTAATCCCAAGCTCACAAACTTTTCTTCGTGTATTATTTTTTAAGGCTTACTGGTGGGGTCTCAACTTTCTTACTTGGGGTTTTATGACACTCATTTCCTTTTTTGTGTGTAGGATGAGTTGTTTAAGAATCTCTCCTAGTTCTACAACAAAACTCAGTAGTTGTGGAATTGGATTCATGGCTTTTTTGGTCTTTTTGGCCAAAGCCCTTCTCTTGGCATATGGTTTTACTGGGAGACTCTCCCAAACTCCCCACTAAGTATACCTAGATTTGGCATAGTTTTAAAATGGAATTCCTCTTCAATATTTGGAAAGATAGAAATGCCTACATTTTTTCTCACAGTGAGATTAATAAACTTGTTTCTTTATATTCTAAAGCTATTATTTTCACTAATGTTCTTTTGTAGATTCATGTGTAAATAAACAAAGTTGTGCTTGAATTTTCTCACCTTCAGAAGCTTCTGAACCAATGGGGCAATGCCCCTTGCATTGTGGATCGTACATTTTCCTCTCCCACTTCCTCTCAGGGCTAGTTGCCTTCACAAGGCCGATGGAAAAGTGGCTCTAGTAGGGATTTTTCCCCCTGATCATATGCTCCTCCTCATTATGGGTCTCACCCTTGTAGGAGATCACCCTCTCCTCCTCTATGGGCTGACCTGAGGTGGCCATCTAGAGCTAGAAGTGGAGCTTCTCGGTGGCCTTCTAGTGATGCTCTTTGAGTCAGTTCTGGTTGGCCCACTAATACTTCTAAGTGGCTCTCATGTTTGGATCTTCCAATTTCACCTTGCCATGAAGATAAAGATAAAGAAAATGATAAAGTTGATGATGGTTGGGATCCCCCTAACATCACTTTGGACCCCATTGTTGTATGGAGAAAACTAGATGATAAGGACCCACCACCCTCTATTGGCACTGTTATGGCTGCTTAATGGCCTTTTTCATTTGCTATTATTGTAAAAAAATTTATTTTCTGGCATGGCCCAAGAATCTTTGATATTTTGGGCTCTTCTAATGTGACTCTCAAGGTGTTGCTTCATACTACCCACCTTTTTTTTTGAATACATGTATATTTATATTTTATTAATATAGATATAGATGCTTATTCATCAGAAAAAAATCTAAATTTTATAAAATAACATGACAAAAAATCAAAGCACTTTTAATTTTTACGTACACCAATAATGATAGAAACTTGGCTAAGGGCCAACTCATGTAATCAATGATTTTTTAATCACTCCTTCATATCATGTAATTTGTATTTTTCACTAGCCTACTAGAAATGAATGCAAAATGTGGAGGCATACAAGAGGCCGAAACATAGTAACTAACTCCCTAATCCTTACATACACCCACTTATACTTATAAATTGTTGATAAATTCATAGTTAACATAAATTAATAAAATGCATAATTGATGGCTTATGTTCTTCAGACACCAAGGTACAACCTGTCCATGCTTACTATCTTTGTGAGGGAATTTAGAACATTTTCTTGGTGACCTTTGACAATACAACCTTACCATATTTTACAATATTTTTCACAAAGTGATATTCAACATTAAAATTATTAGTATGAGCATGGTATAAAGAATTACTATCTAAATAGATAACAATTTAGCCTCTACAACTAATTCTATAAATCCTCAAATAAAAAATAATGACTTAATAAATTCCTTAAGAATAATCCCTACTTGAAAGCATAAGTAGAACCCATTTCATCTACTTTTTTTTTGGAAAAAGTAACTATCAACTACCTCTTGCTCATCCAATTCACTTCACTAACAAATAGAAAGAGCACATAGTCATTTTTTGACCTTGAGGTTTCCTAATCACTTGCCAAATCTACATCAACAAATCCCTATATGTCTAATGACTTATCTATATAATCACTACAATGATATTATTAATAGTAACAAGAGTTCCAGGCTCTAAAATATATAAAAATCTATTACAATAACTCCAAATTTCCTTATAAGCTTATACATAAGTGTAATAAACTATTCGATTTCTTGGGGAGTATCAGTCCTAGTGAAAATCATTGCATACATTAAGCTACCAATGGAACTACCATAAATAATATTAGACATATCCTCAAAATGATCATCTAGTTTGGGACACATTTCCAAAGAAACATTAGTTCCAATAGAAAATAGAGTACTCACATATTTGCAATTATGCAGACTAGACCAGTAAAAAAATATTAGAAATATCCAGTTACTTTGAATCAAATTGCCATTGATCTTCATACCAAGAATGTATTTTGTCACATGTAAATTATTGATATCAAATGTACTACAAATTTTATTTCTTAGTTCCCTTATTATCACCTTATTGCTACCAATAAATAATATTTAATCCACATGCAAGATGGTGATTGTAATATAATTATAAATAATATTAAAATAAACACAATGATCATCTCACTCTTAATAAAATCAAAAAATCAATGGAGTTACATCAAAATTATCATATGACATTTTGGTTGACTATTTCATAGCCTAAAATGAGTATTTCCAAATGTAAACTATTGTAGCATAGGAAAATGCATATCCTTGCATTTTCACACTTGTTTAGGTCTTCCTTGCTTTTTTTATCCCTATTTATGTCTTAATTGGTCATAGTTTGGATCCACAAGCCTAATAAATTACATATTTTTATGGCTATTCTCGACATACTTCAAAGGGTAAATGATAATTTAATGATTTTGGTTGTCTCCCTAATTTTTGGGTTAGGAATAAGAAAGGTCACCTAGGGCATTTTTTTCCTCCAAAGGTCTTGGGACCCTAATTTTAAATGTTCCTTAAAGTGGCCCCTTTTTGGATTTTGCGCCTCGAGTTTCATGCCTCAGGACTAAGACACCACCTAGGGTGTCTTAGTCCCCCTTAAGGTATTTTTGGGGATTAAATTTCAAATCTTGGCAGGATTTAGCCTCCTTTAATTAATGAATTCATATTTTGGTGTGTTGTGGTGTAATTTTAGGATATTAAGCATGAATAAGTATAAATACAAGGTTCCTTCTCTTATTTTGATATACCTAGCAATCTAAACATCCAAGCATTCAAGTAGTCGAGCATTCAAGAACAATTCATCTAGCATTTGGAGCCATCATCAAGATTCAAGCATCATATCAAAGACCTTCTTGCATCATGTGTGTTTCTGAGCTACATTTTTTATGTATGGTTTTGATTCAAGCAAGCATTTCAAGTCAACATCTATCAAGAACTACTTTGATTCAAGATCTACATTCAAGCTACCCACTTCACACAAGTTTGTAGATTTTATAACAAGGGTTTGGTGAGTTGCAATATATCACTTTATTCATTCATCATTTCCCTCCTTCATTTCATTTCATTTCAAAGTTTAATTACAAACAAGGGTTTGACCAAGGAAAACTCCCATTTACTAACAATCAATAAGTTTTTCCTCTCTTGTGTGTTTGTGATGGGTATGTGCAGGATCATCATGGAAAAAACATGCCCTTAAGTGATAATGAAAATTTAGAAAAATCAGAGTTAGGAAACTTGACGTAAAAATTTGAATAAGTTATCTATATTCTTTCAAAAATATGTAAGAATAGAATCTGTGGCAAATTGAATGTAGTTTCTAAACTAGGTTTTTTTTTAATCTATTTGGTGAAAAAATGAAATTTCAATATAGTTGTACTTAAATTTTAGGGAAAAAATAAGAAGTAGGTGTCTGTCTGACCACCCTAACCATAATAAAATGATAATATTTTTTTATAATATTTTAGATATAAGTAGAGGACTCATGTCCCGATGTGATGCATATTTTTTGTAATTTGTTTCCAAGTAAATAATTAATTATGATTTTTGTATTACAAATTTTAAAAAATATAAAAACTCATATGTCTAACCACCTTAACTTGGTCAAAACTTCATGAAATTCATTTTTTTTAATCCTATAGTATGCGAAGCATAGAATGTGATGCATGTTTTGGATTTAAAAAAATGTGATACCGTTTGAAAGCTATAGATATTTTTCAATCAAGCTATCAATCAGGACTTTATTTGTAATTCTAATAGAAAATGAATAATAATTATTTATTAGATTCAAAGTAAAGCATAATTTATATTGGCGGAAAGTTGAGAATCTCCTTTACAAAATCTTTTTGTTTCATCAATTTTGGGTAAAAAAAAGGTCGTCAGCCACATGGGCGAAGTCTAGAAAATCACGGTAAGTTGTTAAACACATTTTTTGTGTTGACTTCTTAGAATTGGCAAGTCCGAACCAAATTCCAAAGCAAGCCCGAGGCTAATCCCTAGGAATTAATTTTTTTGTCAGACATCAGATATCCTATTCAAATTGGATATTCGATTTGAATTGAATATCCGATATGTTTTGGATATGAGTTTAAAAACTATTATACAATTTATAATATATGATTTAAAAATGTAATAAAGTTTATAATTTAATATATAATATACAATTTATGATAATCTCTTACCGAATTATGTATTTAATATTTAAATATTATTTTAATATTTTAGTTAATGTATAAATATATATATATATATATATATTACTAATATAAAAAATATTTAAATATTATCTCTTTCCCTCTCTCCATCTCTATCTCCAAGTTCCCACCAATCACCCCTATCTCTCCACTCGATGACTTGAATCCGGATCCTGGAATCCTGATTTTGCCTGGACCTTTCGGAGTGATTTATTTTCGGTTTTTCGACGGACTTCCGATGAATCCGGACTGAACTGGAACTCTGGAATCCTGACGATTTACGACCCGATTTTGATCTCGACGCGTGAGCCTGGACGCTTCGATTGTTTTACATTTTGATCTTGATTTCGGATCCTGAAATCAGCAAAAAACATCGACCGGATCTTGATCTGCCTGATTTCGATCTGCAAGATTCCTGCGTCTGACCTGATGATCTGGCGTCTGATCCTGATCTGACAAAAAAGATCGACTTTGATTTTTAAAACGATTGATTTTTGTTTGTTCGATGTCTGATTTTTAAAGATTTCGATTTTTTGATGTCTGATTTGATGCGCTGATTTTTGTTTGATCCGATTTTGATGCCGGATGTTGATCCTGCGCTGGTTGATTTTGGTTGATTTTGTTGATCCAACCGATTTTGCTGATTTTGCTGATTTTTTAAAGATTGGCAAAGATATTGAAACAAAGATTGATTTTGTTTGACAAACGATGCAAAATGATGGAAGCGCAAAAGATTTTTAAAGATCTTGATCTTGATCCGGCAATGATTTTAAAATTGATCCGGCAACGGATCGCGCTGATTTTGATTTTGCGTTCTGATTTCGTGTTTTGATTTATGCGCCTGATTTTGTTTGATTCCGCGCAAAGATCTGAAAATGATCCGGATTGATCGTCGATTTGTCGATGTTTGATTTTGTTCGATCTGATCTGCAACGATTTGAGCGATGCTGATCTGCGTTTGATTTTGCGCGTTTGATTTTGATTTTGCCTGACGCCTGATTTCCTGATTTCTGCATGTGTTGATTTGGATCCTGCTGATTTTGTTTGATTGATGATTTGATTTGATTTCGATTTGATTTGATTTTGCTGATTGCCGATTTTGATTTTCGTGCCGATTTGCTTGATTTTGATTGATTTTTCGATTTTTTCCGACGCGCCTGATTTTGATTTTGATCTTGATGTCTGTTCGAGATCTCCTGATTTTTCCGATTTTGATTTGATTTTTGATTTTTCTGATTTTTTTTCGATTTTGATTTTTTCGATCTCGGCAAGTTTGATTTCGATTTTTTGGATGCTTGACGATTTTGATTTTGCCTGACGGATTTTGTTTGATTTTTCGATTTTCGACTCGATCCTGATTTTGATGATCTGATCGCGGATTTCGACTACGATTTTGATTGACCTCACCCAAACCCTGCATTCATCTATCATCTCTCTCTGCTAGTCCCTTCCCTCATACCCCCTCACTCCCTCCCTCGCCCCCACCACCTCACCCATATATCTCTCTCCCCTATACCCTTAACCCTAAACCCTAAAACCCTTATAACCCTCTACCCCAAACCCTATAAACCCTTAACCCTTAACCCTTAACCCTAAACCCTAAACCCTTAACCCTAAACCCTTAAGCCTTAACCCTAAACCATTAACCCTTAAACCCTCTACCATCTACCATTAACCATTAGGTCTATGTGTGCACAAATCAGATATATTATTTGTAGAACTAAAATCATACTATTACAAAATATTTTAAATTGTTTTTCAAATCAGATATCAGATTATATCGGATATCATATTTTTGGGTTATAGAAAAACCCAATCTGGGCCATTTTGTGCATTCCAACAGACCATACATTTTGTTTGCAGGTTTGCAAGTGACAAACATGCAGTTTTAGATAGGAAGAGACAAAGATCAACTTTTTGGAGCATATTCTACTCAAATTTTTCATAAGTAATTATTTTTTAGAATCTTTTATGAGGTATAATGGGGAGCAGCAGTCGTCAAAAGCAAAAACGTAAGAGAAATCTTACAAAAGAACAAATTGAAGCATATAGACAAAGAGATAGAGAAGGTCATAGGAAATAGGAAATATTGGTGAACGTGAGCCCTATGGTCTTTCAAGTGAAGAGGAAATTGAGTATGTTCAAGGTGTAAATGTTGAACATGATATTGAAATTGGGAATGAAAATGTTCAAATTGATATTGAAAATGTTCAAGGTGAAAATGTTGGAATTGAAGATGTTGAACATGATATTCAAATTGATATTGAAAATGTTGGAATTGAAGATGTTGAACATAATATTGAAGCAAGTGTAAATTATGTTTCACCATATTACATAAGAAATGAAGAACCTTCTGTGGAAGAAAGACATATTCCAAATTCAAGACCTTTAAGAACCCCTAAATGGTTACTTGAAATTGATGAGAACATTATAAACAATTTTGAAGGCACAAGGTCAACACGAACTATTCGGATGTGGGGTATAAGACTTTTCAACCAATATTTTAGCTATAAGACATTGACCGAGGAATGCCAAATTTTTGTACAATTGCTAAAGACGCAAAAGATGAGACCTTTGCTAGCCAAATTGAAGATTCATGTGAATAAGAAAACCAAAAAAAAATTTATTATTGTCAAAAATATTTTTAATGCTCTCGAGTCTATTGGAAAAAATAACAAGGAAAAAGATAAGAGAGCTACTCAGAGAGTCATTACAACTTCCCTAGTAAGCCATCAATTGAAAAATGTTTTCTTTATGAGACAAACTTGTATTTATTTTGACATAAATCATAAAACATTGGATAGAGCAATTGCACGAAGAGAAATAATAGATGATCCTCTTCAAAATGATACATGGGATTTTGCTAGGAGGCTTCCACTTGTTGATAAGAAGCTAACCGATAATGTAAAGCAGGTAATTAAACAATTTTGGCATGATAACTCTAGAGTATCCCAAATGAAAAGGATGTTTTAAAGTTAAGAATTGGAAATCGAGATAGTACACCACATCCTAAACCTTTCTTGGAATGAAGCCAAACAATGTTGTTCAAAAAATTTATTGAAACACATCCAAATATGGAAATATCACAAAGGACTTTTGAAGGTTTAAAGCCATTTTATTGTGTGCCTCTTAAGATTCATAATACCTGTTGTTGTAAATACCATGTGGAGTTTTCAACGTACCATGAACTATTATGGTATATCCATTCTACTTTGCATACTAATGAAATGTTGCAGGAGTTCTGTGCAATGCATCTTCTGAAATCATCAAGGGACTTGCTAGATCTATTTTTATGTTCTAGAGATGATTGTTCCTTTTTCTATAGAAATGATTGTTTAAATGTGAAGTGCTCACAATGTGGTGGCTTGTCAAAGTTTGTTCAATGTTTTCATGAGGGTTTTGAACATGAATTTGGAAAGAAGCTTGTTGAGAATAAGAGATATGAGATAGTCAAATATACATTGCAGAGTGGAGGTGAAGGTTCTAGAAGTGAGTTGGTTACAAAAGAATGCAGTGTTGCTAATTTTATTTTAGATTTTATGGACAATTTTTTCTACAAGTATGCAAGGCATAGTAATAGTCTCAATGGTTGGATAAACAATTTAGGATGTGTAAGGACTCTTTTCCAATTGGAACTATTATATCAGTGGTTAATTTTGCAAAAAACTACACATTGCAACCACAAAATGAGGTGCAATATCAAGATTACAATTCCATTTAGATTGATATTTTTTTCCACATAACATTTATACATGCACCTGATAGTACAGAGGATGATCGAAAGATAATCAGAGAGTATCGTTTGTATATGAGTGATGATAGATCTCACTCATCCGAGTATGTCCAACATTGTTTCGAGAATTTTTTTGAGTTCTTACAGGAGCATGATATAGCACTGGGCCGACTTCTCATTTGGTCAGATAATTACACATGTCAATTCAAGAATGCTCGTATATTTTGTTGGTTGAGTAGAATGCATGTAGAGAGGGGTGTACCTCATATTTGGAGTTTTTTTTAAGCTAGGCATGGGAAAGGGTGGCATGATGGAGTAGGTGCATGTGTAAAGAGAGCTCTAGCTAAGGAGAAATTGAATATTTTAGGAGAAAAAATCAGTGATGCATGTTCTATTGTGGTTTGGTGTAGTTCAACATTGTCATGGGGAGGGACACTTGATTCAATAGTGCACAAACTATTTTGGTTGGTTGAGGAGGGTACAGTGGGAGGAAGATTGGATTGTCATATGATCAAATATTCTTCAAAGATTCATTCATTTCGAAGCTTAGATGCAAGAATGTGGACCATTTGGACATGACAATTGGCTTGTTTTTGTCAGAGTTTTATTCAGTGTGAGTGGGATCAATACGATTCAAGTGAGTGGGTGGATACATGGGTTCCATAGTACCTAACTCCTTTATCTCAAACTATATCCATGAGAAATGACACAATGGAAAGATCACTTGATTATGACCGGCTTTCAGGTCTACTATAGCTAGGACATAATTTTTGCAGTTGTTGCACCGCAGGGGAATGAAGAGAGATCAAACTATTGGTTGGATCAATCTGTGTGGGTAAAGCACAAGATAACACAATCGATGGAAGATGGTGATGGGTTCGTGTATCCTACAGGTTTAGTTTTGGTTGTAGGAACTTGGTTGCAAACATACATGATTAGAAAGAATGACATACCTGCATTTGAAGACTACAAGAAACAAAAAGCCATTCTCATGTATTAACTCCTTGTTATAGCAAAAAATGTTAAGTTGTTGAAGCATCATTCCAAACCAAAGATGAAACAACTATGGACACTTAGTAATGTTGATCATGAAGTAATATTGGATACTCTTAAGCAAAGAGATGACCCTTCAAGCACACTTGAATAACATATTCAAGAATGGAAGGTACAATGCTTAGGTTCATTATGCTTAAGTTCATTAGTTTTCTTTATTTAGCACTAATATTTTGTATACTATTGCAATGTAGGTCTCTTTACTAGTGATATTTTGTATGTACTTTTGTGATATTTTTTGCATGATTTATCATGGACCTACTACAACAATAGCCAGCTCTGATCCTTTCAAAGAGGTATGAGATATATTACAATAATATAGATTGGCTATTCAAAGCATCTTTTATAGTTTGCATTACCAATTCATCATCATTCAAGTTTTTTAGATTAATATATATTTGTTAGTCTAAGCATCTTTTCTATTGTGACAATATAGATTTATCATTTGAAAAATTTTATGATATTTTTGGCACGATTGATCATGGACCTGATGCAACAATATCCAGCTCTGATATTTTCGGAGATGTATTCCACAAATTAAAATAATATAGATTGGTTATTCAAAGCATCTTTTATAGTTTGCATTACCATCTCATCATCCATTAGGTCATTTAGAATAATATAGATTCATTATTCTAAGCGTCTTTTATATTTTTCATTACCAATTCATCATCATTCAGGTTGTTTAGATTAATATAGATTTGTTAGTGTAAGCATATTTTCTATTGTGACAATATAGATTTATCATTTGAAAAAATTTGTAATATTTTTGGCATGATTGATAATGGACCTATTGGAACAATAGCTAGCTTTGATCCTTTTAGAGACGTATTCCATAGATTACAATAATATAGATTGGTTATTCAAAGCATCTTTTATAGTTTGCATTACCATCTCATCATCAATTAGGTCATTTAGAATAATATAGATTGGTTATTCTAAGTATCTTTTGTATTTTTCATTACCAATTCATCATCATTCAGGTTGTTTAGATTAATATAGATTTGTTAGTCTAAGCATTTTTCTATTGCAGCAATATAGATTTATCATTTGACAAATTTTGTGATATTTTTGGCATGATTGATCATGGACCTATTGTAACAATAGCCAACTCTAATCCTTTCAAAGAGGTATGCCACAGATTACAATAATATAGATTGGTTATTCTAAGCATCTTTTATAGTTTGCATTACCATCTCATCATCAATTAGGTCATTTAGAATAATATAGATTAGTTTTTCTAAGCATCTTTTATAGTTTTCATTACCAACTTATCATCATTCAGGTTATTTAGATTAATATAGATTTGTTAGTCTAAGCATCTTTTCTATGGTGACAATATAGATTTCTCATTTGAAAAATTTTGCGATATTCTTGGCATGATTGATCATGGACCTGCTGCAACAATAGGCAACTTTGATCCTTTCAGAGAGGTATGTGATAGATTACAATAATATAGATTGGTTATTCTATGCATCTTTTCTATTGTATGTTGTTTAACTACTACCTCGATGGTTTGTAAAAGTGCTTGTCACTCCAGAACATCAACATACTACTCTTGTGGAAGAATGTGCCTTGAATGCCACCAATAGGAAAATTTTATAAAATTTGAATTTTGAAATGTGAAACAATGTAAAAAGGTCATAACTATGTATGTGAATAATCTATATCCACTGATGTTTTTTGAAATATGGGTCAAATTTCTGGCATTGTATAAAGGGTATGTTTAAATGTAAAGGGGTCTATATTTTCGAAACTCATAGGTTGAAATAGTCATATAGGTGTATGCTTTGTTACTTCTATTAGGACAATTTTGTAAGAGCTTTTTGTACTTAATTGAGCTACAATCGAAAGTTTTCTCCCTAGTTCTTTCCTATTGGTATGCTCGTTTGAACTAGGTTTTATAATATCTCCTATTTATATATAATAAATTATAGTGGCATGCCACTTTTTCCAAAAAAAAATATGTAAAAAGGTCATGTGAAGGTCATTTCCAATGTAATTGAGTCTTTGACCTAGCAAAGTGGAAACAAGCTATTTGGGTGTGAATGATGTTCACCTTGATTGGGTAAGAGTTTTCTGATGCAAGAGCTAGGTGGCTTTAAACAAAAAAATTACAATTAAAGATGATTCAAACTCAAATTTGATCCTCAAACCCAAACTTGGGTGCAACTTCACTAAAATAGGCCCATTTTACAAAGAGACTCATATTTAAACACTTCCCAAACATTTCCACACCCTATAAACTCATCAAACATGTCTATTAGGACTTACACAAGCTTGATCCAACCTTAAATATTGCTTCCCCCACATTTCATTGACATTAGCATGTTGTAACCACCATTTTTCACCTAATTTCACTCATTTTTTCCATGCATGGAAACTCACCAACTCAACTACAGACCTTTCCAGATCTTTAAACCCACATATTCACCTTATAAAATCCTAATAACATATACCATCACCATACCATCGAGCTACAGATTGTACAATAGATGGCATGGCCTCTTAGCACTTTGGACTCTTAAGGGAAATCAACCGTCCAATGTAACTCAAAGTGATTTGGAATATTTGGGTGCAAAAGAGGACCATCCCTAGTGTAAACATACCCATCTGGAGGTGTTTGAATAGTTTCTTTGGTCGTATGATTTGGAGAATGAAAGTTGCACCACTTTGCAACTTTACACTACTTGCATCTGACAACTTTTCCCTCAACTAAAAACTCATCACCTCAAGAAAATGACTTTGAGATAGAAAAAAATGAGAGAGGTTATTGTAGATGGTCCCAACATGATCCCATAGCCTTAGAAAAAGAGTCTATAAGTGTCACGGTTTCTAAGAAATGGCCCTTCAAAGATTGTTGCTTTTTAGCATTTTGGACTCTTAAGGGAAATCGGTAGTCCAATGTAGCTCGGAGTGATTCGGCGTATTTGGGTGCAAAAGAGGACCATCCTTAGTGTAAACATACTTATTTGGACGTGTTGGAATAGTCTTTTTGGTTGTATGAGTTGGAGAATGAAAGTTGCACCTCTTTGCAACTTTACACTACTTGCATTTAGCAACTTTTCCCTCAATTGAAAACTCATCACCACGGGAAAAAGCATCTGAGATAGAAAAAAATGAGAGAGGTTGTTGTTGATGGTCCAAACATGATCCCATAGCCTTAGAAAAAGAGTCTTTAAGCATCACGGTTTTTGAGAAATATCCCTTCAAAGATTGTTTCTTTCTAGCATTTTGGATTCTTAAGGGAAATCGTCAGTCCAATGTAGCTCGGAGTGATTTAGCGTATTTGGGTGCAAAATAGGACCATCCCTAGTGTAAATGTACTCATACAGATGTTTTGGAACCATCTGTTTGGTCATATGAGTTGGGAATGAAATTTGCACCAATTTGCAACTTTACACTGCTTGCATTTGGCAACTTTTCCCTCAACTGAAAACTCATCACCACCAGAAAATGCCTCCGAGATAGCAAAAACAAAGAGAGGTTATTGTATATGATCCCAAAATGATCCCATAGCCTTAGACGAAGAGTCTGTAAGCATCATAGTTTTTGATAAATAGCCCTTCAAAGATTGTTGTTTTTTAGCACTTTGGACTCTTAAGGAAAGTTGCTAGTCCAATGTAGCTCAGAGTGATTTGGCATATTTGGGTGAAAAATAGGAGCATCCCTAGCTTAAATGTACCCATCTAGATTTTTTTTTAAATTCCATTTGGTCGTATGAGTTGGAGAGTGAAAGTTGAACCACTTTGCAACTTTACACTACTTGCATCTGACAACTTTTCCCTCAACTGAAAACTCATCACCCTGGGAAAATGCCTTTGAGATAGAAAAAATGAGAAAGGTTATTGTAGATGGTCCCAACATGATCCCATAGCCTCAAATGGATAGTCTATAAGCATCATGGTTTCTGAGTAATAGTCCGGCAAAGATTGCTACCATTCTACACTTTGGACTCTTAAGGGATTTCATTGATTGAATGTAGCTTGGACTGCTTCAGCCTATTTGGGTGCGTAAGGGGACCATACCTAACCTAAAAGTACCCATCCAGACATGATGGAATAGCGAGTTGGATCATATGAGTTGTAGAACAAGATTTATTTATCCCCTTACAAGTAGTTTCTAGTCTCCAACCAAACTCCAACGCTGATTTTCATGCGAAAAAAGCCATGAGACCATAGCTTGTTGTGAAAAACCATTAATTTTCTGGAAATCAACATTGCTTTTGTATTGGAATTAACAAAATTTTCTTTAACCAACCTATTTTCAAACCTTGAAGATATTTATATACATGTTTTGAATTCAAATAGACTCCCCAAACTTCAACTTAATACACCTTAAATGGTTTTAATTGACCTTATTTAGCATAAATAGATCACATCTAACCTCTCAACCTATCAGCCTTCAAATGTGTAATCTTGCAAATAGTAGATTAGGTGGGAAACTAGAGAGAAGAGTTGATGGTGAGTGGCCTAGTGAAGGCTAGAGAAGAAGAGTTTGAGGAATATGGTGTTAGGATACGGGATTATCCTTGGTTGTCATATTTGGTTGTGTGAAAAATGTATGCTACTATGGGGATGGTTCTAACGATAAAGAACCTGAGAAAGATTGTGAAGAGAAGAGTCGAAGGGCAGAGATACATGTGTAGTTGGAAAAGGCTCATGGAAGAGCATGAAACTGAGATACTAATGTATGGATGTTTAGCTTTGTGTACTAAAGTTTTGTTTACAGGTTTCAAAGCTTGGGAAACACCATTTGCAATTGTCAATGAAGACAAAAAGCAGCAAGAAGATCCATTTGAGAAGGATCAAGCATGGCAAGACCAAGACAACACAAAGTATGAAGAGTACAAAATCCCTTGGAGGAAGATTTCCATGCAAGTGACTTGGAGTGGGCTTGAAGGGATTGCGAAGAAGATAGGAGTAGACCTATGGAGTGATTTATGGGGCATAAATCTTTTGTACCCAGGGAGTATGGTGTAGGAGCACCTAAAACATGTAATCTTTCATGAATTGACAAGGCCATTCCTCCTTTTTTATAGGTTGTACCTTAGAGGAATGGGCCTGAATTAGATAGGGGTAGGCATAGGAATTTTTTTTTAGGGGTGATAAAGGGATTAGAGTGGTCTAAGAATGTTTCCCTATTAAGAAACAATTTTTTGTGCCTTTTGAGTAAGGCTAGAGAGTGAGTTTTTGAGAAGTTGAATGAAAATAGGTTGGAACTTGTTGGAAACTATTGGAACAAGTGTATTTAATGGTGTTTAAGAGGTCTGAGTGATTAAGAGTAACCCAAGAAGAGTAAAAGTGTGAAACCCTAGTTGGAAGGGGCAAAACAAGGGAAAATTGGTGATTTTACAAAGAAAGTGTAAGAAAAATTATGGGGCAACATAATACAATGATGTTTTAAGTTTAAGAAGAAAAAATTAAGAGGCAATGAAGTGGTTTTAGGATAGAGTGAGGTCAGAGCATACAAGTTCCAATAAGCCTTAGTTAAGAGGAAGAAGAGTGAGGGTTTGGCACATGAGGGTCTTAGAGAGAAAATGGAAACCTAAAAGTTGAAGAATATTGTGTTTTGAAAGAAATTTGAGGACTGTTTGGAGGTCTTTTGATTTTTTGATGAGGTTAAAGATCGGTTGCTTTGAAAAAGAGGCATAATTGAGGCCCATTTCAACGCTAGGAGCCATACATGGTCAAGTTGTTCCAAATGAGTGAACATTGAGTTTTGAGTATGTGAAAGAGAACCTTAATGGGTGTCTAGATTGGTGAATAATAGAGAAGGTTGTTCTGAAAAGCTATGAGTTAAGTTAGGAAAAGTGGTCTTCCTGATCTACAAGAAAGATCTAGTGAATAGTTGTAGAAACTAGCAAAGAATGGTATTGTGAGAAATGAATGAATTGAAACTTATTGAATGGTGAATACAAGTTGTTTTACTACCACATTCTGCATCAGATGCTTTGATAGACATGTATGAAAAATGTGCTAGTATAGGCAAGGCAGTGAATTGTTTGAAAAAATGCCTCAATGAAATGAGGTCTCATGGTGATTGAATGCCATGACAATCAACAAGGCAGTCAACTGTTTGAAAAAATACCTCAAAGAAATGAGCTCTCATGGTGATGGAATGCCATGAGAATCAAAATTTCTTTTGATTGTCATGGCATTCCATCACCATGAGACCTCATTTCTTTGAGGAATTTTTTTAAACAGTTCATTGCCTTGTCTATGCTATTGCTTACTATTATGCTTTGATAGATTTTTTCCAAGAATCCATATCTTGTTTGCAAGCACTTGTTTTGGGATTTTATCCATAGCAACAAGCTAGTTAACTATTTGATAAAAATATTTGATAGACATGTATGAAAAATGTGGTAGCATAGACAAGGTAGTGGACTATTTGAAAAAAAAGCCTCAAAGAAATGTGGTCTCATAGAATTCCATGACAAGAAAATGCAATTGACAGCTGCTCCTAGTTATTAGTTATGTAATGTGAAGTAATTGCATAACTGCTTAGGTTGACTTTGTAAAAATTATATTGTAATTGAATTTTTTTCATCTATTAGCATCTAGTTGTTAGTTATGCAATGTGAAGTAATTCTTTGAGTTTGAAAGATGTGCAATGCAATGTAATCAGCAATATGAATATAAACTACATAATATAACCATTCTTTTTTATTCTATTGTACATTGATATTTAACCATTGCTCAAGATTAAATTTTCAAAGAGTTTAATAATGCACATGAGGATCAAATTAAGTTTTGATTGCCAACTTCTATATATCAAATTATCCAATAATCAAGTGTATGTCCAAATACAAAAATGGCATCGACGCCAACTCAAACAAAGTTTTACAAAATGTGGCATATGCCATCTCAATATCTATTCAAAATTTACATGCCAAAATGATTATCTCATCCTAAACTACTAGTGGATCATCAAAATGGAGCCTCTTTGAAGCACCCTTTGGCTCTGAAGGTAGCTGGACAAGAAAAATTCAAACCAAAATTGAGATTAGTTATACTATATAATTTAAAATTGAATAATTAACATCAAAATCAATATACATTGAATTTTAATTAAACTCTAAAATTTAAATCTTGATTACTTGAAATATACGTCTCTTCAAAGGGTGAGGAGTCCTAGAATATGCCCCTCTCAAAGAACCAACCAAACCAACTTTTGAAATTTCAATCTATATATGTGAAAAAAAACATAAAATTGATCAAAGTTAGCATACAATTTTTGGTAATAGGAACATATTTACGAAACACAAAATAAAATAAACACATACCTCTTTAGGTTGATCTTTTTCTTTATCTCCTTTAGTTGTTTCGACACCTCCTCCTTGAGGTGTTTCAACACCTACTCCTTGAGGTGTTCCAATACCTACTCCTTCAGGTGTTGTGACACTTGTCAACAATGATATATAGCTCATAACTTCCTGTACATAAAAATGACAAGTACATATGAAACTACCAATCTATGTCGATGTATGTATAATCAATATAAGATCTTAAAAATGTTAATTCAATTGAATTTAAGTTCAATTACCTTCCCATTATCTAACATTGCACCTCCATAGTCTGGACAAGGATGCACCTCACTCACACTAGGTATTTCCTACAAGAGGAAAACAAGATAAACATATAAGTTATTATATAATTTCATTAATGAAAATTCAAATGACAAGAAAGTATAGAATAAAAAAATGTAAACAAGTGTGAAAATTAATACTATGTGCATGTCAAGGCCAAATGAAATGGCCCTAAGGGTGCTATCAGTCACCTATGTGAGATCCTCCTCAGACATCAACTGTTAAATAATCCATGTAAATAAATATTAGTACTTTATACTATCGTTTATTAATATTCATTTAAAAACAAATGCAAGTTATGAATTTACAACTTAATCTTACCTGTGTCACTATTCCAACATCCCCCTCTCTAGTAGGAGACAAATTTGTAGGGTACACTCTGCTCCCCTGTGTCTCATCTATAATGTCCACATCATGGAGGTCATAATCAGAAGTGTCCAAGGGATTCTCAATGGGTTGTACAAGAAGACACAAGCATATCTGGTGGCACATAGTGCAAGTATGTGGCACAAAAATATGTGGACCTAAGGAGGAGGATGCAATAACACTTGAGCCATTGCCAACATCACCAAAATGTGCCTGAGCTACTATAGAAGCATACAAAACGAAAAGACCACTCAAAGAGTGAATAGCCTGGATAGTCTGTTTGGATGCATCCTGGATAATATATGGATGATATACTGGGCGTGGTGGAGGAAGGGCAGGAGGGTAAACATATGGGTGTGGGACTACTCTAACTAGCCCTAGTCTATCCTGAGGCATACCTCCACTAATGCTCTGAAAGGGTTTAATGCCAAAGTAATTGACATGATGCCCTAACACAAACTCAGCGTATAATTTTTTAATAAAGTAAAATGGTATATCACAATTTTTGTTCGATGGTTTATCAAAAACCATACACCAACAATCCCAAAAGTGATCTACAATGTCCCTATTCGTGCACCATTTTATATAATTTTTTGGTTTATTAACATTAATTGGAAAACCGGTGCGGGGGTTAATGAATAAAGAGGCTATTTGGACTTTTTCTATTTGGAGATCTTTTACATCATCATAAGACAATCCACATGCGTAATATTCCCTCATGTCTTCTCACCATGAATGAAAGGCATTATGTTGGGTGGAGAGGGTTTCTATATTTTTAATTGTTTCCTTCAATGTGTTTGTCATCTCAGATAAGCGAGGGATTGTCTTATAAACATCACAAATTCACCTAATTTGCTCCAATTTTTCACCAATCAAGTCTTCAATTGATGGGCACGGAGGTGGTGGATTGTTTGGAATTTGTGCATTTTCATTCTCAGCTGGTGTATCATTTGGAATTTGTGCATTTTCATTCTCAGCTAGTGGATCATTTGGAATTTGTGTATTTTCATTCTTAACCATAATACCTGATTAAAGTTAAAAAAATTAATCTAATTGAAATTACACAATAAAAATGAAATTATTGTAAAAAAACCCTAGTTTTTAATTAAAATCCAAAAAAAACCCTACTTTTTAACAAAAATCTATAACAAACTCTAGTTTTTAATAAAAATACATAAACAAGACTATTTTTTAATCAAAGTCCATAAAAAACATTAATTTTTAATAAAAATCCATTGTAAAGTCTAGTTTTTAATAAAAATCAATCAAAAAACCTACTTTTTAAAAAAATCCATAAAAAACTACTTGAAATTATACAAATCTAATTGAAAAATTGATTAAAACAAAAAAATCCAAAAACTTACCTTTAAAATCAAATATTTGATATATCCAGAAGTCGTTCTCATTGTGTGCCCGCAGCCTCTTCAAAATGAGTAAAATTATTTTAAAAGCCTATTGTTTTGTATTTATAGGTAGCTCAAATCGGATATTTGGTATGTAAATATTGGATTGGGCATTGCTTTAGAGCGATGTACTGACACTCAAGCTAGAAAAAAGTCAACTCAATATTTTTGCATTTTTTGGTCGATGCAAAACGTAATTTTTTTCCCATTGCCACTTTTTGGCCCATCATGATCCTGCACATACCATGATTGCATATTTAGGTTGAAGACTTTAAGATCATTTCAAATGCAAAGTTACAAAGTGTAAACAAAGATTTTGGCACCCAAATGCTTTATGCTCCTTCTAGGGTTTTTCACCTAAAAGGAGGAAAGATTGGGGCCAAAATACAATCTAAAAACTCAAGGATTGATGTGATGTGGGTGCAATGTGTCTAGATTTAATGTTCTAAATGAAGAAAACTAATGAAATTTATTGATTATTAAGTGAAAACTAGAAAGAAATGCAACTTGTTGGGAAACACATTGTGATATACAAAAACACCTAGAAATAAATGTAAACTGTAACATAAATGAATGAAACTGAAGATGTGCACTTGAGAACTTGATGGAGACTGGGAATGACTTTTTAAAAACTGTTGATGCTAGAAATTTGGCCTACTGGGACTCATTCACCATTTTTGGTGAATTAGTCCTAGATCTAGGAAACTGATCTGAAGACCGTTTTGGACAAATGGGTATCCAAAAATCCATAAAACCTTGTTTGGGCATGGTAGTGGGACTCATTTTCTATCAATGGTGAATCAATCCACTTTTGAATTTCTAAAAATCCAAAAGTGGAAACTGAAGTCTCTAGCCAACACTTTAGTTCCTAATAGGTGTCCACCTTTGAAAGATTGATTTTCGGGTCTAAAAGTGACTTTTATTGGATATTTTGACTTGTTCAACAAGGAGGCATATTCAAAAACTTTGCAACTTGGTATTTAATTATTTCCAAGTCTTCAAGATGCCTAAATATACAAACACACAAGAAGAGAAGGAGAAATGTTGGATGTTAGGGCATGGGGGTTTTCCTTGGTCAAAACCCTTTTTAGGTAATTAAACCAAAATGAAGAAAGAATGTAATGAAACATGAAAAAATGGAGTTAATACCTTGCCATGATGGTTGATCTTGATTTTCTACAACAAAAGATGAAGATTCTGCCCTTGAATGTCTAAAAATTGATCTTCAATGACTTGGAATGTTAAAACCCTAGCTTCCTTGACTTGAAGTGGAAGATAAATGATGAATGGGTTTTGAATGAACTAATATATTATGAATTATGGCTTAGATACTTATATTTATATGAAATTCACCTTATTTTCTCATTAATTGGGTTTGTTTAAAGGTTAAAATGGAGGAAAATAAGACTTAAAATTTAACTTCTCTCGCTTAAACCCTTAAAATGGCTCAAATGGACTCATTTTCCATCAAGGGTGAATGGGTCCCACTTGGATGGGACTGATTTTCCCCTAAAGGCGAATAGGTCCCATAGGGGCCATTTTGCTAGTCGGAAGGTCAGGAGATAAGAAAATTAGGTTTCTAGATTGTTCTAGTCAATTATTTGATCAATTTATGACTCGAGATGCACAATATGGGGCCATAGGGGCCTATTAATGATGATGTAAAGGTCAATTAGGGATAGGGACACAGATCAATGTGAAAATGTGATTAAATACACTTTACATCATTAAAATCAGGTCCACATAGCCTAGAAAGGAAAAACATATAATGTGAATGTGTAAGACAAATTACAACACTAGATGCAATTAAATAAATTTTATTTAATGTTGAATTAAGGAAAAATGTGTTCATTAAATCTAGAGAGGTGTGAAAGCCTTTTACAACACCTTCACAAGATATTGTTAGATGTATTTTATTCAGTTTGCAAGGGTCCAGGACCTAATGTGGATGTGTAAAACACCTCACAACACCAAATCAAGGACCTCATTAATCCAATTTATCATCAATTAATCCCAAATAAAGCAAGCAAAAAGGGATAATTTTCCATTTCCACACAAAGCTACATTGAAAAGTTGTCACCTTCATGGAAACTCACTTGTAAGCCAAATCCAGAAGTTTTAGAACCTAAGATCAAAGAATAAGGAAGTGAAAACCTTGAACCTCAAAACCACATTCAGAGATTTCAAAAATTTAGAATAGGACTATGTCACCACCTAGGGCGTCTTAGTCCTCCTAGAGGTATTTTTTAGAGATTCTTCCAAACCTAGTTCTAGCATCTGAAGATTTTGCATCTATCCCAAAAAAAATTAGCGGGTTTAAGACAACAGTAAGGGCATCTTAGTCCTCCCTAGCACCTTTTGACAACATTTTTTCATTTCGAAAATTCTCATCACATTTTGAGACTTCCCAAGTACACATGCCCTAACTTGTTGTTTAATTTCATCATTTGCATTCATTATTTGGCTTGCATTACTATGTTTTGTGAGTTGAATATTAAAGTGTCTTTTCCAAGATTTTACTTGGTGATGAACCCTTCAAAGCTTAAAGAACACCCTCCTAGGTCTTCCTTGTTGAGAGTTGACTCACCTTTGAGGTTGATAGTCAATCCAATTTGGGTTCCTAGGACATTATTGAGTGGCTAAAGGAGAATAGTGGGAATTCCCCCACCAATTTCCTCTTTGGTTCAACTATATCTATTGAGTATATTTTATTATCTTATCCTACTTATCCTCATTTGAACCCTCATCTAATAAAATTTGATTCCTCTTTATCCTCTGATAATAAATCTAATCTTGCATATGTATATTTAGTCTATAAAAATGTATCCTTTTACATTTTCACACTTTTTTAGGTCATCCCTCTTCAAAATTTTCTTATTTATGCCTTAGCTAGTCCTATTTTGTACCCAAAAGCCTAGTAAATTTCATTTTTCTAAGGAGAATCCTGACATTTAATAAATAAAACTCCATAATTTAACATTTTAGCTATGTGTTCCAAATTTAGGGATTTGGGACTCATGCACCCAATGGGGCATATGGGTCCTCCCTATGTTTGGGCCCCAAATTTTAAGTCATATTAAACATCACACTTTTTAAGGTATGCGTCCCAAGTTTTAGGTCCTAGGACTCATATGCCAAATTGGATGTATGAGTCCTCCTTCAACCTAGGACCTATTTTAATTTAAATTCTTGGTGGGATTTTATTTTCCTTAGTTTCAATTTTTGAATGTCATCTTGTAGTGTTGCATTTTTGATAAATTAAGTATAAACAAGTATAAATACAAGGTCATTTCATTATGTTTCACCTAAGAATTTCAAGAGAGCATTCCTAAGGAAATTTTATGAGATTAAGAGAATTCAAGAGAAAATCATAAAGCATTTGGAGTAATATTAAAGATCCAAGCATCATGTCAAATTATTCATGCATCATGTGTGCTTGTGAGAAAAAATTTGTGATGTAGACTTCATGATTCAAGCAATCATTCAAGAAAATTTTTTAAGCATTCAATCAAGAATCAAGGTCCACATTCATGCTAGCCATTTCACACAAGTTTGCAACCTTCATTTCAAGGGTTTTATGAGTTACATAATTGCATCTGTTCATTCATCATTCCTTCCATTCATATTTCATTTCTCATTAAGGTTTAAATACCAAAATGGGATTTAACTAAGGAAAACCCCCATTCCCTAACAAAAAAACATTTTCTCCCTCTTGATGTGTGTTTGTAGATCTAGGTGAATTGTAGCTTGAAGATCCTTTGAAGAAAAAATTCCAAAAATTATCAAAGTTGTCAAGAAGTTGTCATCTTCGTAGAAACTCACCTACAAACTAGGATTCAGACTTTCAAGGCTTGAATATTGGATAAGAAGGAAGCTACACAAGATCACTAGAGGCTACAAAATATCATTTCAATCCTTGCAGGTGGACTCATATTCCCAACCTGGAATATTAGCCCCTCATAATTCCTTTCAGTAGCATTCAATAGTGTTAGATCTGGGTTTTAAAGATTTAGAAAGAACTTAAAAAACCTTATTGTAGGATTCATACACCTAGTCTAGCGTATTAGTCCAAGTGTAGCCCTAAAAAGTAGTTTTCAAAGTTTGGAAATTTTATTTTGGCATCTTCATTCCACCAAGTACCTCACTCTTCCCTTTAGTTTATCATTCACATTTTATATTTTAAAGTTCCTTGGTTACATAGTGAATTTGCATAAGTATGTTCATTCCCACTATTGAAGCATTATTTGATGGTGAACCCTCATCCAATTACATAAGGAACCCACTAGATTTCTCAATTGAGTTGATTCAAGTAAGGGTTGATAATCACTTCATTGAGGGATCTAGTTTCCTAATTAAATTGAAGGATAAATATAGAGGCTTATCACACCTTCATTTTGGTGAACATTATCCCCCTTTCATCTCCCCATTTTTTCATTCATTTCAATTTGGCGAACCCGACCTTTGGACCCTTAAATTTTTGATTGGGGACCACTGTAGCCCTATATCTAGGTTTCATTAGACTTGCATTAGATTTCCATTAGTTGCATTACATTTAGGGCTCCTAAAGTTCACATTAGTGAAAAGTACATATAGGTCAAGCATTTTTGCATGTTCACATCATTCGATTTCATTAAAAAAATTAGAAAAAATGCATTGCTATTGCATCCTAATTACATTTAGTATTAGATTTCCATTCAAATTGCATCTCAAAATAGATCATTTCATTCTCTATTTCACATTTTCATATAAATCCAATTGAATACAAATTTGTAATTGCAAATAGTCAATTAAACACACAATATAGAGACATAGAAATCAGCTCAAAATTTGGTGATTCGGTCTTAAAAACCCTGACTACGACTCATACACCCATCCAGAAATACTAGTCCTTGTATAGTTCTTTTTAGTAGATTCTTGAGTAGTTTTTGCTCTCTATTTTTCATAGTTAGAACCTTCCAAAAGCCCTAAGTGGGACCCATATGCCTAGCTAGGCATACTTGTCCCTAATTAGGTCTAAGTTAGCATTTTAGAGCATTCAAATCTTGTTATTTGTGCTTCTACTTGTTTCCTTTAGGTTACTATTTCAATTTGCAAAATTATTGTCATTGGTAATCTTTTCATAATTGGTTTCATTTCAAGTGCATTTGTAAACATACAAATTGGAATTAAAGCATATCATTTATCTTGTGTTAATTGCATTCATCTTGCATTTATTATCCTTCATTGATTGTCCCTTGTATGAGATTTACAACTTGGTCTCCTATTACTAATACTATAATGAGACATAGTTCGAGACTCATGTCATCCCACAATAGTACACTCATCATGGATCTTGGGTTATCTAGCTCTTTCACTCATAGTGTTGACACTTGTTCACTAACAACTCTTTTCCTATGCCTACCTTACCTACAAGCAATGTCATAAGTGATGAAACAATGGTTACTAGTGTCCCTCAAGAAAAAATAATCCAAATCTATGAAGAATCAACATGTCTACAAGACCTTGTGAGTACTAAAAATATTTCCAATACTGCAATCCCTACCATAGATAATATATATCGAATGATTGAAACTGTAAAGGGAATAGAGATTGCACATAAATTAGCTCGCATTTTTGGTAGAAACCTTACCTCAATGACTAGTTGTGCTCAAAATTCGAACAATGCTCCAAGTGAAGGAGGAACTCAAATTCCTCCCCTACAACCATTGTCGTTATTCCCACCTACCCTCGAGTTACAACAATGATGCAATGTACTAGCAATGCCATTCCTACCTTGGGTATTTCCACTAGCAATCCTTATATCTTTTGTAGTGTAGGAAAAACTATCCCTTTTTCACACTTAAGTTGGGAATGATTAACATTAAAATAAACCTAATGTTACCTTTATCTAGTTTTGTAATGTTTTTTACACGTTCACATTAGGTTTAGGGCCATTTTTAACTAAATAGACATAATTTTTCCTTAATTTACTATTGTAAAGTGTATTTACTTACACCTTCACACTAATTTTTGGTCCCTCTTGCATTTATGAGCTTCACATCATCATTAATAGGCCTTAGGATGCATAATAAAGGATACATATTAGTTTATCCTGAGGCTTATTTCAACCAAAATCCCAACATAGTCAATAAATATACTTAATATTCTAACCCCTCGACATTTCCTTAGCCCGAAAAGCTATGGTGGGACCCACATGCCACCTTGGGTGTATGCATCCCCCCAGATGGCACCTATACACCACCTTGGGCATATGAGTCCCATTTGGCCCCTTTTTAGGGTTTTGAGTCAAAAATCAAGGTTTTGAATTCAAATATTATGAATCTCCACATTTGGGATCTTATAAATGGTAAATTAGATGGAATGCCTATATAAACAATGTTTCAAATCATTATTTCACCTAGAAATAAAGATTCAGGCATCCTAGGACTTCACAAGAGCATTATAGAGTATTCAAGAGCATTTCTAAGGAATTCAAGGTAAATTTTCTTCATCATTTGTTGCAGCAATCAAGATCCATTATCATGTCAAAGGCATGATTCATCATGCATGTTGTTTTGAGATAATGTTGTGATGTATTGTTCAAGATCAATTCAACTATTCAAAGAAATTATATTTCTTCAAGAACCATGATCAAGATCTACATCCTTTGAGGCCACTTCATGCTTGTTTGTAGAGCTACAAGGTTCCAAACAAGGTTCTATAATTTCACCTTATATTTCATGTTCATTTCATTCACATTTCATTTCTCATTAATGTTTGATTACCAAACTAGGGTTTGACCAAGGAAACCCCCATTCCCTAATAAACCAACATTTTTCTCCTTTCATGTGTGATTGCAGATCTAAATGATTTGGAATTTGAAGATCCTATGTAGACATAGTTGCAATATTGAAAAAAGTTTTCAAGGTTGTCATGGAGTTGCCATCTTCACTGAAAGTCACCTACAGGGTAGAATTTAAGTTGTTGGACTAAAAAATATGGTAGAAGAGAAGTTATAGTAGATCACTGGAGGATAACCGAGTTTTAGCCAAACCCTAAAACTTGGACTAAATCGCCAACATGGGCATATGAGTTCCAGTACAACACATTTTCCATTTTTTAGAAGATCTAGATCAGTCACTAAGAGATTTCAATTCCTACCCAAAAACCATAGATTAGGACTAAATCACCCAGTCTAGCGTATGAGTCCTAGTGAGCTTCAAACAATAGAATTTCAAGGTTTCAGAGTTTTTTTTTACCACATCTTTCTTCTAGGTACCTTTTTGTATCTTATTGTTTAGTTATCTAAATTCAAGTTTCATTTTCTAGGTCATTTAGTTATATTTACATAGTACTTTCATCTCTTTATTTTTAAGCATTTTCCTAGTGGTGAATGCCTCTTTAATCACACCTAAGGAGACCTTGCAGTGGATCTCTTTCCCTAACTCGATCACTAGGGAGAAATCTCTAGGGTTTCCATGAATGAACTAGAGTGAAATAGAATAGGTCTTAAACCGTAGTTCCATCTCCTAGAAGGTGGAACCCTATTTCCTTGTGTTCATTTTGGTGAACAGGACCTTTGAACCCTTTATTTCTGATTTGGAGTGCATTAAAGTCCTAGATTTAACTTACATTAACTTTGCATTAGATCTTGCGTTAATAGTTAATTTGCATTTAGGGCTTGTAAATCTTGCATTAGTGAAAGTACATATATGTTGCATTTTTGCATCTTAAATCATTTAATTTTATTGAAATTCTACAATTGCAAACAATCAAGTCAACATACAAACCAAAAAACTTAACATTCACTGAGAATTTGCTAAAATTAGTGTCAAAACCCTAATTTGGGACTTCTTTGCCCCTCTGGATGATTTAGTCCCAGTATAGGTTGTTTTTCCTAATTTTTGGGAAGTCTGTGTTATGTGTTTTAGAACATTCAAACTTGTCAAAAACCCTAACTACAACTCATATGCCCCTTTGGGAGATTTAGTCCCAGATAAGACCTAAAACTGTCTTTTATAGCAATTAAAAGCATCATTTATATATTCCTTTTTGTTGTTGAACTAGATAACTGTTTCCATTTATTGATCTTCTTTTTCGTTCATTTCTCAAATGTAAATACATATTGGAACCAAATGAAGGCTTCTTATCCATCAACTAGATTTGCATGTGCTCATATAAAGCTTGGTCATAAAGCAACATGAATTGGAACTTGAACAAGAGATTTTCTTCAAATGGTAAAAGAGAACAAATATTACTGGGCCCATGATCTAAATCATGCCACTACAAATTTTTAGAGGTAGTAGTCAAATAATCGTCAATCCAATAATATCAAACTTTTTTATAACCTCTTGAAAATAGAAGTAGAAGCATATCTAATGTTATTCCAAGTGATAAATGACCACTTGGTTTAACATCTACAATATTAAAAAAAAATATAGTTTTTTGGAGTAAGGTTGAAGATTGGTTAAAGTCAATTCAAGCCTCCAATTTTCTTCTAAAAAGAGAAAATGACATTAAAATTTCCATGTAAGATCTAAGGAACAAAGGAAAACATAAAATGAACAAACAAAATATCATAATAAGAAGATATTTATAGGAGCATAAATATTGAATAAAAAATCAAACTTCTAGAATTTAAACAAGTACCAATAACTAAAATAGAATGATTACTTGCTAACCAAATAAAAGTTGTAAATCAATGAGGTCCAAAAGGAAATCTAACCCTCCTACAAAACCTTGAGCTCAAATATACTGACACTGACTAGCTTACCATACTATAGAAGAATTAACTTATATTCTTCGACAAAAAGTTTCATTTCCCTAAGGAAAACAATATCAAGCTTATAAATCTAAATAAGTTATCAAATAAATTTGTGATGAGGGGAACTACCTAAACCCTTAGCATTCCATGAAAGAACTATTCTTTTTTGGGAAACAAAGATGTGATAATCTAAAGTATGAGTGTTCTTAAATTCAACCAATGTTTCCCTAATAATCCTCACCCTCTCTTGATACGTTTTCCTACCCACTTTTAAAACTCTATTTGCACCATCATTTTTAATATTTTTTATTGGGGATCCAATGGAGCAAGTTTTTTCTTTTTTATAATTATAGTTGTTATCATATGTATGAAGAGCATATGAAACTACACAATCGATAGAATTTAGAACTCTATCTATTAAAACTAGAATTTTGGTAATTAATCCAACTCGAAGATTCCCCCTTGAATGATTCACATGACATACACATTTCAGACGATGAGTCTCTACTCCTGTTCTACACTATAGAAGAAATTTGATCATATGTCAAAAAAACATGACAAAATCAAATTAGACTAAATTCTTATTACCTATAATTTTCCCCATCAAAATCTACCATTAATATACGCTTTTGAATTATTTTTTATTTTTTATTTTTCTCTAAAAAAAAAGTTTAATAGTTGAATAACATCAAATCTAAAATAGAAAATGTCAAACCTAAAATACAACCTACAAGAAATTTTAATTTTAATGTTTGGTCGTAAAAATACGTCCCTCTTGAGGTACACTTTTAAAATAAAAGTGCCTTGAGAGACCGCCAAAGTCCTTTTGCCGCCTCTTGAATTGTTGCCTCTTCAACACGCCATTGTTTTACTTTGAATATCACCCTTGTTGAGCGCATTTCAATGTTGACCAATTCATACGCGTGCTCTCCGTTGTCTATCTCTATAAATACGGTTTACATTCTTTATTCATCACCATTCTCGATCTTCGCTAAGTATCTAGCAAGACATTCACCCAGCTTCTCTTTCTTTATTCGTAAACCGAACAACGTTTCATTATTTCAAATTCGTATGGCGAGATCAATGCTTCTGAAAATTATGGTAGTGCTGCTTGTGCTCAACGTTATGTTTTCCCTCGCTGTGTCTGCGCGATCTATCCCGAAGGAAAAAGTGAATACAAATGCGGGCATGAATAACAATAAATCGATTGATAATCTGCTTGAAATTGTGGAGATGTTAGCGTCGTGTCCTAACTGTGCAGGCCACATTCCGGATCCCAGTTGCTGCAGTAGATAAAACAAGGTTGAATGTAGTTATTGTGAATTCGACTTCCTATTCAAGAATTTCCGCCATGAAATTTCACGACACTTGTACATTGTTTCGATATTTTGTGATTCGCGGCGACAGAGAAATATAATAAATTCCCTCCCATTAATCACTGAAACATTTCATAAGTCAGAACGCTTTCATCTACCTGGATTCATAAATGATACGTGTAACATTTCAACTGATTTTTGCTATGGGGTCCCAAAAGCTACATGTCTAAAATGTTAACAAAGTTTCGACATATAATACGTGATGGGTTATAAATTGATGAGGATTTATGCATTGGATCTGATCCAATCTTTAGTAGACTCTATACGTGTTAGAATGCATATTTGTTACATAAAATACTATATTAAGACTTAATTTTTTTTTTTTACATAAAATCTATAATGTTAAATCAGAATGTAAGGAGAAACAGGAAAAATATAATGATGAAGCATGACATTTTGAACTTCATCCTTCTCAAAAGTCTCTAATAATCTATTTAGAATAATTAATTCCTTACACTAAATGTTAATAAGATTGAGATTGGCTAAATCACGAGGACAACTTGATAGAACTCCAAGACAATCATATGAAAACATTTTGGACCATAATAGTCTTGATGTTAAATGTACAATATTTTATTTACTAGACCATTTTTTAGGATCTTGATTATTAGAATTCTTAAGGGTCAGCAATTGATATTCTCTTATTCACTCCACCATGCATCCCGATTGACTTACATGATAAGAGCCTTGAGCAAACAACTCTCTACCTATTAGTAAACATAAGAAATCACTAAAGGTTAAAGGGTCACTCATTTGAAAAAGATAAGCAATTTAGGTGACCCCAATCTCATATGATAAGAACTTACCTCTTAAATGTGTGATGTCCCTTTAATCATTTAGTAAACCAAAAGATCTTAGAACCTATAAATTTGATTGGATCACCCTTGGATGTATACACTAAGCTCATTTGTTTTCTAATTTAATGATCATTACCAATAAGAATATATCTAACATAGAACACATAAAAGTAAATGAATTAGGACCTACCATAATCTTGACAAGACAATCACAAAACCCCTAGATTGACATATTCCTTCTGAGACTGTAGATCACATTGTTCGTCCAAAGGCTCATCACAAATATCAAGAAGTTCTATGAGCGAAACCATCTTGCCACTCCACAATAAACCAATTGGTTTTTCCATTTATAGGCATCATTGTTGTTCTCTCGAGATAATTATGTCACTATTTACTATGATAACATTCAATGATAATATTAAGAAGGTAAAATTATATTTAAAGAATAGTGGTCACCACAATAAGACATCATATTCAATAAATAGATTTTTGGGGTAGTTGTGGTTTTGATTTTGTATGAAAGAATGTAATTCTCTAATAATTTAACATAATACTTCTAGTGGAGGTCATAATTAGTTCTTTATAGGAGGTATACTAAAGTGATAGGTTAAAAAATTTAATGAGTCTTCCAATAAAAAAATATGTTACCAAAGTTATAAATTAGATTAGCTTATCTAATTTGTTTCTTAGTTTTTGTCAAAGAGAGTTATATTCATCATTTTTTGGCAAATTCAAAGGTTTAATGAGTTCTTTCTAATAAAAAAATATTATTAAAATTATAAATTATATTATTTATATATATTATTTAGTATCTCATAATTTATATAATTTGATTTTAGTTTTTGTTATATATTGTGATATTAATGGATTCATCACATTTGTGTAAATGTAAAAGTTAGAAATATTTTATTGCAAACATTGAATTTTTTTATGAAATTGATATAACATAATTTTTTTGCAATTTTTTTTAAAAAAAAGTTTGGGAAAAGTGGATTGGTTTATGCTAATTTTCTTGATAGTTTTTTTTTAAAAATTGCTAGCGAAAATAAGGGGAAAATACAAAGCCAATCAAATGGAAGTAGTGATTTTTTAGAATATTTATGAGTATGCAAACAAGGTGCAATATGGTTGGTGGTGATGTAGCAAAACAATAAATTTTCAAGAAATTTATGTAAAAGAAAAATAAAATTACAAAGTTAATATTAAGTTTTTTCTAAAATATTTTTCTAGAAAATTAGTTGGTTTGTGATGTTTGAATTGGTCGATGTTGATTTTTTTATTAATCTCTTAACCCTTTTAAAAAATATAATAGAAAAAAGGGTATAATAGTCAAATAACATGAAGAAAAAAGTTAAATTATTGTCTAATGTTTATGGGTATGCATAGTGGATGCATTAACAATAAATATTCTAACTTTATAAAAATAAAATGTAATGCGACAAAATATTAAAGCACTTTAATTTTTTATGTACACCAATAATGATAGAAACTTGGTTAAGGGCCAACTCATGCAATCAATGATTTTTTAATCACTCCTTCATATCATATATTATGTACTTTGCACTAGCCTACTAGATACAAATGCAAAATGTGGGGGCATACGAGAGGTAGAAATATAGTAACTAACACCCTTATAAAAACATCCCCACACTTATAATTATAAATTGTTAAGAAATTCATAGGAGACATAAATGAATTAACTACATAATTGATGGCATATGTTCTTACTACACCAAGGTAATCTCTCCATGCTTACTATCTTTGTGAGGGAATTTAGAATATTTTCTTGATGTCAACATTTGACAAAATGACCTTACCATATTTTCCATAAAGTGATACTCAAAATTAAAATTATTAGTATGAGAATGGTACATAGAATTCCTATCCAAATAAATAACAATTTAACCTCTACAACTAATTCTATAAATCCTGCAATAAAAAATGATGACTTGATAAAGTCCTTAAGAATAATCCCTCCTTGAAAGCATAAGTAGAACCCATGTCATATACTTTGCTAGTGGGAAAAGTATCTATCAACTACCTCTTACTCATCCAAGTCACTGCACTAACAAATAGAGAGAGCACATAGTCATTTTTTTGACCTTGAGCTTTTCTAATCACTTTCTAAATCTACATCAACAAATCCCTATATGTCTAATGACATATCTACATAATCAGTACAATGAAATTATTAATAGTAATAAGAGTTCCCTCTAAAATATATATAAACCCTATTAGAATATGTCCATTTTTCATTATAAATCTTATACATAAGTCTAATAAAATATTTAATTTCTTGGGGAGTATTAGTGTTAGTGAAAATAATTCCATACATTAAGCTACAAATGGCACTACCATAAATAATATTATACATATCCTCAAAATGATAATCTAGTTTGGGACACATTTCCAAAGAAATATTAGTTCCAATAGAAAATAGAGTACTCACGTGTTTGCAATTATGCATACTAGACCAGTAAAAAATAGTAGAAATAGAGTTACTTAGAACTAACTATATTTTTTTGTGTACCAAATCATCATTGATCTTCATACCAAGAATTTATTTTGTAGCACCTAAATCCTTGATATCAAACATACTAGAATTTTGATTTTTAGTTCCCTTATCATCACCTTATTACTAACAATAAATAATTTTCAATCCCCATACAAGATGATGAATATAATATAATTATAAATAATATTAACATAAAAATAATGATCATATCACTCTTATTAAAATTAAAAATCAATGCAAACACATCAAACTTATCATATGACATTTTTGGTGACTATTTCATACCCTAAAATGATTATTTCAAAATGTAAACTATATCTATTGAGTATATTTGATTATTGTTGATGCTTGAAATTTATAGGCACGTGGCCTTATGGGAAACTCAGTTAATGGGGGGACCAATTGCACTAAACTAAGTAATCGCTAGGTTTTAAAGAAGCTAGATCTTCATACATTAGGGAGTGAAAATAGATAAGGAAATAGATATACAAAAATAAAATCTAATGCTAAGGTGATATGCCAATATTCCAAGTAAATAGGCACATGAAATTTTCCTTTCAGGTGAGATCTGAAGGCCCGTTCAACAATCTACATGCCCGAAAATAACAGAAAGCATAGATGAAACTCTGAAGAAGTTAATCAAATAGCATAATACAACTTCCATATGCATTCACTGAACATGAAGAGTACAAAACATGATCTAAACAACAAAATTATAGTGAAATTATAGAAGCTTTGTAGATAAACTACTCATTACAACAAACTAGCACAGTATAATGGTTTATCAAATAACTAAGAAATAGAGAGGCCGAACAGATCCTAGTTTTAAGAGTAGAGCCATATCAAAGGCCAAGAATCTTTTAGTGCTTTCTTTGTGTATTTTTTAACCCTTTTTCCAAGAGACTAAGTAGTATATATAGATTTTTCCACCACTTGAATGCTAGATAACAAAAAAGATTCCCAGCCATGAGTTGTGTTGCTCCTCACAATGATTTTCCCGAAACAATGCAACAAAAAGGTACTGAAATGACATTCTATTTCCTTGAATAAAGTGCACCCTCTTTCAAATGATTGCTATAGTCTGAGAATGGAACTAGAAAAATTCTCCTAAAGACATGTGTTAAACCACCCGAGGAGTCGATTAGGACACGTGGCATAGAGGCAAGGCTTCTCATTCAAATATACTTCCCTTGCGACTACGGTTCCCGCAAACATGACACATGGCACGATCTTTGCTTTAAGCTTTGACTATGGGGTCTGCCTAAAAGGTGTCTATGGAAGATGCAACATGGTGCCTGAGTGGAGCTTGGAGATGAAGCAAGGGAAAAGAACTCTTAAAAGCACATGCTACCGACATGTGGTGCAAGTGGACAAAGGTGCCACCAAAAGGGATCCCAGAGATGTGAAAACATATAACATGCAAGTTGAGGATTATGGAAACCCAAACAAAATATACTCGGGGGGAGCTTTAAGGATTATTTAAATCCATAGCTTTTGGTGACTAACAAGGAGCATTTTTCCTACAGAATGAGAACTAAAAAAATCCTAGTTTTAAGACTAGAGTCATATCATTCAGAAAACACTTAGATCTTAGAAAGGGAAGTCTATAGAGGAAGCCAATCAACCTTAGATGGCATCAATAATGCACCCAAATTCTCTTTTACCTCATGTAGATCGATAATTTCCTTGAATGGCGGCTTCGCAAAGATCTTGATCCTAAACTCTAGCTGGAAAAGAAGTTACGTTAATAGATGGATGGTGCCTTCAATGTTTGCTACCATGGGAGGTTGATCAAATGACTGGGAAGTAGATAGATCCTACTACTTTTCTTCTATTTTTTCTATAATATGCTCCAATGTGGCCACTGATTTGTTGGAGAGAAAGGAGAGGGAAAGACCATCTGAGTCAAATGAGAAAATTGCATCTACATATGATTCATAGTTAGACTCAGTGTGACCAAGCAATTGTTAGCTTGGAGGATCATTGCATGATAATGGATGAATTCCTTTCATTTTTGGTAGCCAACCTATGATCATCTATTCCTGCCTTTCCCATGTTTGCATTTGTCATTGTGTACAATTTTCCCAGCAATTGCTCGGCCTTTGGCACCTTTTTAGTAATAAATTGTGGGGCCTAATCAATTGTACCACACACTTGCTCACTTAATTTCACCACATCCACCATGAATTGTAATGTTGGTTGAAAGGATAAATAGAAAGTCTTAACTTTCTCCTAGTACGAGACATAGACTTAAATTTCTCCTAGTAGGAGACATAATTGTTGCACCACCAAGAGATCTGGTTGAGGAATACAGGACTGGGAAGGAATTTTTAAAAGATTTATCTCAACCTCCTTTGACCTGATTTCTTCCATCATTTCCTAAATCTTCTTGTCAGATGCAATGAGTTGTTCTTGTAGAGTTGTCAACTTTGCATCTTTTCTTTTGAACAACTTCTTAGCTTGATTTCGGGTTTCACATTCTTTTTCTAGAGAGACATTCATCTCTTAGATCTCTCCTTTACAAATTGATCCCATTGGTCCTAAAACTCTTTATCCTTAGATACTACATTTATTTCTCCAATTGAGCTTGTTGATCTTGAAGTTCCTTATTTTTCTCCTAGAAATTAGCACCTAGGTTCAGATCTTGGGATTGGAACTTTGCAAGTTCCTCCTAGAGATTGGCCTTTTCTATTTGCGCTTGTTGAGACAAGCATGGGATTTCAACATCTTTAGCATTTTCTCTCTTTAGGAGGATCTCCACTCTTTCTTTGAAATTCTTGAGCTCTTCTTCCCTCTTGGTCAATTGATGACTATGCTTAAAAAGTTTGTATTCACAACCCAATGTGTTTCTTCCATTAGTTCAACCTTGTCCTATGGTCGGGCTTGGTGTAGATTGATCCCTATGACATGGACTGTGTAATCTTTGGGTTGCATCTGCCCTTGAGGTTTGATGGTGTTGGGATTCATGGATGCAAAAAATTAATGACCCTTGATCCTCATTAAAGAGGGTCTACATGAATGGCTCGGCAGGTCTCGCGTCATCCTTTTCTTTTCTTTTCTAGGATCTCCTTGCCATCACCATCTTAGACATACTATTTTTCCCAAAGAATTATGATGGCAACTCAATCCATTTGCTGAAAAAGGGAAAGAAATCATCACAGATTCAGATGATGTTTTCTTTGAATGAGTGACCGTTAATGGAGAGAAAGGGGGAATGCTATGCAAGGCTCTGTTGAAAGGGAAAGCAATGGAAGAAATCACAAGGGTTGGTGGCATGGGCTATAGAGATGCATAGGTCATTATTTGTTGGGAAGGTTGGGCTGAAGCTGACGTTATGCAAGAAAAAGGGTTTATAATAGAGGGTTTAGATGGGGCCCTAAAAAAGGATGGAAAAACCCACGGGGAAGAAAAAACTACCCATCCGATGGTGGGAAGGAAGACTAAGAGGAATCTTTTGCAGGTGTGGAAGAAGAAAATAATAGGAAGAAGAAAATAGTCGGAGATGAAGACACAACTAGGTTAACTAAAGACTAAGATGTGAGAAGAGGAGGAGAGAAAAGTACATGTATCATTGAACACTCTGACCCTTGGCTCATTGTCCCAAGTACTTTTGAGCTTTCTCCTGGTGTGGCATTGGTGTGCATCCCCTTCTTGAGTGGAGAATTTTCCATGTCCACAACTTCTTGAGATTGTTGAGACACTTTGGGTCTCTTAACGACCTATGTACATGATTGTATGACTAGCACATGTGATATGGTTAATTGTGCAGTCAACGAATTTTTGGTAGGCCCTTCTGCTACTTTTTGACCTCCTTGTATTTGAGCCTTCTTTGCCTCTCTAGCTCTTATTATTGAATATGCTTTCTCTAATTCTATTTCTACATCTCCCTCAACATTAGTGTCTTTGTGCTCTTTGTTCCAGATATCATCAAACTTGTCATCCATATCTAGATCCTGATACTTGGCCTGAAGACATTTGGCCTCCTGCCAATAAACCTAGAAGTTGGCAATCTTCTCCTCACTCTAGTGGTTCCTAACTATTTCATTATAGAGGGTGGTTTCAATTTTGCAACTGTTACTGGGTTTGGACAAAGGTTAATAAAAAGATAGCCAAGCTAGCCTTCCCATCTCTGATGGAATATAGGCTAAGTCAGCAGATTTCATTGAGTCTCCTAGTAGGGTTGAAGGCTATGAGTCACCTTGATGTTGAGATTCACTAAGTCATATTCAGGATTGTATTCCCATTTGTAATGGATCAACACCAGCCCCAAATGAGCAAGCTTCACAGATAGCATACCTTTTATCTAGTTCTTCTCCATTATTACCATACCAAAGCTTAAGAGGCATTAGAAAAAAAAATTCTAATGCTTTCCCGAACACAACTTGCAATCTAAAATGGCTAGTTTCCTAAATACTTCAAGGGCCAACACCCTATTTGCTACACAAACTACAATTCAGAATGGTTCCTTAGTAAAACCACACATCTTGACAAATGAAAAGTATAGTATGAGGAACCACTCATAGGGAGGGACAAAATTTTTCATCCATCTCACTCACTTAGTGGAGAACCAAAAACAACCAACTTGACCCTCTTTATCAAAATCTTGAAATATTGGAGTAAAAAATGACTCAAAAAATGCATAATAATCATGAGTCATAAAAAGGAAATGGGTCCTCACAAAAACTGGCTTCCTCACCCCATTTTCATCAAAAATGGAAAAATCCATATGCTCTTTAAAGAAGTCAAGGTTTTAATGTAAAAAACTATGAGTGAGAAAAGAGGAAAACCTGAATTTATACTATGTTGGATACTCTTTGAACTAGTGCAGGATCTCCCGAACAATGGCCTTCGCAAAGTCATACTAGAATAGGGGATGTTTTTCTCTTAATTAGAAATCCATACCCATTTGAAACTCCTCCACCATATTGTCACTGTCTAGGCCACAAACAAAATCCAACATCGAGAAGATGTCTTGTATGTCTGAATTGAAACTAATGTTCCCAACCAGAAACTGAGGTGCATGCTTCTCTCCCTTGGGCCTTTTTGTTTCATAATTGTAAAAACTTTGGGCCTGGGTTTTGGTCTTCTAGAAATTGTCCAATTTATTTATGGAGAATCTCTCAGGCGCCTCTGAAAGATGTCTCGTAGGGATACATAGCATATCCCGAATAGCCTCAACACTAATTACTACTCTTAGGTTCCATCCTTTTATGATTCCTATATCTGATTTGAAATTTTGGGCACATTCGTGAACCAAGTCTGGGTAGTGATGCACTAAGCGAACCATATAATATGGAAGACTATAGAATCATAGCTTGTACCCCAAAGACTCTTTTTCTTTAGTCTTGACCTATTTCATTCTTTCACAGGATACTTCCCTAAGAGGCTAAGGGTTGGTATTGAGCTTAGGGTCATAGACATTATCCCAATCTTCTGCTATCTAGACTTTGTTTCTATGAGAATTCTTCTGTATGACCTTTTTGTGAGGCGACATTGGATTTTTTGGCATCCCCTTCGAAGCATAAGAGATATCACCAAAAAATGAGACATTGGAGCCACCATGATGGCGTCTGATAAGATTATAACTATCTCTTCTTGTTCTTCCATTTAGGATTTTGTGCCATCTTAGGACTCTGTGAAACTTTTGTAAAATTTTAACCTCTCTCTATAACTCACACTCAAGGATTCTTACTCAATGAAATGTATACTCAACCCTCTTCATAGTGCTCTTCTTCTGCATGTAGCATTACCCTTTTATAAAACTGGAGTTGGAAACAACAAATGCTTTTAGCAATAAATTTAGCATATACTGCCAACTCATCCATTCATGCAAAATGAATTCCTACCCTTTGGAAAATACATTAATTCATAATGATTACTAGCCATCATGTACTATGGTGCCACCCCTTAGGAATTTGAGCTAGAAACACACTTAATAACTTTATGAGAGTGATCAAGCAAAAGGTGTAATGATTACACAAAAATATTTTGATTTGATATTTGTAGATTGAATTGCATCCATAGTTAGCCACTTGGAACATGACTATGCAGATTACCACTTGCACATGCTACAAGTTTTAGCTAATTAATTATGCCATCTTAATTCGCACGTAGCAAGCATAACTTGGTGGGATTTTTTATTTTGCATCCTAATCAGCATCATGCTTATTGCACGCATCATACTCCCTGTACTGTAGAAAAAAGGAAACTTGCTTGATATGGGAATAATTGATGAAAAATTGGACTTAATGAGGCCTTGATTTAGTGTTGTGAGGTGTTTTACACATCCACACTAGGTCTTGGACCCTTGCAAACTAAATAAAATGCATTTATCAATGTCTTGTAAAGGTGTTGTAAAGTGTTGTAAAGGGCTTTCACACCTCTCTAGACTTAATAAACCCATTTCCCCTTAATTCAACATTATAAAATGTATTTAATTACATTTTTAAATCAATCTAGAAGGCTTGTAAAATAAATTTAACGTTAATCTAGTGTTGTAATGTGTCTTACACATTCACATTGGATGTTGTGCCTTTCTAGGCTAAGTCGACCTCATTTTAGAGTTGTAAAGTGTATTTAATCACACTTTCACATTGAATTATGTGTCCCAAGACCTAATTGACCTTTTCATTATCATTAACATGCCCCTATTACCCCATATTATGTAGCCCAAGGAATAATTTGATCAAATACCCAATGAAATCAACATAAGAACTGGAATTCCTCATTCCCCAACAACCCAGCTGGCAAATGGACCCCTCTAGGACTAATATACCATTAGTGGTGAATGAGTCCCTGCTAGGTGGGACTGATTCACCCAAGGCAGCGAATTAGTCCCATTTGGATCATTTTTGAGTTTTGAGTAGGAAAAAGTTGGATTTTAAGTTCTATTTTTCTCCATGTTGGCCTTGGGGATCCAATTAATGGGAAAATAAGGTAAATTGCCTATAAATACAAGTCTCTAAACCATAATTTATATCTCTTAACTCATTCAGAAAACATTCTTCATTATTCATCTATCATTCTTTTATTTCAAGTCAAGCAAGTTAGGGTTTTACCATCTCAAGTCACCAAGATATCATTTTCAGATATTCAAGGGTGGATTCTTCATGTTATTGCAGCTCAATCCAAAATCAATCATCATGGAAAGGTACTAATCCCTACATTTCATGTTCATTCTCCATATTATTTCTTCATTTGGTTTAATTACCTAAAAGGGGTTTGACCAAGGCAAACACTCATTGCCCTAACATCTAACATTTCTCCTTCTCTTCTTCTATGTTTATAGATTTAGGCATCTTGGAGGCTTGGAAGTCATTGAAGATCAATTTTCAAAGTTTTTGAAGATATCTCCTTGTTGAATAAGTCAAAACATCAACAAAAAGTCATTTTTAGACCTCAAAATCAGACTTTCGGAGGCAGACACTTATCAAGAACCAAAGTGCGGATAGGAGACTTCAGTTTGCACTCTTGGATTTGCAAAAATTAAAAAGTGGAATGATTCACCATGATTGGGAAATGATTCCCACTACTAGGCTTGAATAGGTTTTTCTACAGTTTTGGATACTCATTTGTCTGAAATGGGCTCTAGAACAATTTCCCAGATCTGGGACTAATTCACCTAGAATGGCGAATGAGTCCTAGTAGGAAAATTTTCTATCATCAGTAGCATTCCAAATGTCATTTCTAGTCTCCATCAAGTTCTCAGGCGCACACTTCAAGTTTCATCAAACTCTGTTACAATTTGCTTTCATTTCTAGTGTTTTTGCATATCACAATGTGTTTTCCAACAAGTTGCATTTCAATAGTTTTCACTTAATGATCAATAAATTTTATCAGTTATTTTCATTTATTTTATCTCATCTAGGCACATTTCATTCAGATTTCTATTATACTTACATTAGTTTGAGTGAACCACCTAGGTTTTTAGCCTATCTATCTCCTTTTAGGTGAAAAACCTTAAGAGTGTAAGAGAAGTACATAGGACCCCAAAAATCTATGGTTCACTCCCATTTACCTCTATAAATAGACCTAATGATAACAATAGAATTCATACTTTGTAATTAGGTTTATTGGTAGAGATAATGGATACTCCCATTAGGTTGACTAGTAATAGAGCTCAGGTAGTTTCTTAGGAGAAGTTTCAAATAGGTGTTTGATTCGTATGAGAAAGAATAAGAACACCTTAGCCATAATTATAATTAAGTGGGTGCTAGGAAAAGACTTTGTAGAATACAATGACAAATATCAAGTGAATATTGATATTTGTTCCCATTTTGTTGCCTCTCTGCTTGATATTCAGGTACCAAAACCGAGGATATTAAGGATTACTAGGGAGATTTTTCCCAAGTGCTATCTCAGAGGCCTTGAGGAGATTGTGATGACTATAGTGTGTGGCCTTGGTATTGTGACTGCTAGTGATCTCTATTGGCTCATTGAAGAGGATGCGGTGGTGCCTTGGGTAGCTTTCCTAAGTGGATTTCGCGCTATGACCATTGGGGAACATCGTCAAAGGGCATCTCACACCTGCCTCTTCCTATTGAGGTGCTTCAATGTAGATCCTATCTATGGTGTGGAGTGGTACACTAATTTTAGAGATTTGGTGTATCCTCCTCCACCTACTGCTGCCACCGCAACTTCTATTGCTCCTACTCCTTACTCTTTAGATTATGAATGAATGAAATCTTCTCTTTTCTTTTTCTCTATATATATTTTCATAAAATGCTTCGCTTAAGAGCCATTTTGTACTGTAATATCTCGAAGTAAATATTACCATACAATGAATATATATACATCTCTTTTTGTATATTTCTTGTCTCTTTTGTTTTTGGCTTCTTTCTAGCTTAAAGGGCTCAACAATGTAAAGACTTGGCCTAACAAAACACACAAAATAATTACATATTTACATATTTACATGGTTAAATGGTTAATGTAAAGACTTGGCCTAACTAAAAAGTTTAAGGTGAATTTGATTGATAGGAATTCCCAGTGCTTCTTTTTCCATGTTTTCCAATTCAAATGCATTGTGTTGTTTGTATTGAATGATGTGATAAGGACCCTCCCATAGAATATCAAATTTGCTATGTTGTTTAGGCTTCGCAGCACTCTCATTGTATTTCGACACCAAATCTCTACACTTAAGACCTTGGTCAGAGGTTTTCATATCAAACCATTTGTTAACCACTTGTTGTCGGTTGCACACAACCATTAGCACATTTTCCCTTTTCTCTTACACCTCTAGCTATTCAACTAGCTAGACCTCCATGGCTCTATTTTTCTCTACTTCTAGATATTTAAGCAATTGTACTACGGGAATTTCCAAGGAGACAAGCAATAGTGCTTCCTTCTTATATGCTAGCTTATACGAAAAAGTCTTTAATACTTATTTGGGAGTTATGTGGTATGCCCAGAGCACTGCTTTGAGGTTCCTATGCCACTCTCTCTAGTGTTTCGACCCTATTATTTTGAAAAGTCAAATGGAATTCTTGTTAGTCGACTAAGCCAGACCATTTACCTACGGGTAATAATTTAAGGATGTCTTTATGAAAATTACATGCCTTTAAGTGCAAATTGACATACCTTTGAAACTAGGAAGGCTTTTGTGTTGTCAGAGATGATGGTCTTGGGTTGGCCAAACCTTGTTTCCAACTCTTTTAGGAAGTTTACAATATCTGCCTCAATCACATTCTTTAAAGGCATGGCCTCAACCCATCTAGTGAAATAATCTGTGGCCATAAGGAACCGCTTATGCCCAACATTAGAGGTGGGATTAATCATCCCAATGAAATCAAGCCACCATTGCACTAAGGTTTCTTCAATCACTATCGGATTTGGAGGCATAGCAGAATTCTTCCTCCTTCCTACAAAGAATTGGCATTCTTTAAAGGTTTTGACTAGAGATCATGAATCATTGAATAGTGTAGGCCAGAAATATCCCACACACATAATCTTAATGGAGGTGGTCTTATCAGAGAAATGTCCACCTGCAAGACTGCTATGGAATACATCTAGAATTTTTTGTGTTTGCTCTTGGCTTACACACTGCAAAAGAACACCATTGAAATTTATTTTGAAGAGAACCCCTTGTTCGAGAACAAACCTAATGTTTTGTAATCTATAAAAGATTTTCTTCTGAGAAGGGAGGCCCATTAGATATTTCTTGGTGTACATAAACCTCATTCTATCGACCAACCAACAGCCTTTAGTTTTAGATTCATTTAACATAACTAGCTTTGGTTCCTCTTTGACTGCCACTTCATTATCTTGTGGAAAATATTCACATAATACTCTTCCTCGCATGGCCTTTTTGGGCCTAACCTCAATGTCATACTCAAGGATATTGGTTATCTAGTTGGCCCTCTTTTTGGTGATCTTTCCTTCCATAATTTACTTGCACACACTAAAATGCACTATGTGTATGACCACCATACTGCAAGATATGAGGTGTTGAAACTTTTTAAGCCCCTTGACAATAGAAAACGCTTGCCTCTCAATGAATTTTCACTTCATCTCGTAGTCTTTTAAAATCTAGGAGTGGAATGCTATCAGATGTTCTCCCTTCCCTTCATCATATTTTTGAGTTAAAACAGTAGCGATGCTAGACTCACTATTGAACACATACATTACAAATTCCTTTGATAAGTCTGGGTTTACCAACACAGGAGCTGAAGAAATAGCATCCTTGACCTTCTCAAAGGCTTCTCTTTCCTCTTTTTTCCACTTAAATAACTGATCCTTCCTGAACATCAAGGTGATAGGTCTAATTAGGCCTGCAAAATCCAAAATGAATTTACTTACAAAATTTACCTTCCCTAGGAAGGACTGAACTCCCTCTTTGTTTGTTGGTAGGGGAAGTTCATTGATTTCCTTCACCCAATCTAGATCAATAGCAACTCCATCTTTGGACACTACATGTCCTAGTACTTTTCCTTGAGGCACTTTGAAAACACATTTTTTCAGGTTCAGGGATACCACGAACTCCTAGATTATTTTTAAAACCATTTGAAGATGATCAAAATGGTCATTTTTTGACTTAGAGAATATAGTAAGATCATCCAAGTAGATCAAGATAGTATTATTGATCAGTTCTCTAAAGGTGATATCCATCACTCGCTGAAAGGTGGCTTCCCCACTTAGTAGTGAAAATCATTTTGTGTTGGTCCTCCTCTTTGACCTAGATCTAGTTGTAACCAGAGAAGTCATCCAACAAAGAAAACATTTCAGAGCCAACCATTGTTAGCAAGATTGATTCCATGGAAGGAAATGGGTAGTGGTCCTTTAGGGATGCCCTATTTAGATCCCAAAAATCAATAGAGAGGAGGATGTACCTATTTTTCTTTCAGATCAAAACTAGGTTGGAAACCCATGTACTATGCTTGATTGAGAAGATAATCTAGGAGTAGATTAGCTTCCTCAACTCTTGTGCCATTAGTGAATCAATATTTGAGTTTACTAGCCTTTTCTTTTAGTGGAAATCTTTTTCCCCTTCCATTAGTTCTATGGTGTGTTGGATGACTTCAAGATCATATCCCTTGAGGTCATCATATGAACATGCCATTACTCCATATTTTTTGCAAAAATGCATGAGCCTATCTTTATCATGTTGCGGAACATCTTTCCCAACCTTAAGCTTCCTCCCATCTCTGACTTGGAGATATGCATAGTCACCCTTGTCTGCTAAAAACTTCCTCCTTTCATTTCTTGCATCATCACAATCAAATATATTTTAGAGAGGAACCAATCCTTTCAGAAACTTGTTGGACTTTAGCTGAATAATTTTCCCCTCATATGCTTCTGCAATTTTTGGTTGGATCTGATCAACAAACTCTATTAAGTGTTGAATGGATGAGGTGATTTGAGCGTCACTTTCAAAAACTTTCCAACTTTGGTCATTGTCTAAGATTGCAGGTCAGACAATCACTCACACAGAGTGTATGTTCTCAATTAAGTTGGAAGCAGGGTGAAATTGAGATCCTATGGTCACCATACAATCCGTAGCTACATATTTTTCTCTAGGCACCGTTTGGAAATTGAAAGCTTCAAAAAATTTAATTAGGTCCTAGACCCTATGCCTATAAGATCACATGCGGACATTCTTGGCTGCGAAGACACCTCCAACTTGATTGACTATTAGCTCAAAGTCTCCAAACACCATTATCTATTTAATGCCCATTTGTTCTACAAGACTTAGACCTTGCATGAGGCCTTCATATTAAGCTTCATTTTTTGAAAAGAAAAATTGAAAAAAAAAGGATCTAAGTGCATTTTCATTGGATGGGGACGTCAAACATATCCTGGCTCTCTCGTACCAACTTTGCATCTTGCTCCATCCAAATGTGATGTCCACAGCACTGAGGCATGATGAACCTCAGGTTCCTTCATCACCCTCAGAATCACTTGATCCTCATTATAAATAACATAAGTTCCCAATCCGGTGGCATGATAATTTCCAAAAGTCACTCAAGAGGACCTCTTCTTCATCAGTCTAGTCTTTGGTCACCTTCTCATCCTCATGTAACTCAGTACAATACATCTCATCTTTGGTGATAGAGGTATGAGTAGCCTCAAAATTTATCATGGCCTCATCTGCTATATGTTTCAAATGCAAAGGTTCAGATAATATCTTCATCTTAGCTCCATGCTTGGTCCTAAGAATTAAGTGTAACCAATCTAAAGGAAGATACTCACCTATTTTGGTAGTGAACTCCAATGATAAGTAAAGACCGAACATGGGAGGGGAGTCAATGATCATGATATCTTGTTTGACTGTGATACTGGGTCAAGAGAGCAGAGTCAATGGGATGTTCTTGATGACACCTATAGTTTCAACCTTATTCCCATCAAGTTGTGTAACCCCTCTATTTAAGGGTTCATAGCTAGGTCCCAAGGCTTCAACTATTTGTTTGTGCATGACTGTAGTGCTAGCACCAGAGTCAATCATAGAATTATGCAACAATTTTTTACCCACAATGAGAGTTATGAAAAAGGGGTTTGGTTTTGGCTTACCTCTACTTTTAGTCGAAGCTTTCTCTCCATTGTTTATGAGGAATTTGGCCTGAGAAGATGAATCAATGACCTTTTCCTTTGATGGTTTCTCTATTGGATCTATGCTTGCATCTTCCAGTGGGGCCTTCTACAGTAACGAATTCTACTATGAGATAGCTAAGATATCCCAAAGGGATAAATTAGCAAAGGCTTTCTTCAACTATTCCACCACATTAAATGGTGGTGGATTCAAATACTTCTTCTCCTTAGACTTTGTTATAACAATCTCCTTGCATGGTTGAGATTGTTGTACAATGGCAGAGGAACTAGGAGCTTGGTTGGGAGTTCACTTTTGTGTTGTTGAGCGACCGTTTCTCCCATGAATCTCCTCTTTGAGCGAGTGATATAATTTGATTGCACTTATGGGGACTTTGATGTGGAAATGTCATTTGCAAACACTGCCTCCTCTCCTTCCATCCATTAGAAGAGCACATGATTAGGAGCTATATATGTTTCTTCCTTTAAGAAAATTCCTTTAATTTGAGCACTGATTACCATATTTTCCATTTGAGGAGAGGCATATGCATAACCTCCTGAATCTGGTGTGACACCTTGACTGTGTTGTTCTAGGTAGGTCTAGGATAATGATGGGCCAAAAAGTGGTGATATGATGGGTATGTGTAGGGTATGTGGTTGACGACTCTTTTTTTACCCAAAATTGATGAAACGAAAAGGGTTTTTAAAGGAGATTCTCAAATTTCCACCAATATAAATTATGCTTTACTTTGAATTTACTAAATAATTATTATTCATTTTCTATTTGAATTACGACTAAAGTACTGATTTGTAGGATAATTAAAAAAATTCTATTGCTTTCAAACGGTATCACATTTTTTGAATCTAAAACATGTGTATCACATTCTATGCTTCGCATACTATAGGATAAAAAAATATATATATGAAGTTTTGACCAAGTTAAGGTGGTCAGACATACGAGTTTTTATATTTTTTAAAAATTGTAATAAAATATTCATAATTAATTATTTACTTGGAAAAAAATTACAAAAAATAATGCATCACATCGAGACATGAGTCATCTACTTATATCTAAAATATTATAAAGAAATATTATCATTTTATTATGGTTAGCGTGGTTAGAAAGACACCTACTTATTTTTCCCTGAAATTGAAGTGCTACTATATTGAAATTTAAAATTTTCACCAAATAGATTTTTTTTAAATAAACCTAGTAGTTTAGAAACTACATTCAATTTTCTATAAATTGTATTGTTACATTATTTTGAAATAATATAGATAACTTATTCAAATTTTTACATCAAGTTGCGTAACTCTGATTTTTCTAAACTTTTCGCCACTTAAGGGCTTGTTTTTTCCATGATGATCCAACACATACCCTTCTACCACTCTTTGTTGTAAATTACCATGTACAAAATTTCAGGGCATATGTACTTCGTTTTAAGGGAATCACCAAGAATTGGTATCATTAGCGAGATTATTTTGCCTCACTACTAGCTCTTTATTCGATCTTGGGTGAATATTTTGTAGCGGAGTAGGAACCAACGTAATTTGATTAGTTGGTTGAGTCTATGGATTCGTGCACATACCTCCTTGGAACTAGCTTTTCTTGTAGGAAGATCTTCCGCCTTGGTAACTTTGGAAACCTTGCTTCGCAGGTGTAGACTATTGTCACTTGGTATTAATTATTTCATTTGAGAAGGTCCACAACAAATCCTTGATGTCACTCACTTTAGTTGCTAAAGGGTTAGATGTAGAAAAAATATTTTGTGGTGCACTTGGAGATGTGTACATAGATTGGGGAGGAGTAGACACACTAGTAGAAGCTATCTCCTAGGTGGGAGCTAACAATTCTGTGAATACAGGTATAGTGGGCCAAGGTGGTAACTTTCCAACATCAATCAAATTATTCTCTTCCTTAATAGCAAGGATATACACATCCGACAAGGTGTTCCCACCAAGGGATCGAATCATCACTGAACTGTCAATATTGAGAGATTTTAGATAAAACATGAATGCCAAATCAACAAGTAGGTGAATAGTGGTCTAGATATTTTTCCAACTATTGTGATACCTAGCATTGAAGTTAGTCATGGCCTCTTGAGGGGACCAATTAATGGTCATCAACTGCTGGAATAGAAAAGACCAATCTCCATTGTTTGAAAAATGCTCATAAAAAGGATCTCTAAGCTGATCCTAGGGGTCGATAGTATTAGCTTCTAGAGTGTGGTACCAATCTAGTGCCCTGCCTTTGAAAGAGGTTGCAAGAAATGTTAGTGCTACATTTTTATCAGTGACACCATGCACCAAGCACACATCCACCACATCTTGCAAATGGTCGGATAGTGTTTTTGAGCCTTCCTTGCTAAATGTCAATAAAGATTTTAAAGTAGATGTTAGGATAAGAGCCCACATGGTTGGTGCTATTGGTGCTCTGAGAAGGCTTCTAGTGTCCCATGCTACATAATTTTTGTTAGCCATTGCTAACATGATTTGTGGAGGGGTCATGATGTTCATTGGATGGGCTCTTGCTTCTACTATTACCAACGGTGGCACTAGCAGGCTAGGGTTATTCATTGTCTTGGATCTAGTAACAAGTCTATGGCTCATACACCCACTCTAAACTTAGATACATTCAAACAAGGTCCCACTAGGCATGCCAAAAAAAGAACTATTGATGCCTAAAATTTCTAGGCACACAACCTTATGAGAAACTCAGTTAATGGGGGAACCAATTGCGCTAAACTAAGTAACCTTTGGGTTTTAAAGAAGTTAGATCTTAATAAATTAGGGGGTAAAAATGGAAAAGGAAACAAATATATGAAAATAAAATCTAATGCTAAGGTGATATGCCAATATTCCAAGTAAATAGGCACAAGAAATCTTCCTTTCGGGTGAGATGTGAAGGCCCATTCAACAATCTACATGCCTGAAAATAACAGAAACCAGAGATGAAATTTTGAAAAAGTTAATCAAATAGCATAATACAACTCCCATATGCATTCACTAAACATTAAGAGTACAAAAAATTATCTAAATAGAAAAATTATATTGAAATTATAGAAGCTTAGAAGATAAACTACGCATTACAAAAAACTAGCTCAATATAATGTTTTACCAAATAACTAAGAAATAGAAAGGCCAAACAGATTGGCACAATCTAGAATTCTTAATACAAGAAAAAAAGACAATACAAAGGCTGAGAATATTTTAGTGCTTTCTTTGTGTATTTCCAAACCCTTTTTCCAAGAGACTAAGTAGTATATATAGATTTTTCCACCACCTGAATGTTGGATAACAAAAAAGATTCCTAGGCACGAGCCATGCCACTCCTCACAATGATTTTCCACAAATAGATGCAACATAAAGGTACCGAAATGACATTTTGTTTCCTCAAACAAACTGTGCCATCCTTCAAATGATGACTATGGTCTGGGAGTGGAACTGGCAAAATTCTCCTGAAGACATGTGTCAAACCGCCCGAGGACTCAGTTAGGAGATGTTGCATAGAGGCGGGGATTTTCATTCAAATATCCTTCCCTTGTTACTATGGTTCCCACAAAGATGACACGTGGCACGGTCTTCGCTTTAAGCTTTGACTACGAGGTTTTCCGAAAAGGTGTCTATGGAAGATGCAATGTGGCACCCAGACGAAGCTCAGAGATGAAGCAAGGGAAAAGAACTCTCAAAAGCATGCATTGCCAACACGTGGCACAAGTTGATGAAGGCACCAAAAAAAGAGAGCTTGAAGAGGTGAAAACATATAATGTGTGGGCTGAGGCTTATGTAAAACAAAACAAAATATACCCAAAGGGAGCTTTAAGGATTATTTAAATCCACAATTATCTCATCCTACTTATCCTCATTTTAAATCGAGCATCTAAGAAAATATAATTCCTCATTATCCTCTTGTAATAAATCTAATCTTCCATATGTATATATTCTTGTAAGTTCTTAAACTTAATCTCAAAATATGCTATTTTATTCCTATACCTTCCATTATTCAATACGTCATTTTTTTCTAAACTCCTATATATATATATAACAAATCACATTTAGACTTTCAATATTACAAATATTATAACTAATTACGTTCTCACCATTCAAAATATCCTTAAATATGAAATAGAAGTATTCTTACATATCCACATTTAATAAGGTGATTTACCAATAGGATCTAAAAAGTGGGTTATATTAATTGAGTAACCCACAATAAATATAGCCTCTACCAAAAAGAATTGATCCAACTATATAACAAAAAAATGATTCAAACTATTTACATTAGATATTAGTTCATTCCACAACTATGTTTTATCAATGTGGGTATGGTGTAATCCTTTTCTAAAAAATATCCACTTGCCTATAGAACTCGTCAAAATTCCTAGAGACATATTCACCAATGTAATTAAATCTCAAAACTTCTTTTATATTTTATTTTATTTTCCACCAGATTTAAAAACTCTATAGTATTTAGTAAAGCATTAAATTTGGAATATACAAATAAATCCAAGTTTTTTGATGCAAGGGCATTAGGTGATCCCACAATACTAGTTTACAAGTTTTGGCCAAATTGGACATTGAACTAATTTTTTCTAACTAAATCTTCACTTTTGGGCACCTATAGCAGCTAAACCATGAGGAATTTGAAGATGATGCAAACTAGTGATTTGTGAAATTTTTTTCTATGAAGGATAAAATTCTATTTTTTTCAAATTTAGATTTGTAACTACAATATCTAGTGCTTCCAATTGGTTTCATAGTGTTTTATTGAATATTTCTTCCTCAATCAAGTTTCAAAGTCAAACCAATTACAATTTAGACAAAGGTGGACTATATAACACATAACTTGTTTTGTATGTATCAAAATTCAATTGTTTTTTTTTTCAGATCAAGGACTTCAATATATGGTGCACTCATATTTTTCAAAATTTTTTTTGATAATCTTCTATTTTTCCACATGTGTAGAACAAAGAGCTTGATTTTCAATGAAAAACCTACATTCACAAGAAATAAAAAATAAAGATAATAATAAAATTAAATTTATTTAAAATTATAATTTTTGGAAAGCTTATAATAAGGAATACATACTTACAAAAAGTAAATTTTAAATGAATTCATTTGGTCCCCCAAAAGGTAAATCAAAAGTGTTTTTTTATGAACATTTTGATAGGTGTAAAGGAGACTCTGTTATAGGTATGGTTTAAAACTAGCGGGGTTCTATCCAAGGGGGTTTGATCTAAGATAGTTTGATCAAACCCTCTTCAATTGGAATTATTTAAATGAATTTTTTTAAGGCTTAAATCAATATATTTTCTAAAAATATGTGATGTTAGCAAAAATCAGAATTTCTCAGAAATTGTAAACCAGCTTTGTGGGATCGCCCCATTGTACTTTGATTTTTTCATTTCCTTCAACCACCACCATACATATGTTTTGTAGATTAAATTTTTTATTTTTTATTTTTTAATTTACAGTATAAAATACCCAACCAAAGGCTCATTTATGAACAGAAAAAAGTGAAAAGGGAAAAATAAGTTTTGAGTAGGATTTTTGGTTTCAAAATTAGTTTGGTAAACATTTGTGATAGAGTTGGGAAGAAGTTTCTAGATTTTGAAGCGATTTTGTGGAAGAAGAGAAGAAAAAATATATATAAGAAAAATAATAGAAGAAGAATAAGAAAATATTTAGGAACAAGAGGAAGAAACCAAAAAATAGAGAAGAAAAATATAGAGAGGAGCACAAGATAATGTGATTGAAAAATAAAAAGGAAAAGGAAAAAAAGTGAATATCATATTTTATCCTCAGAAGGAATTTAAATGTGTATAAATGATTATAAATTACTATTTTTTGAGTTAAATGTAATAAAACATTAATCTTTTAAATCTATTTTATTTTACAGATTTTCTGTTCTTGTGACTGAATTTTTTTTTACTTTTCTACTCTAAAAGAGGCTTATTTTTAATGTGAAGATCTAAGTATTTTATGATTTTTAACTATGTTTTAAAACCCTTGCAACATAGATTTGTGATGTTCTTATAACATCTAACTACACACTTATAGCATATTATTTGTTCTTATAGAAATGTATTGTTTACCTATAGCTTAATTATGTTTTTATATAGTATGGTTACTTTAACTTATTTATGTGTCCCTACAACTAAATATCTGAATTGTAGTAAATTCTTCAAACCTATGCAAAGGTCATGTGGGTCCCTTACAAGAATGTAATCTCCCTCGTTCACATGCTTGCTCTAATTTTGTTAGGTTTGTAGATGCCTACAATGGTTGGGTAACATCAGTGTGGTGTCAAACCATACTTATCCCTTTGGGAAGGAAGATGATGACTTTGGATTAAGGTTGAAAGAAGCCCTTAAGGTAGTGACTATGGGTAAGTCACTATAGCAAGGAATATTGCAAATAGTGACATTGTAGGAAGGATAAATATGAAAGAAAAGAGATTTAGGCTAGTAGGTTGCCACCAAGGATAAGGATAATAGAGGCTGCAACTATAGCTATAACAAGAAGGATAACTCAATTTTTTTGGGATCAACCTCTATTTATTGACATAATGAATCCCAGTAGCTTTCCTAAGGTAACATAAAAGACACATTTATTTTGAATAATGTTTACTGAATATTAGACTAAGTGAATAAAGATAGGCTCAAGTATTTGAGGGTATTGATTTTTTATCTTGGGTATACCTAGGAGATCATCCACATAATATTCCATTATGTTATGGTTTAGATCATAAAAAAAATATCATGGATATTCGATAAGTAGCTCCCACATTTTTTAGGCCAAAAGGTATGAAATAAGAAAAAAGGGTTATCCATCAAGGGATGAAAACTATTTTATTTTTATCTTATATTACTATTCAAAGCTAATTATATCTTGAAAATTTGTCTAATGCAGGAGCATCCATTTGGGAAAAGTTTGGTTTTGGGTTGATTAGGCTTGTTTTGTGTCAATAAGGTCAATTTGGACCTGTAGTGTAGAAAATGTCATCGTTTACATTTTCACACCTAATTTGGGAATAATTAATGTTAAAATGAACGTAATGTCACCTTGATCTAGTGTTTTAAAGTGTTTTACACATTCACAATAGGTTTAGGGTCCTTTTAAGCTAAATGAACCTAAATTTTCCTTAATTTAGTTTTGTAAAGTGTGTTCATTTACACCTTCACATTAAATTTAGGCCCTTTTAAACTAAATAGAAATAACGTTGCCTTATTTAGGGTGTTATAAATTCTATCTTAACACTTTCACACTAATCTAGGGTTTCATTAATAAGTTAGGCTTCTTCATGCCTTATTTGGCCTTATTTTGCATCCATAAGCCTTAAATAAGGCATCTTTTTGAGATTAATTATGACATATATCAATATCCAATCATATTTAATGTGTTCTTGGATTATATGGCCTAGATTTAGTGATCTCGAACTCATACACCACCTTGGGAATATGAGTCCCATCTATGTTTCGAGGCCCCGATCCTAATTTCACATCAATCTAAACATTTCTTGAAAATATGTCTGAAAGCCTAGCCTAATAGGAATCATATGCTACAGACAATGTATGATTAAAATGTAGCTTAAACCTAAATTAAATTCAAATTCTTGGTGGGATTTTATTCTCCAATATTTGATGCCATCTTTTAGTGTTGTAATTTTGATGAATTTGACATAAACAAGTATAAATACAAGGTTATTTCACTCATTTTCACCTAATACCTTCAAGAGAGCATTCCTAATAGAAATTTTTTGATTACAAGACTTCACAAGATTATTCAAGGATATTCAAGATCATCTTCAAAGCATTCAAAGGAATATTTCTTCATTATTTATTGCAGCAATTCAAGATCCATCATCAATGGGACTCATATGCCACAATCGATGTATGAGTACAATGTAGCTTAAACCTAAATTAAATTCAAATTCTTGGTAGGATTTTATTCTCCAATATTTTATGCCATCTTGTAGTGTTGTAATTTTGATGAATTTGACATAAACAAGTATAAATACAAGGTTATTTCACTCATTTTCACCTAATACCTTCAAGAGAGAATTCCTAATAGCAATTTTGTGATTACAAGACTTCACAACATTATTCAAGGATATTCAAGATCATCTTTAAAGAATTCAAAGGAATATTTCTTCATTATTTATTGCAGAAATTCAAGATCCATCATCATGTGAAAGATATAGTGCATCAAGCATGTGGTTGAGCTAATGTTGTTGATGTAGAATTGAAGGTCCATTTGCAAGCATTATTTCACATCCAATTTGAGATCAAGATCTACATTCTTCATGGCCACTTCATGTTAGTTTGCAGATTTTTATTTCAAGGCATCATCCAAGCTGTCATAATTTCATGTTTCATGTTTCATGTCCTTATTTCATTGTTTCATCATTTGGTTTAATTACATAAAAAAGGTTTGACCAAGGTAAACCCCTATTCCCTAAGAAAAACAACACTTTTTCTCTCTTTCTATGATTGTAGGTTTATAGGTTGAAGACAAAGTAGATTTGAAGCCTTCAAAAGTATCAAGATTAAAAAGTTGTAAAAATTACAAAAGTTGTCATGTAAAGTTGTCAAGGCTCATGGAAACTTATATCTAGAGCAAGATATCCCACCTATCTACATGAAACTAGTGGGTAAAGTATTATTTGATCCATCTTTAGAGGCTCACAAAGTTTCAATTTAGAATTCTGCTCCTGGGACACTTCATGAAAAAGCAGGACTGATATGCCACTTGTGGCATATAAGTCCTAGTATAACTATTTTTGATATTTTTTGTAGATCTTGATTTAGTAGTTCCAGATTCTTGTTTCCACCCAAAAACCCTAGTTTGGGACTAATACACCTAGACTGGCTTATGAGTCCTAGCAGGCTTCAAACAAAAGTATTTTAGGGTTTTAGAGCACATTTCGACCACATCTTTCTTTTAGGTGCACCTCTGTCCATTTTGAGTTTGTTGTTTTGCATTTCAGTTTCATATTCTAGATCATATCACTATGTTTTGCATAGCATTTACATTTCTTGTCTTTCCAAGCCCTTTCTTGGTGGCGAACCATCTTATTTCCTTTAATCACACCCTAGGACATCCCTATTGTAAATATCTTTCCCATTTGTATCTTTGGATTAAGATCTCTAGGGTTTTTGCTTGAATGAGAAGTGTAATAAAACTTGTTCTATCTCCCAAGCATTAGAACAAAAAAATTTCTTCCTTTTATTTTGGTGAACCTACATTTAGAACACCTTATTTTCTAATTTGGAGTGCATCATAGTACTAGATCTAGCTTACACTAACTTTTCATTAGGTCTTGCATTAGTTAATTTGCATCTAGGGTTTCTAAATCTTGCATTAGTGTAAGTGCATATAGGTTACATTTTTCCATCTTGCAACATTGAATTTCATCTAAAATATGTAGTTGCACATAGTCTAAACATTATACAAACTAAAACCCTTGGATTTCACTTAGAATTTGTTGATTTCAATGCAAAAACCCTAAACTAGGACTCATATTCCCCTCTAAGTGATTTAGTCCTAGTACATGTGGTTTTTCCCAATTTTTAGGAGTTTTGTACGATGTGTTTTTCTCTTTTTGAACCCTTAAGAAACCATGACTAGGATTCATACACCCCTTTGGGTGATTTAGTCCTAGATCAGGCCTAAAACTACCTTTTATAACATTAAAAACCTTATTTTTGTACTTCCTAAGTTTGCTAGTAACCTAGGTAGTATCAATATGGAAATTTTTAGTAACTTCTATTTGCATCTAGGTCAGAAACATTAATTTAGGGTAGTCATTTTTGAATTCTTCCTAAATCAATGCACTAGTAAATATCATCAAATTTGAAAAAAATTATATTTTTGAAACTTTGCATAACATGGATAAAAGTACTTAAATCACTTTTGCGTACACAATGTTTACATTTATAAATCTTTGCATAAGTTTGATAAGAGTTATTATCACTTTTGGATACACATTGTTTTCATTCTTAAATATTTTCATACATTGGATATACATTGTTTAGATTATTGAAGTATTACACGATATGGTTAGAAGTAATTTTCATTCTTGGTCAAACAATTTTAGTATCTTACCTATCTAGGCATGCTAACAAAAAGTTCATATCCCCTCCTTATGAGAATGCTTTAGTGAGATAGAATACAACCTTGGGAAAGTATAATAATCATATTTGTTCTTCTCCTAATATCTCTCCTATTTGTGAAGAAGATGTTTTGGTGTTAGAAAAACCAATTATTGAGAGTTTTGAGAATCCTCATTGTTTCTCTCCTCTTACCTATCTTATTGGACAAGACATTGTTGAACAAGAGGAGACAACCATAGGTAATCATGATGATCACATAACACAACAAGAGACTATTGAAACTTCAACTAGTCTACATTCATCTCCCAACATCTTCCACTCTAGTGATAATGTTGTAAATAATGAGGATAAGTTGATGTTAGATAATCAAACCTTTAAGATTTGTTACAATCCTCTTTATGTTTCTTCCCCTACCTATACTATTTTAGAAGACATTATGGGAGAAAAGAATGAAATTATGGAAAATCATGACAATAATATTGGTTCTTCTCCTAGTATCTCTCCTTGTAGTGAAGAAGATACTTTGATGTTAGAAAATACAATTGAGGAAAGTCATGAGAATCTTATGTGTCTCTCTTCCCCTAGGGAAAACATTATTGAACAAGACAATCCAACCATTGATGACTCCCTTACTTTTGATGAGTTCATTCTAGAAGAACCAACCTTTGAATGTCATGAACATCTTGTTTGTAGTTCTCCTCAAAACTCTCTTCCTAGGGAGGATATCATGGTACAAGAAAATGACAACATTGAGAATAATGATATAGTTTCCTTAGATGAAGATGATGAAGTAACACTGGACTCTCCTTCTCTAAGAGAAGTTAATATTATTCAACCTCAAATCATCCTTTACCCACCTTCAAACAAACCTTGAACTCAAAAAAAAGTTGAACTTATCCTTTACATGTACCTAAGAATAATGTTTTGCAACAACCGAGTTACAATACCCCCGCTCATACATATAACAATAGAAACAATTTGCAACCAAAACAAACACCTTCAACATACCTCCCATTTCCTAACCATATCTTTCCTGGTCCTCCTTTTTTACCTTTACATAGTGAAAATGAGTACAATCTTGTTCAACAACTGTAAAGAAATATTTTGGCGCCACAAACTCCCTAACACTTCTAGGGTTTTTCACCTAGAAGGAGAGAGGTAAGCCAAAATGGGAAACGTCTTCACTCAAGATTAATGTATGAATGGATGAAATATTCCTAAATAAGCTTATATAAATGTAGAAAACTAATGAATTATATTGATTATTAAGTGAAAACTAAGAAAATGTAAGTTGTTCAAAAACACATTGTGATATATGAAAAGACCCAGAAATGAAAGTAAACTGCAACGCAAATGGATGAAACTGAATGTGTGCACTGAAGAACTTGTTGGAGACTGGAAATGACTTTTGAAATGTTGCTAAAAACTTGGCCTACTAGGAATCATTCACCATTCTGGGTGAATTAGTCCTAGATCTGGGAAACTGTTCTAAAGCCTATTTCAGACAAATGGGTATCCAAAACTGTAGAAAACCTTTTTCAATCCTAGAAGTGTGACTCATTTTCCACTAATGGAAAATAATTCCACTTTTGAATTTCTAAAAAATCCAAAAGTGGATACAGAAGCCCTCGGTCTACTCTTCAGTTCCTAACAGATGTGTGCCTTTGAAAGATGGATTTCTGGCACTATAGGTGACTTTTTTGTGGATATTTTTCCTTAGTCAAAAAGGAGATTTCTTCATCAAATTTGCAACTTGATCTTTAATAATTTCCAATCCTTCAAGATGACTAAATCTACAAACACGCCAAAAGAAAAGGATAAATGTTGGATATTAGGGCATGGGGGCCTTAGTCAAACCCCTTTATAGGTAATCAAACCAAAATGAAGAAAAAATGTAATGAAACATGAAAAAATGGAATTAGATACATGCCATGATGTTTGATCTTGAATTTTTGTAACAAAAGATGAAGATTTTTCCCTTGAATGAATTGGAATGTTAAAACCCTAGCTTGATTGACTTGAGGTGGAAGAAAAATGATGAATGAATGATAAGATGTGTGAATTATGGTTTAGAGACTTGTATTTATAGGAAATTCACATTATTTGTCTATTACTTAGATCCCTAAGGCAAACAAGAAAGAAAAATAAACTTAAACTCCAAAATTTCCCACTCAAACCTCAAAAATGACTCAAATGGGAGTCATTCACCATCAAGGGAAAATGGGTCTCACTTGGATGGGACTGATTTACCCCTAATGGTGAATGGGTCCCACATGGGCCATTTTGCTAGTTGTACTGCTAGGAAGTAAGGAAATTAGGTTTATATGGTGATTTTGTCAATTATTTCATCAAATTAGGCCTCAGGATGCATCATATGGGGCCATAGAGGCCTATTAATGATTATATAAAGGGTGAAGGCCAAGGACACAAAGTTCAATGTGAAAGTGTGATTAAATACACTTTTTTTCATTAAAATAGGGTCCATATAGCCTAGAATGGCACAACATTCAATGTGAATGTGTAGGACACATTACAAAACTAGATTAGAATTAAGTTTAATTCACAATCCTTCTAGATTGATATGATAATGTCATTAAATATATTTTACAATGTTTTATTAAGGGGGAAAATGGGTCCATGAGACTTGAATACTTGATGAAAGTCTAGAAAAGTGTTAAAGTATTTTACAACACTTTATAACACCTTTACAAGACATAGTTAGATGCATTTTACTCTATTTTCAAGGGTCCAAGACCTAGTGTGGATGTGTAAAACACCTCACAATGCCAAATCAAGGCCTCATTTAGTCTAATTTGTCATTAATTAACCCCAAATCAAGCAAGCAGAAAGTGATACTTTTTATGTGTCCATAGTTAGCTCCCACTTTAGTGAGATGATCAACTTACTTCAAACTCAAACTAAAGTAGATACTCAAGAAGGGCCCAATCATACCAATGTGGATGGTCTAGGATAAAAAAGATGAAGGAAGAAATCAAGCCCCTAAGATCCAAGATCCTAAGTCAAACCAACATGAGTGTAAAAGGACACACACAAGGTGAATGATATGCAACGAGACAAGATATGCAATCATGCAATGGTAAGAACAAGAAGAGAAAAGAAAAATAAAAGGTGGATCAAGCTTCGACCATTTTTCCAACACATTTTGGATCAGATCTAGGTTGTTTTTCCAAAAAAACATACTCACTCTAAGGTGACAAAACTCTTGGTTGTCCACCGGGTGAGAAGGCCAAAGTATTCTCACTCTGGGGCCATAGAACTTTTCGTTGTTCGTGGGGTGAGAAATCACCTACATATTCACTTAGGGCCATGAAACTTCTAGTTCTCCGCAGGGTGAGAAATTCACAAGGTGGCTATGGGGAAAATTCATGCCTAAGAATGGGCTTCCTACTCAACCATACCAAAGTTATACCTCTTGATAACTTTGATAAGTTACCACAATGAATTTTTTTTTCGAGCTCTATGAGGTAAGCAAGACTTCGTATGCTTGACACTCATAGATAATGTAAATGCAAAATAGTGTAAGGAATGTTCAAAGGTATTTTTCTTAGTTCATGCAAGGTCTCATCTTAGGTAACATTATGGGCATGTGCATGGTCATCATGGAAAAAACAGGCCCTTAAGTGGCAAAAAATTCAGAAAAATCTAAGTTAGGCAACTTGACATTATAAAAATTTGAATAAGTTATCTATATTATTTCAAAAATGTGTAAGAATAGAATCCATATAGAATTGAATGTAGTTTCTAAACTACAAGGTTTATTTTTTAAAAAAAAGAAAATCTATTTGGTGAAAATTTGAAATTTCAATGCAGTAGTACTTAAATTTCAGGGAAAAAATAAGAAGTAGGTGTCTGTCTAACCACCCTAACCACAATAAAATGATAATATTTTTTTATAGTATTTTATATATAGGTAGTGGACTCATGTCACGATGTGATGCATATTTTTTGGTAATTTTTTTCCAAGTTTAAATAATTAATTATAAATATTTTTATTACAACTTTTAAAAAAGATAAAAACTCGTATGTCTGACCACCTTAACTTGGTCAAAAATTCATGAAATTCATTTTTTCTTTTTTTAATCCTATAGTATGCAAATCATAGAATGTGACACATGTTTCAGATTCAAAATATGTGATACTGTTTGAAAGCTATATATGTTTTTCAATCAATCTATCAATCAAGATTTTAGTCGTAATTCAAATAGAAAAATAATAATTATTATTTATTAAATTAAAAATAAAGCATAATTTATATTGGTGGAAAGCTAAGAACCTCCTTTAAAAACCCTTTTTGCTTCATCAATTTTGGGTTAAAAAAAATTTGTTAGCCACATACCCTATATATACCCATCATGATCCTACACATACCCTTGTGCTTAATGTCTCCAAGAGAGGATAAGTGTGAATGGTTTCATATTGTTTCCAAGAGAGGACAAGTGCAAGGTCTTATCCTAGGTAACATTGTACCTAATGTTTCTAAGAGAGGAAATCACAAGAAAAATAAAATCACACAATGAAATGTGAGTTTCAGTGTATTCCCCCACTTTAAAGTGGTTGTGAACACCAATACTATGAGCAATTGGTTTAAAGTAGAAGGAAAAGAAGAAGACATGAGAGCTTACTTGGAAATCCCTATGCCAAGTCATATGTTTTTGATAAACTACAGACCATGAAAAAGGTATTATGTCACATGTGAGCCAGCTTAAGGCATGTCATCCACATACCAATCTTTCTCTTATATGTTCATGAAAGGTTAATGAATAGTCAAAAGAAACAATGACAAGTGACATACGAGGACAAGGCTACATAACCCCTTTCCCCCACTAAGTGTAAGTCAAGGGTGAGCCAAAATGATGCATGCTAGAGTGAAAATCAGTATTAATTAGAAGGATTAGGTGCCCCTACATAAGGAAGAATACCAAACTCCTTGAAATGTTGGATTTTTCTACTCAAAGCCTTACATTCATTAGTGGAATGATCGCGAACTCGATGATGTGTACAAAATGAATTCTTGTAATAAAATTTATTTTGAGTTCTTGGAGGAAGGGATATCAAGTGAGCTTGGAGGAGTCTCAACAAGATACACTCTTGATAAATGATAGAAGTTGGTCCTATAGTTTGTGAAAAAGATACCTCTTTCTTAGTATTAGTTGTCATACCTATGCAAGATTTTGCAGATTGCGAGAGTTTGGTCTCTCCATTATAGGAGGGTGTAAAATATAAAAAATTCAAATCATTAGTGTTGTTTAAGATATTTAAATTAAGTGAAGAGTTCATTATTTTTTTCATGTTGTGAAAAGGATGAGTTTCAATACCACTAGTGTCTATAAGTTCAGGATGCATTGTGGTTAGGGTTGGTTGAGGAGAATGTTGTGTGAGATTGTTGATGTTGAGTGAGGGCTTGGCGATTTCTATCAAAGGAAAATAAGGGTATGTGTAGGATCATGTGTTAGCAAGAGACATTACACAAGTCATTTGGTGTTGTCATTGATGGAAATCCTATTCAATAATTCGATCTGCATGTCGGAATTTGATCATACCCGAAGTCAGAATCAAGTTTTGTGATTAACTGTCAAACTAGAACAAAGCATCTGATAGAATTGTGTTCATCGATTCATATGAAAATTCTTGTTATCATTTTGAGTTGTGGATCTGAGGGAAGGTTTCTTGATGTATTATGTATGTTATCCTTGAATCTTAGAGCCTCGTATCAATCAATGTGAAAGTTAGAAGATTTGGTTCATTGATTTTCTACTTAATAGTGCAAAAAGGTTGACTTGATGAATGTAGCGTATTGTGGATATTCGAAGAGTAATTGTTTAAGTGTTTTTGTATTCGAGCATGTTAATTTGGGTCCTCACTATGTTGTGGCTAACTTTGGTTGGTGTGCATTGAAAATTATTTAAGATTTGAGCTAACAGTTTGTAAATATTTTATATTTTGTTGAAGCCAACGTGTGGTTGATTAAATATTTAGTTGCGGATATATATAAGTGATCATTTATATAATTTGAAAGTATGTACATAGTGTGTTGGTGTGTGTTGTGAAATTCAGAAGGATTGTAAAGTGATTGTGCATAGTTTCACTTGTGTAGAAAAGTATTTGTGATCTGAATTAAAGTAGACATAGTAGAAGAGTAGAATCAGATAGAATGTCAAGAAAGTGATTGATGTGCCTTAACTAGAACTATAATCAGGCATTAGTAGATTATATTTTCTCAGTTCAAACTTTAATCCAAATCTTTTTGTAGGACAGTGAGTCTTCCTTTTGTATTTGAGCAATGAGCTCTACGCAGTGTGTCTGAATGCAAGTACATTCCTTTTGTAAACACTTTTATTTGAGTCGACTCATATTGTGGATTCACCTCCACAGTGGTTTTTCCCCTAACAATGTTTCCATGTAAACAAATCATTGTGTTATGGTGTTGTGGTTGCTTCTTTTGTGTCCATGCATCTTTCTTTTGCTTCAATGCTCTAAGTGGCTCAAAGATCAAGTTAATAATGTTAAATTTTGTAGAACACTGATACACCCCACCTCTTAGTGTTCCTTGATTCCAAAAATTGGTATCAAAGCCAAGTTCCTTAGAATTAGTTTAAAAGGTTAAGGAAGATATGGGAAAGTAACTCAATGGAGTCAAGTAGTCCTCAACAACAACTTTTGGTGGCACTAGATGATCTTGATCAATCCAAATCTGAAGTTTGGGAATCACAAGCAAGCCTCATGAATGCTGAGAAATTTATTCAATCATTGAAAGATGAAATCAATAAGTCCAAGGAGAAGGGAAGGGAAGTCTGTGATCAGATAAGAAAAAAGAGAGTAAAACCATTGAAGATGAACAACTGAGTCAAGCCTTAAAGGAAAAGACAGAAGAATGTGAAAAGTTTACCAGAGATAATGTTGTCCTAAAGCATGAGATGGAATCTATTGTGATGAGGATGACCAAGGATATTCAAGACCAAAAGAAGAATGAATAGAATATTGCTCAGTCCTTGAAAGAAAAATATGAAGAATGCAGCTGAATTATTGATGGATTCAATTAGCTGGAGCTTGAATTAGAACAGTCCAGAAATAATGAAGATCTTGAAAAGAATATTGTTAATCTTAGAGATGAACTTTCTACTACAAATGAATTCAAGGAGTTCAAGATAAGCTCAACCAAGCTTGATGAACTGATTAAAAGTTAGAGGACTGTAAGTGACAAGTGAGGTCTTGAATATGAGCAATGAGAAAGCTTTGGGTCTAGAAAAAGGAGATTTAGGCAAGGAAATCAGATGAACAAAGCTAGAAGGTATCTGGTAAGACAACCTAATGCTCAAAGATTCAATGGTTACTATTTTTTTTACAGTAAATTTGGTCATATGGATGCTCAAATTAGAAGTCGATTGAATTCAAGTGGTCCATGATTCTCTGGTTAGTGTTTCAATAGCAATAAGTATGGTCATAATTTAGTTGAATGCAGAAATATGTCAAACAACCTTTTCAATAGAGATGTCAGATGTTATACATGCAATAGATTTGGCCATACTACTAACTAGTGCAAATCAAGAGAAAATCAATGGAATAACTGGTTTAGACAAAGAAATGTGGTGTGCTATAATTGCAACAAATTCAGTCACATTGCAAGATCTTGTAGAGGCAGAAAGGGTCCAATAAATCAAAGGAAAAACATGCAGAAGGATGAAAAGGGAAAAGGAAAAGCTACTACAGATGAGATTAGGAAGTAAATGAAGAATAAATGGGTGAAGAAGAGTCATGTTGATGCAGGAAATAGTTCAGCACTAGAATCTGGTTCTGGTAATTCCTCCGAGAACTACTTTAAGGCCTCTGGCCTAGGGGGAGTCCTTAAGAAAATATTTTAACCCCCTTGTCGGTAGTTGGAATCATAATGTGGAAGATTGAAATGATTGCATTAGTGATGTACATATGTTTTTGGATCTCTTGTAAGGGAAATTTATGCAAAATTGAATTTTCATAGAAGAGTTTTCTTTCAAAGTATGTGAAAATAGGGTATCTGAAAGACCTAGGGTAAAAGAATTTATTGTAATGAAAATGTTAGGTGCACAAATGATAAAAAGTCATTTCTATCCCTCATTTTTCATATTGCATTTCAAGAAGAAGAAGTTTGGAGAGCTCGGAAGCAAACTTTGGAAAACTTTGGCGAAGATTCAAGTCTGAAGGCGATTCGGCAATCAAACTCTAATATAGCGAAAGGTATTTATTAGTAAACTTGTGAATTTGAAAATTATAGAAATGGTTGCTCTGTTGGTTGTTGATATTAAGGATAGACCCCATCTAAAATTCAAATGGAACTCATTTAAATCCATCAAAATAGAACCTTTAGGTGCATTTTCCTCCATTTCATATGGCGTTTTGCATACTGAAGATATTAGGGCATACATTCATTCAAATGTTGAATAATTAGGAAGCTCCCAATTTTTGAATTTGTACACCAATCATATTGTGGGAGAATATCTCCATGTAAAACTTGAATTCAAATGTTTAGAGGAGAAGAAATTCACTTAGATTGTGAAGTTTCCCGTGTTTGAAGAATAAAAATGGGTTTGGTATATATTGAGTTAAGTGCATGCTGAGTTTATGTGGTCAAGTTAGCCTTTTAATATCACAAAGGAAGCTATAAGGATTGTTACTAGTTTGAATTCATCTGGTGGGTTGCCGACATTGAAAGCTATGAAGAATCAGATAGTTACAATGCAACTGGTTTAGTGTTCGACAAGAGAGCTATGACAATTGATGATATTATTAAAGTGGATGTGAGATTTTCTTCTGTGGTCATTGGTTACAAGATTTATCACTCCACTCAAGAAAATTCTATATTTGGTACAACAATCTATGCAACATATCAGATGGTCAAAGAAAATGCAGATTATGACCTATGTGAGTTACTTCGAAGCCAGTTAATTGAAAATCTTGGAAAAATTAAGAAGGATAAGAAGAATTATTTCAAGTGTGGTAATCTATTGCTATGTTTATTCTTTTATTTCATGAATGAAGTTTCAGGAGTTTGAAAATTTCAATGGCAAGGAGATAATCGATAGCTATTCAAATTAGAGATATCTTGTATGGAATTGGTGACAACAAAACTAGAAAAAATGCTACCTGGGGTTATTTCAAAAGCTTTCAGAATGAGATGCAAGCCAGGGAAAGGATTCCTACATCTATTTTGGAAAAGTATAAGGATACAATTTGGTTCATGGTTGATATTGATAAGTGTTTGATGGAAGCTGATGATCCTAGAACAATTTGGATAATTCCTATGGGTTATGAGGTTGAGGAACACATTTTGGAGCTATGTGCTCAACACTGGATAAGTAAACCTCAGGATTCAACATGAGAAAGGTTTGGTACCTTTGAGGAAAATAATATGGAAGTTCATGCACAATTGAAGAAACCAATGATAATCTGGAAGATGAGAAAATAAGTGGAAGCTTTTCCAAAAACATGGGGATATCAGCTGAAGTTGTAAGGGAAGCTAGGAGGAAAAGAGAACAAGCTAAAGAAGGAGAGCCAACTAGAATTGAGTCTACTAGTTTGGCAGTATCCTCTACCAGATCTATATCTACAAGGAGATCTACTCTCATCTAGTCTTGCAAAGAAGTCAAGTCCTGTGAAAGGTCAAGCCAAGACATCTGGTAGAGAAGGGAAGAGGAAGAAGAACAAGAGCACAAGAGTCTATGATGTTGTTTCAGAAGATGAAGAAACTAAATCTGATGAAGAGGTAATAGAAATAAATCATATGGGCACCAAAGCATTAAAAGTCTCTAAGAACAAGCCCTTCAGTGAAGAGAAAGCAAAGAAAAAGGTGAAAGTTGATAAATCAGGTATGTTTGTAGAGGAAGTGGAAAAATCTTTGATTAAGGATGGTAATCTTAGGCCACTTTGTGAATGGTATAACACTTTTGATAGTATTGGTCAAAGAATTTTTGAAGAAGCTACAATAAAGTATTTGAATAATTTCAATATGACGCTCATTGAAATAATGTCTGAGTTACCTAAATCTCTATATGAAGTTTTTGAAATGAGGAGAGTGAATGCAAGAACTAAAGAAGAGAAAATGAGAGAATAGATACTTGTTGATCTATGTCTGGTGATGTCTATAGAAGAGATGAAGAATATTCTCAATGAAGAAAAAGGGGATTTTAAGAGCAAGACAAGGGTGAATAAGCTAATGATTGGGAAAGCTAAAGATGTGGCAAAAGACACTAAGAAAAACCTTAAGGAATTTTTTTTAAAGAACAGATACAATTTTTTTTCTGAAGAAGCTCATGTTGAAGATATTCCATATGGTCTGGGAATTGAAGAGGACACATTTGAGGATAGTATGAATCCTCTAGATATACATGACATTGAAATTCCTATGGAGACTGAAGCTCCTAAAGTTGTGTTAGTTGATGAAATTGAGATTCCTAAAGCTAAGGAAGAACCTGTGACTGAAGAGAAGAAGGATGAGGCAAAGGAGATTCATGTGGAAGCAAGAGACACTGCTAAGGCAGTAAAGGAATTTTTGGAAGATCAACAAGAGGAGTTTGATCCTGAACTAGTTAAAGGACCTATCAACTTGGCTACTTTATCCCCTATTCAAAAGCTGAAAGTTGCATCATTTTCTCAAGCCAAGGCAAGGGAGGAGATTTTGAAATTTCATATTTAAGATAGTGAGCTGTTAAATCTTGCATTTGGTATTTTGGAGAAGATCATGCCTTCATATGTCAAGGATTCATCTAATTCTCCATCCGGTCAGCTGAAGAAACTTTTTAATTTTGTAATTACTCACTTTGAGTCACTTGAAAAATCATCTATGAATAAGGTTTAGAAGGAATATTATGCTAAAATGTTTAGTAGGTTGAAGAGAATGATTGCTAATGATAAATATTTGTTAGCTACTTGTGTAAAGAATATTCAAGGTGCTTTTTCTAAATGTGGAAAAATTTATAAGTCATGCTTATCATTGTCTAAATTCACTGAGGACATTGAAAAGAAAATGAATGAATATGAGAAACAATTAGAAAATATCTCTCAAGAATTTGATCATCTAACCATTTTTGTTGGAAAGCAAGAAGGTCAAGTCATCTCCCTACTTGACAAGATTAAAATTCTGAAGCATGAAGAAGGAAAAATTATTGAAAGCGTATGTGAGATTAGAAGATTGATTGGTCCTAAAATGGATACAATACTTAGTGCATTGAAGGAAGGACAAGATGCTATGTCGGTCAGTGATCCGAAAAAACTTGAGTCTGTAGAAATGCAATCTTACTTATTCTATGGTCACATGACTATCTTGGAGAGTCTCAAAAAGAGTTGGGACACTAGTTTGAGACTGTTGAAGAGTAATTTTGCAGATATATTCAAGTTTATGTAAGTTGTAGAAGCATGTGCAGTTTGTTCATAGAAATTTTGTTTGATTTTTGGTATGTGGATTCTTGCTTTTTCCATTGATGTCAAAGGGGGTGAGTGAGATAGTGAAAAATTCCTTAATCATCTTAGGGGGAGTTGTGTTTTTGAAGTTTTGAAGGTTGGCAATGTATTCATGTTGGTACTGATCCAACACTTAGTCATTTTTCACTAAGTGTTGCAATCAATTCCAAAGGGGGAGATTGTTGGAAAGAGACACTGCACAAGTCATCTGGTTTTTTCATTGATGGAAACCCTAGTTAGTAATTTGATCCACGCGTCAGCATTTGATCATACCAGAAGTCAGAATTAAGTTTTGTGATTAACTATCAAACTAGAACAGAGCATTTGACAAAATTGTGTTCATCGATTCATATGCAATTTTATGTTATCATTTTGAGTTGTAGATCTCAGGAAATATTTCTTAATGTATGATCTTGTTATCCTTGAATCTTAGAGCCTCATATCAATCGGTGTGAAAGTTAGAAGATTTGGTTGATTGATTTTCTGCTTAACAGTGCAAAAAGGCTGACTTGATGAATGTAGCATATTGCTGATATTTGAGGAGTAATTTTTTAAGTGTTTTTGTTTTCAAGCATGTTAATTTGGGTCCTCACTATGTTGTGGCTGACTTTAGTTGGCGCACATTGAAAATTATTCAAGATTTGAGCTAATTGTTTGTAAAAAAATTATATTTTGTTGAAGCTGGCATGCGGTTGATTAAATATTTAGTTATAGATATATATAAGTGATCATTTATATCATTTTAAATTATGTACGAAGTTTTTTGGTGTGTGTTGTGAAATTTAGAGGGATTGTAGAGAAATTGTGCACAGTTTCACTTGTGCAGAAAAGGATTTGTGATCTGAATTAAAGAAGACAAAGTAGAAGAGAAGAATCAGATAGAAGGTCAAGAAAGTGATTGATATGCCTTAAATGGAACTGTAATCAGGCATTAGTAGATGTTATTTTCTCAGGTCAAATCTTGTGGATGTAATCCAAATCTTTTTGTAAGACAATGAGTCTTCCTTTTATATTTGAGCAATGAGCTCTAGGCAGTGTGCCTGAATGCATGCACATTCCTTTTGTAAACACTTTTATTTTAGTCAACTCATATTGTTGATTGACCTCCACCATTATTTTTCCACTAATAGGGTTTCCACGTAAAAAAATCCTTGTGTTATGGTGTTGTGGTTGCTTGTTTTGTGTTCATGCATCTTTCTTTTGCTTCAATGTTATAAGTTGCTTAAAGATCAAGTTAATAAAGTTAAATTTTGCAGAGCACTAATTGACCCCCCCTCTCAGTGTTCCTTGATTTCAACATCATGATGGGCCAAAAGGTGGCTATATAATGGGTATGTGTAGGGTATGTGGCTAATAACTTTTTTTTACCCAAAATTGATGAAACGAAAAGGGTTTTTAAAGGAGATTCTCAGCTTTCCACCAATATAAATTATGCTTTACTTTGAATTTAAGAAATAATTATTATTCATGTTCTATTTGAATTAAGACTAAATTATTGATTGATAAGCTAATTGAAAAACATCTATAGCTTTCAAATGGTATCACATTTTTTGAATCTAAAACATGCATCACATTCTACGCTTTGTATACTATAGGATTAAAAAAAAAAATCATGAAGTTTTGACCAAGTTAAGGTGGTCAGACATATGAATTTTTTATATTTTTTAAAAGTTGTAATAAAAAATTCATAATTAATTATTTAATTGGAAAAAAATTACAAAAACAATATGCATCACAACGGGACATGAGTCCTCTACTTATATATAAAATCTTATTAAAAAATATTATCATTTTATTGTGGTTAGGGTGGTCAAACAGACACCTACTACTTATTTTTTCCCTTAAATTTAAGCACTACTGTATTGAAATTTCAAAATTTCACCAAATAGATTTTTTCTTTTTAAAAATAAACCTAGTAGTTTAAAAACTACATTCAATTTCTATAGATTCTATTCTTACATATTTTTAAAATAATATAGATAAATTATTCAAATTTTTACGTCAAGTTGCCTAACTCTGATTTTTCTGAATTTTTCACCACTTAAGGGCTTGTTTTTTCCATGATGTTCCTGCACATACATATAACCAAGACCATAAGTTTTTTGTTGTGTGATAGGATCTATAAGGTTGCAGATACCTTGTTTATTAGCACCACATCCATTTCCACTATATCCAAGTTTTTTTATAAGTTCATAACCTTGCCCATAAAGTTGTTTCATTGCTTTTGGATTGGGTGGTTGTTCATGATTAAGCTCACCAAAAATTTTCATGTAATTGGCTTCTTTGTCTAAAGTGGTTGAGGTGGATGCTTTCAAAGTGTTGTTTGAGTGTTATGTTGACATGACTACTTTTTCAGTTCCCATATGTGAATCTTTGTTTATGATCTTGTACTCTCCCATTAATGTATGTTAGAAATCTAAGGAATCCCAATCATCTTCTAATAGCTTCATGTGTTGTTCGGGTATGTGCAGGATCATGATGGGCCAAAAAGTGGTGATATGATGGGTATTTGTAGGGTATGTGGCTGACAACTTTTTTTTACCCAAAATTGATGAAATGAAAAGGGTTTTTAAAGGAGATTCTTAACTTTCCACCAATATAAATTATGCTTTACTTTGAATTTAATAAATAATTATTATTTATTTTTATACTTGAATTATGACTAAAGTCCTAATTGATAGATTGATTGAAAAACATCTATAGCTTTCAAACTGATCACATTTTGAATCCAAAACATGTGTCACATTCTATGCTTTGTATACTATAGGATTAAAAAATTAAAAAATGAATTTCATGAAGTTTTGACCAAGTTAAGGTGGTCTATATGAGTTTTTATATTTTTCAAAATTTGTAATAAAAAATCATAATTAATTATTTAATTGGAAAAAATTACAAAAAAATGCATCACATTGGTAAATGAGTCCTACTTATATCTAAAATATTATAAAAAATATTATCATTTTATTGTGGTTAGGGTAGTCAAACGGACACCTACCTCTTATTTTTCCTTAAATTTAAGTACTACTACATTGAAATTTCAAATTTTCACCAAATAGATTTTATTTATTTTTAATTAACCTAGTAGTTTAGAAACTACATTCAATTTGCTACAGATTCTATTCTTACATATTTTTGAAATAATATAGATAACTTATTCAAATTTTTATGTCAAGTTTCCTAACTCTATTTTTTTTGAATTTTTTTCCACTTAAGGGCCTATTTTTTCCATGATGATCCTACATATATCCGTTCTTTGTTTTGTTGTTGTATGGGTTCCACATGTGTAGTTGATGTTGATGTGTTTAAGGGATTTTCTTTGTGTTTCTCAAGTTGTAATACACTATAAGGCTCAGGATCGACCTCAAGGGTGTATACTTTGTTGTTGTAAATGTATTTCATTTTTTGATGAAGATTGGAAGGCACACCATTCATTGAATGAATCCATGGTTGGCCTAAAATGAGATTACATGAAAGTTCATGAGGCATAACATGGATTGGTGTATTCAATTTGGCCACTCCAACTTGAAGAGGTATAATGATCACCTTGAGCGGTTTCTTTTTTATATTGTCAAATCCCTTAAGATGGAAAGAATCAGGTTGAATGTTTGATTTATCAATGCCAAGCCTATCCAAAAGGCTCACACTACACACGTTAATGGAAGAGCTAATATCTACAAGAGTTCTCTTTATCCCCGTGGTATTTTATTGAGCTACGATCATGAACGCATCATTTTATTTTTACACTTCCAAATGGGGGAGTTGACTTTGGTGGAAAACAATGCCAGTGTTTAATCCTTGAATTATGGCTACTATGCCATTTGGTTGTGTGTTAGAAGGGATAGGAACTTGTTGTAAGGCTGTTTGAAGCATAGTGTGATTGGTAGGTGAATTCTGAAGTAAATCCCATAGGGATATCTTTGCGGGAGTGCTCTTAAGTTGTTCGACGGGATCATACTCCCTTAATTGAGGAGCACTAGGCAGTATAAAATTATTCAAAGGTAGGGAAGTTGGAGTTGGTTGTTGTGGTGATGGATTATTTCTAGTGTTGTATGTATGAGCAATGGTATTATGACTTGGTTGCTGTGAAACATTAGTCTCAGGTAGGTAAAGGATAAGTTCAAGTTTGTTTTGAGTTGAAGGTTTTTGTGAAGGTAGATAAAGGATGATTTTAAGTGGGTTTGTATTTTGTTGTTTATGTGAAGGTGGTTAATGAATTAGAGGGTTTTTAGGATGTCCCATGGGGTATGTATGATGTCCATTGGTCGAGGGGGGTCTAATGGACACTTGCGCATTCATAACCTCAACAGTCTTAGTTTGATGTATCTCTAATAAAGGGAAATCTAGAATTACCTTTTTATCATGAGCTAAGGAATACATAATACTAGTGTTGTCATTTTCTAACACCGTGATATTCTCCCTAGTAGAAGAGTTTTTAGGAGAACTACGGATCAAATGTTCGTGACATTCATGGATTGTTTTTGATAAAATGACTTCATCGCTAGTAGGGGAATGATCAATGGTTGAATTATCTTGCTCAATAATGGTTGCATTAGGTGAAATGGGACAATGAATATTTTCATCACTCTCATTAGTTGTGTTTTCTAGCATCAAAGCATCTTCCTTACAACTAGGGGAGATACTAGGAGAAGAAAAAGTATGATTATCATGATCATGTACGACCTCATTCCTTTGTTCCCTAATGTCTTCCAAAATGACTTCATCACTAGTAGGGGAATGATCAATGGTTGAATTATCTAGCTCAATAAGGGTTGCATTAGGTGAAATGGGACAATAAATATTTTCATCACTCTCATTAGTTATGTTTTCTAGCATCAAAGCATCTTCCTTACAACTAGGGGAGATACTAGGAGAAGAAAAAGTATGATTATCATGATCATGTATGACCTCATTCCTTTGTTCCCTAATGTCTTTCAAAATAGGATAGGTAGGGAAAGGATCATAAAGAGAGTTGTTGTAGACCAGCATATCTGCATAATTTATAATTTGATCTTGCTCGAAATCATTCTCACAAACCAAAGAAGAATGGAAATTAGGTAAGGTTATGTTTAGGAATGTTTCTATGATTTCACTCTCTTGTGCTAAAAATATCTTCCCAAAGGGGATGAGAAGGACAAACAAGATCCTCATGATTTTGAATGATTGTATATTATTTCACCAAGATACCTCTATCATTAAAAGAAGAGGTATTGTGAGAAGAACAAATAGGATCATCATGGTTATCTATGTTTGTATTCTTTTCTATCACATTATCCACACACATAGGAGAGATTGGAGGGGGTGTAAGTTTGAGGTTAACATTGTCATTTTCGCTCTCTTGTACTAAGATACTTTCATAACTAGGGAATGCATTGAATGAATGACTATCATGCTTATTGCCTAAACTTTTTTTGCAAATTTGGAAAATTTCGAAACTAACATTTATAAAAAGTAAACTATGCAAACTTGAAATGCAATGGAAGTGTAAAATGAAATGCAATTTTTAGTTTTTAAGCCAAGCTAATTTTTTAGTTTACATGATGCAACGATTTGAAAATGAAATGTTGTGAATGCTAAAGTGGAATTAAGCAATGCATGAAATGAGCTAATTTAAGCTAAATATAATGAAATGCATGTTACAGAAACTCGGCCAACTGATATAGATAGATAATGGCACCAAACATAATCTTAAAAATAGGGTTTTCAATTTTGTAAAAGGCAATTTCAAGGGTGAAAAGGGACTGATTCGCCCAAGGTGTTGAATGAGTCCCAGTGGGGATTTTTTTCAAAATTTATAGAAATTTTTGAGTGATTTTGATGTTGTCTATGCTGTATGAGGTAGACCTAAGATGCCAATGCAAAATTTAAAAAAAAATTAATGATTTAAGATGCAAAAATGCAGCCTATATGTAAAAACCTAGCATGAAAATTAACTAATGCAAGCTAGATCTAGGATGATGAAGGAATCCAAATCAGAAAATAAAAGTATTCTAAAGGTGGGTTCACCAAAATGTAAACAAAGATTTTGGTTCCACAAACTCCCTAACACTTCTAGGGTTTTTCCCCTGGAAGGAGAGAGGTAGGACAAAATGGGCAATGTCTTCACTCAAGATTTATGAATGAATAGATGAAATATACCTAAATAATCCAATCTAAATGCATACAACTAATGAAAGATATTGATTATTAAGTGAAAACTAAGAAAATGTAAGTTGCTGGAAAACACATTGTGATATGCGAAAAGACCTAGAAATGAAAGTAAATTGTAACAAAAATGGATGAAATTGAATGTGTGCACCTGGGAACATTTTGGAGAGTGGAAATGACTTCTAAAATATTGTTGATGCTAAAAATTTAGCTTGCTGGGAGTCATTCTCCATTCTGGGTGAATTAGTCCCAGATCTGGGAAACTGTTCTGAAGCCTATTTTAGAAAAATGGGTATCCAAAACTATAGGAAACCTTTTTCAGACTTGGAAATGGGACACATTCATCACAAATGGAGAATCAATCCACTTTTGAATTTCTAAAAATCTAAAAGTGGAAACAAAAGCCTTGGGATGCACAATATGGGGCCATAGGGCTTATTAATGATGATATAAAGGGTGAATAAGGCCAAGGACATAAATTTTAATGTGAAAGTGTGATTAAATACACTTTGTATCATTAAAATAGGGTTCATATAGCCTATAAAGGCACAACATCCAATGTGAATGTGTGATTAAATACACTTTGTATCATTAAAATAGGGTTCATATAGCCTATAAAGGCACAACATCCAATGTGAATGTGTAGGAGACATTACAACACTAGATTATAATTAAGTTTAATTCATAAAGCCTTCTATATTGATTTGATAATGTCATTAAATATATTTTACAATGTTGTATTAGGTGGAAAAATGGGTCCATGAGACTTGAATACTTGATGAAAGTCTACAAAAGTGTGTAATTATTTTACAACACTTTACAACACCTTTACAAGACATCATTAGATGCATTTTATTCTATTTTCAAGGGTCCAAGACCAAGTGTGGATGTGGAAAAAACTTCACAACACCAAATAAAGGCCTCATTAATTCCAATTTGTCATTAATTATTCCCAAATCAAGCAAGAAGAAAGTGATACTTTCTCCATGTCCACAACAACTAAAGAATACTCTTTCTAAGATATCATTATGAGACCTTATTCAAGCCTCCCCTCATTATCATAATATGATTCAAAATTCTTTACAAAAATTTCCTATCGCTTATAATGCACAACCAAATGACATAGCCACCATGATTCAAGGAATAAATGCTAACATTGTTTTCCACCAAAGTGAGCTCCTTCCTTTGGAAGTGCAAAACCAACATGATGCTTTCATGATAATAGCTAGATACAATAGAACATGAATAAAGCGAACCCTTTTTGACAATGGCTTTGCTCTTAATGTGTGTAGCATAAACCTTTTGGATAGGCTTGGTGTGGATAAATAAAAAATTCAACCTAATTATTTATCTATTCATAGATTTGATATTGTAGGAAAAAAATCACTTGACCTATGATCACTTTACCTATTAAAGTTGGAAAGGCCACATTAGAAACACCGATCCATGTTATTCCTCACAATCTTTCATATAAACTTCTTTTAGGAAGACCATGGATTCATACAATGAATGGGGTTCCTTGTACTCTTCATTGTAAAATGAAATATGTCTACAATAAAGTGTATAGAATTGATGCCAACCTTGAACCAAACAATTGTCTAAACATTGAGAAAAATAAAGAGAATCCTTTGAAAACATTGACATCGACTACACAAGTAGAACCTGTGGAAGAGAAAGAAAAAGAAAAGAATATTAAATAACTCATGAAGCTATAAGAAGATTATTGAAGTTCCTTAGATTTCACATTGAATTCATGGGTGAATACAAGATTATAGAAAAAGAATCTAGAAAGGGAAAAGATAAAGTAGTAATGTCAACACAAAATTCAAAAGACCCTTCAAAAGCATCCACCTCAGCCACCTTAGAAAATGAAGCAAATTATACAAAAAAAATTGATGAAGCTGATTATGAACAACCACCAACTTCAAAAGAAATGAAAAAGATTTATGGAAAAGGTTATGGTCTCATGAAACAACTTGGATATATTGGAAAAGGATGTGGTGCTAGAGAACAAGGTATTCGTGTCCCTATAGATCCTAGAATGCAAGAAAATACTAAAGGTATTGGTTATCGTCCCTCAAAACAAACAAACAAGCCTTCACTCAATATCCAAACTCTTACAAAAGACTCTTCTAAGCCAACTTTAACACTAGTGCATCCTGAACTAATAAACACTAGTGGTCTTTGTTATTTTCCTTTGAAAGAAATAGATAAATTCTACTACTTGAGAATTCATTTTTTGCATATCATAGAGTTCATGCTCATTCTACTAATGAATGTAACACTTTAAATGACAAAATTCAACATCTTAAGGATTATAGTGCTCTCTTATTTCAGGGCACCTAATTCCTCTAATTGATACTAATTTTCACTCTAGAATGTTTCTCATAAATCCTTTTGGCTCATCCTTGTCCTGCACTATGTGGGGGCAAGGGGTTAGGAAGCCTTACCCTCATATGGCACTTGTTGTTGTCTCTTTTGGCTAGTTGACCACCTTTCATGTACATATAAGAATGCGATTGGGATGTGAATGACATACCTTAAGTTGGATCACATGTAACATACTAAGTTTCAGGTGGCAACCCCTTTTCATGACATATATTGGAAACATATGACGACATAGGGATTTTCGAGTAAGCTCTCATATCTTCTTTTACTTTAAAGAAAATTCTCACAGCAATGGTATTAGCAACTGCTTTAAAGTGGGGGCACACATCAATACTCATGTTTCATTGTGTGATTTTCTTTCTTCTTGTGATGTGTCCCTTTCTTGGTGGTGTCATTGGGCTTGATTTCCTCTAAGAGCGTGATATTTCTTTGACTTGTCCTCTCTTGGAGACATTAGGCACAATGTTCCCTAAGAAGAGACCTTACATGAAATAAGCAAAATCCCTTTGAATTTACCTAATTTTAATTTATGATATTTTTTATATAGCCACCTTGCATCACACACTTTTCTTTCTTGCAGAGCCATCCTATGTGTTCATGTGTTTCAAGAATATGAAGCTTTTCTTGCCTCGTGAAGCTCAAAGTTCATTTTTTAATGGTGCCTTGCCAAATTTATCAGGAGGTATAGCTTTGGTATGGTTAGCATATGATGAGAAGCCTAAACATGGACATTACTTTCCCATTATATGGTGAGAAGTTGATATAGAGGCATGACTTCACCCTTTGGATACTCATCCGACAGACAACTTGAATTTTCATTTCCTCAGAGTGAGCTTGCATCTTTGGAAAAAAATATTATATCTCATCCACAATATGTGGGACAAATGGTCGAAGCTTGATCCACATTTTCTTTTTTTTCCTTTCATCTTTTTGACATTGCATGTTTGAGTATCTTGGTTTGCTACATATCATACATCTTTTGTGTGTCCCTTTGTACTTATTTTGGTTTGTCATGGGATCTTGGATCATGGGGGATTTGCCACCTCCTTTTATCCTTGTCATCATTTTTTATCTACATTGGTAATGCTCGGACCCCTCTTGAATGTCTACTTCATTCTGAGTTTAAAAAAATTTCCTCCTCTCACTAAAGTAGGGGCTAAATGTAATGTAGAAAAATGTCATCGTTTATATTTTCACACCTAATTTGGGAATAATTAATGTTAAAATTAACCTAATGTCATCTTGATCTAGTGTTGAAATGTTTTTTACACATTCACATTGGGTTTAGGGTCCTTATAAGCTAAATGAACCTAACGTTGCCTTAATTTAGTGTTTTAAAGTGTATTCATTTACACCAAGTCACATTAAATTTAGGGCCCTTGTGAACTAAATGGACCTAATGGTGACTTATTTAGGGTGTTGTAGAGTGTATATTAACACTTGCACACTAATCTAGGGTTTCATTAATAAATTAGGCTTCTTTATGCCTTATTTGGCCTTATTTTGCATCCATAAGCCTTAATTAAGGCATCTATTTGAGATTAATTTTGACATATATATATATATATATATCCAATCATAATTAATGTGTTCTTGGATTGTATAGCCTAGATTTAGTGATTTAGGACTCATATTCCACCTTGAGCATATGAGTCCCACCTATGTTTTGGGGCCCCAATCCTAATTTTACATCAATCTAAGCATTTTTTGAAAAATATGTCCCAAAGCCTAGCCTAATGGGACTCATACACAAAAATTGGTGTATGAATCCTGTGTGACTTAAACCTAAATTAAAATCAAATTCTTGGTGGAATTTTATTCTCCTAGATTTGGTTTCGGCTTGTAGTGTTGTAATTTCAAGGAATTTGTCATAAACAAGTATAAATACAAGGTTATTTCACTCATTTTCACCTAATACCTTACAAATAGCATTCCTAATAGAAATTTTGTGATTACAAGACTTCACAAGAGTATTCAAGGACATTCAATAGCATACATAAAGCATTCAAAGGCATATTTCTTCATTATTTATTGCAGCAATTCAAGATCCATCATCATGTCAAAGACATAGTGCATCAATCATGTGGTTGAGCTAATTTTGTTGATGTAGCATTGAAGATCCATTTGCAAGCATTTTTTCACATCCAATTTGAGATGAAGATCTACATTATTCATGGCCACTTCAGGTTAGTTTGCAGATTTGTATTCCAAGGCATCATCCAAGGTATTGTCATTTCATGTTTCATGCTTCATGTCCTTATTTCATTGTTTCATCATGAAAACCCCTATTCCCTAACAAAACAACACTTTCTCTCTCTCTTTGTCTAATTGTAGGTTTATATGTTGAAGACAAAGTAGATTTGAAGCCTTCAAAAGTATCAAGATTGCAAAGTTGTAAAAGCTGCAAAAGTTGTTATGTAACCTTGTTAAGGCTCACAAAAACTTAGATCTAGAGAAAGATATCCAACCTATCTACATGAAACCAATGATAAAAGGCTTATATGATCCATCTTTAGAGGATCATGAAGTTTCACTTCAAAATTCTGCTCTTGGGAAACTTTGCAATAAAATGAAACTCATACATGACTTGTGGCATATGAGTCCCAGTATACCTATTTTTGGGTATTTTCTATAGATCCTAATTCAACAGTTCTAGATTCTTGTTTCCACCCAAAAAACCCTAGTTTGGGACTAATATGCCCAAACTAGAATATGAGTGATGAGCTCAGGATATGCTCATAATTTGAGTATCATGATGTACTTTTAATATCTCTACTTTTACTACTAATGGATGTTTTAACTCTTTTATTAAAGACTTTTATCTAAAACGGGTAGTATCCTATAGCAATACATTCCTACATTCCTGCAACCTAACATCTCCATGTGTCTCATTAATTACCTTGTTTGACTTCCCGAATGACTAATATAATGCATATGGTTTTTGAATAATGGGATAGATTTAATATGTGATTAATGAATGTATCGTGTTGTTTGCCACGAATTCTTTCTTTCACCTCTGTCACCTTATGCATCGTAGGTTGTTGAAGGGAGCATGAACAAGTGAAGCACAATGGATCTCGGCTCTGCAGTAAAGTCCATTTCCTGCATGATGTCGAGGAAGTTGTACCGATGAAGACTCTCTGTCTGGGTCATTGGGAAGAAACTTAAATGATCATTAATCTAGAAAGAGTGGAATGCTAAATTCTCTGGATCGTGTTGAACGGATATGTTTTCATTTATGAGAAGTTTGTTCCTCGGTTTCAGGATTCATTTATGTCCACATCTTTCTCTGTTAGAGTTAGGTAGTTAGTTGCTTTTCTATTTTAAATAAGTGTTCCTCTTGCGTGAGTGAGCAAGCATAACAAGCATAGAAAGGATATCATGTAAAAGTTAGTATGATAATAAGAAGCAGAATATGTAAGAATCAGTACTATGATAAGAGATAGAGTTTTGTGTTAGTTTTCATATGAGCAGAACAATGTATACCATTTTGAGTTTATGAATAAAAGTTGATGAAGTTCTGAGTTCAATTCTTGCATAATTAGTTGATGCTTGCTAAGGGGGCCCACTTAGTAAGTATTTGTAGTTAGTTAGTTAGTCGTTTATTTTATGTTGATCATAAGTTAGATTTCGTTCTTGAAGTTTCAGTGCAAACTCAGTCTTATATTGTGCAAACTCAGTCTTATATTGTTCCTGCAGCATTGGGAATCCATCCCTATGTTTGTTCCT
>VDFB02075321.1:343998030-344266305 GCA_007258455.2 Sequoia sempervirens
CTCCCCCTCCTTCTCCCTCTCCCACCCTACCTAGATAACTCTAGATTTCTCTCTTTCTCTCTCTCTTAAAATTATCCCTCCCTCTAAATACATACATAAATACATACATACAAGCATAATACATATGTACGTACAAGCATACATGTACATGCGTAGATACAATCTTACATACAAATAGGAATACATACAATATACATGCATTGATACATATAGACATACATACATACATTCATCCATACATCACATACAAACGTACATGTACATACAAACATACAAATATATAAACATACATTCAATAGAGTAGCATTTAACAAAAAGAAAGACATTACATGAGTGCGTTATACTGAACTCACATTATGTCTTGATAGACATGCTCCACACAAATGAAAAAAACCATGTCAAAACTAAGATATAATGCGTGCGCGTTATATCTGGATTTAGGAATCTCCAAGACTTGGGATTGGTATTTTCCTTGGAATACCAACCCAAAGGCTTGGAGGGAATTTCCAATGACTAGAGACGTTTTTTTGTAAATTCTAAAATATTTCATATAATTGTGTTCATGCTCATCGTTAGGATTGCAGGTGGTTCAATATCAAACAAATCAAACATTTGGGAAATGTTGGGTTCTCTCTTTTCTATCCAATGATATAATTTTTTTCACTTTCTAACAATGTTAATCCTTTCATCCATAATTACTTTTGTTTGTATGTCTCTTTTTTGGCAAAAAATAGTGTTTGGTGTTTTTTTCATTGTAAATTAACCATTCATCAAAATTTCAAATAAATTACATTTTTAGAAACTAGACTCCATTCTACAAATTAAAAAAAAATCAATTAGTTTCCAAAATTTGTAGGGGTAGCATGGCCAAAATTCTATTTTTTAGGAAGTGTCCACTTTGAAAATTATTTTTTAAAAAAAAATTCATTAAAAAATTATTAGAAAAATTATGCATCAACTACATACTGTTAGCTAACTTCTGACCGTAGCAATTTTAAAAATACTTAAAAAAAGTTCACCGTACTAGGGTCATACAAGAGTTGCTATGTTATGTTTTTGACAAAAACAATGCAAATTTGTGCACGTCCCTTGTTTGAACCCCTTAATATTAACCATTTTCAAAATAAATTAGTAGTTTAGAAAGTAGACTTGGAGAACTTCAATCCTTCTTTTTGTTCCATCTCAAAATTTGGAGTGTAACTATCCTCAATTTCATGTCCAAGGTCAGTATTTCCTAATTTTAGAAAAAAAGTGGCCACTTAAACCCCCCTTTTGGGAACCATCTTGGTGCACTTACACACAAATTGAATGTAGTTTCTAAACTATTATTAGGTTCATTTAAAAAAAAAAAAATTGGTGAAAATTTGAAAGTTCAATGCAGTAGTACATAAATTTCAAGGAAAAAATAAGTAGGTGTCTGTCTGACCACTCTAGAACCAAAATAAAATGATAATACTTTTTTTATAAGATTTTAGATATAAGTAGAGGACTCATATCTCAATGTGATGCATATTTTTTTGTAAATTTTTCCAAGTAAATAATTAATTTTGAATTCTTTGTTACAATTTTTAAAAAATATATAAACTTCTGCATGACTGACCACTTAACTCTTATTCTAAAACTTCATGAAATTCAATTGTTTTTTATAATTTAGTATGTGAAGTATAGAATGTGACAAATGTTTAAGACTAAAAATGTGTGATACAGTTTGAAAGCTATTGATGTTTTTCAATCAACCTATTACTCATGACTTTAGTATAATTCAAATAGAAAATGAATAATAATTATTTATTAAATCTCAAAGTAAAACATAATTTATATTGGTGGAAAGCTAGAATATCCTTTAAAAACCCTTTTCGTTTCATCAATTTTGGGTTAAAAAATTCATTAGCCACATACCCATCATATCGCCACTTTTTGGCCCATCATGATCCTACACATACCATAAAGTGGTGGTAATGATTTTAGCTTCTGTTGTTATACTGTCTTCCCAAGGGGAATGAGGAGAAGGGAAAACAAGATGTTCATGACTCTCAATGATTGCATCTTCTTTCATCAAGATACCATTGTCACTAAAAGAAGAGGTATCATGAGAAGAACAATTATGATCATCATGGATTTCCATGCTTATATCTTCTTTTATCACATCATTCCTAGAAAAAAGAGATAAGAGGGGGTGTAGGTTTAAGGAAAGTGCCAACATTTCCACTCTCTTGCACTAAGAGACTCTCATAACCAAGGAATGCATTAAATGAATGACTAACATGTTTATTGAATAAATTTTTCTTTGCAAACTTGGAAAAGACCAAAACTAACATTTTAGAAAATAATCTATAATGCAAACTCAAAATTCAATGTAAAGACTTAAAATGAAATTCAATTTTCATATTTTAAAAAAGGTAATTTACTAATTACACCATGTAATGATCTAAAATGAAAATGTTGTGAATGCAAATTTGGAATAAGCAATGCATGAAATGGACAAATTTAAGCTAGATTTAGTAAAATGCATGTAATAGAAACTCAACCAACTAACATAGATAACAAATAGAAACAAAAAAAAAGTGAAAAAAAAAGGTTTTAAATACTATTAAATGTAGTTTCAAATAGGCACTAGGGCTAATTTTCCCAAGGTGTCGAATGAGTCCCACTAGGGATTTTTTTCAAAAATTTCAAAAACTTTCAATTGATTTTTATGCTTTTTAAGTTGTATGATCTATAAACAAAATTTATGGAAATATAGTTTTCAGATGATTTTTGATGATTTGAGATGCAAAGATGCAATCTATATGCACTTTCACTATTGCGAAAATTTAGAAACCCTAGATGCCAATTAACTAATGAAAACCCTAATGCAAAGTCAATGCAAGCTAGATATATGATGATGATGGACTCCAAATCAATTAAGAAGTATTCTAAATGTAGGTTCACCAAAATGTAAGATAGAAAATTTGTCTCCACTAGGGTTTTAGGACCTAAGGAAACATGTTTTCTATGCTTTACATTTAAGGATTCCCTTGAGATCTCAATCAAATGATGAAGAAAGAGATATTGCAATAGGGTTGTCCTAAGGTCTGATTATGGATTAATGAGGGGTTCACCACCAAGCTAGGGCCTGGAAAAATGTATCAAATGCAAGATCTAATGACAAAACCTAGTTATGCATGAAACTTGAATGAATGACCTAGAAATACACATAAATAAGAACAAAAAATAGTAAAGTCAGAAGTGTGCACCTAGAAACTTGTAGAGGCTTGAATGAAGACTGGAAATGCTGCAAATTCTGATATTTTTTCCTACTAGAACTCTTTCGCCAATCTAGGTGAATTAGTCCTAGATTTGGGTTTTTGTAAAGGAATAGGTTTCTCAAAACAGGGTATCTAAAATTGCAAAAATATCAAAATTGACCTAAACTAGGACTCATTTGCCAAAAGTGGTGAATGCATCCAAATAGGGTTTTCTGGAGTTTTAAAATCTGAATCAAGTCTTCAATGTCTACTCTTTCTATTCCTCTTTGTTTTCAGACTTGAAACTATGATTTTTGGGTTATAGGTGACCTTTCAGTGAGTATTATGACCTTGCAAATGGGGAGACAACTCCAAAAATATTGTAACCTAATCTTCAATGTTCCTTCAATTCTTTAAAGCACCCATATCTATAATTACACGAAGAGAGAGAGAGAGAGAGAGAGAGAGAGAGAGAGAGAGAGAGAGAGAGAGAGAGAGAGAGAGAGAGAGAGAGAGAGAGAGAGAGAGAGAGAGAGAGAGAGAGAGAGAGAGAGAGAGAGAGAGATTTGATTGTTTGGGAATAGGGTTTTTCCCTTGTGAAACCCCTTATACGTAATTAAACTAAATGAATCTAAGATAATGAAATGAATGGATGTAACATGAAATACAGAATATGAATCATGGAAAATGATACCGTGAATGATGCATTGTAAATTATTTCTTGTAAATTTGCAACTCAACATGAAATGGCCATGAAGGATGTAGATATTGATCTTGACAATAGGAGTAGAACAATGCTTGATCTTGGATCTTCAATGCTACATCACAACACTAGGTCAATAAAATGTTTGAGGTTTGATATGCTTGACATGATAATGGATCTTGAGTTTCTACAATAATTGATGAAGAATTTTGCCCTTGAATGCTTTAAAAATGATCTTGAATGAGCTCTCTAGATGATCTTGTGAAGTCTTAGAATTTTTAACTCTTGAATGCTTGACTTGATAACATGAATTTTTTATGAAATAATGGTTTGGAAGCTTAGTTATACAGGAAATCCATCTAAGATCTTGTGTATTAGATCCCAAAGGCTGACATACATAAAATTTGAACTTTTAAACCTAGTTTTTCCTGCTTAAAGCCTTGAAAATAGGCCAAATGGGACTCATTCACCATTCTGGGTGAATGGGTCCCACCTATATGGGACTCATTCACCCAAAGTGATGAATGGGTTCCATAGGGAGTGTGTAAATTAAGTTTATATGTTGATATTGCTAGGTTTTTGGTTAAAATATGCCTTGGGATGCATAATATGGGGTCATAGGGGCCTATTACTGAATATATAAATGTCATAAATGTAATAGGGCCCAAAATCCAATGTGAAAGTGTAAATAGATACACTTTACAACACTAAATTAAGGCAAAAATAGGTCTATTTAGCTAAAAAGGGCTCTAAATCCAATGTGAATGTGTAGAACACAGTACAAAGCTAGATAAGGTCCACTTAATTTACAAGCTGCATAATTTTAATGTGAAGGTGTCAATAAATACAACACTAAATTAAGGAAAATTTATGTTTATTTATCTTTAATAAGGCCCAAAACCTAATGTGGATGTACAAAGCACATCATGACACTAGATCAAGGAAACAATAAGTCCAAATTATCATTAATTATTCCAAAATTAAGTGTGAAAATGTCCATGATGGCATTTTTTGACACTACAATATTTAAGGCTTTGTACTCATTATTATTTGGGTCGACTAAATATAATATTATGCATTGTTCCTTTGTGCTTATCTTTTATCTCCTAAATTCACCTAATTCTAATAGAAAATGTGGGAGACCTATCAAGACTAAATATGACATGCATGTAATTTTCTCCCAAAGAGCTACTATAGAACTAAAACATAGGACTGAAAAGTGTCAAATAGATCCATAAATAAATCATGTAAAATAATATCATAGAAAGGCTTGACATAATTCTTGTTAATATGAAATGCATTAAAATACCACATCCAATGCAAAAATATATTCTAAAATGAGGGAATAATCACTAACCCATCCTATTCAACCTTTTCACTATGTTAAGACAAATTTCAACCCCATTAAATCATATAAATATATAAATCATTCATCCTAATTTTGTACATATTTCCTTAGAATTCAATTAAATGAATGTATATTTATCAATTAATAATGCTCTATCTATCTATAAATCAATATTGGCATGAAATTATAGGTAATTAAGCATGTATTGTGACAAGAATGTGGGTTGTTAAAAGTAAATTAAAAAAAGTGAGTGAATAGCCTTCTATTTTCTTTTTGATTTGTCTCAGATAGGGCCCTTGCTCTGCTTTATTAATCAAAAACTCACTCTACAAATACAAGGAGGGCGATCTTATAATCCATTGAAATGGTAATTATAGAAGAATAATAGAATAATATATTTTAGCTGAACCATAACTAAAAAAGTTAGCACCTCACATATTTTCACTAAGAACTTATTTTTATAGTTTGTTAATTTAATATTATCTTTTATAGAAGGGATTCATTACTAAAATAGAGAATTTTTTGCAAATAATTTATTGAAGAGCTACGTAACTTGTAAAATATGGTCACTAGGAATAAACAATTTGAACAAGTCTCATGATCACATAGGGATTAGGATAATATCACTAGAATCAATTAAACATATTTTCATGAAGCTAAGTTTTGTGTGGTATCACAACATGCCCCAAGACTGAAAAGACTTGGGGACCCAAGTGAAAAAGTATAACTCTTATGGCAGGAGCTAGATAATTGGAAAATCATCGGAAATGAAGAAAGGAAGAAAAATCTTTGATAAAAGAAAGTAATTTGTATTGTAAGTGTTTCATAAACTAGGTACTAGGTACCAAACACACAAAAAAGGTGAAAGGTAATGTGAAGTTTAAGTGAAAGTCTCTGGTCTGGTCAGCATGAGTCTGATAAGGAGTCTGGTATAATGGATTTATGGTATAACTGAGGTTCGGGAAAGTAAGTGGGTAAAGCTGAATACTGGGTACCAAGTACCGGGTTGTAATGTGAAATGAAATGTTAAAATTTTAAATTTTTCTAATGATCCTGGTGATCCGGTATATGTATAAGGATTCATGATATGCCTTTTGAAAGACGTGTTGATTATGGAATTTTTATACTAACATTTGAATAATGGTTTTATTTACATGAGATGTTATAATATGTTGTTTTCTTAAAAAAAAGGGATTTATTATATGGAATTTGTGATTGCAGGAGATATCAATTGTGATTCAAAGCTTGAGTATGGACAGTCAGGAAAACATGAATCATGGAGGGAATAATTTTTAGTCCCGTCCGATCACTATGGGAGGTGATAATGTAGATGAATTTGAGTCCTCCAGAATGCCGAGGATCTTAGTATTTCACATACAGTGGGAACAAATGCTAATCTTTGGGAGAGCCCATTCCCGAGAGTGATAGAACTGGAGCCAAGTGAAGTGTAGGGGAAAAAAATTCACCTTATCATTTTGAATATATGGGAAGCCCCTACATATTATCATGATTCAAAGTATCATCCTAGTGAGTATTCCAGATGAAAAGGTAGAACTTGAAGAGCTTCAATGAGTAATTGGAGTTTAATTCCATTGACTTCAATTGTAATTCTCCTATTGGTCACAATATTCCACGTGCCTTGATGAGATTGGTCCCTTAGATTTCCTCTCATGTAGTTGTCTAATCCTATCAGAGCCTTGTGTTCTATAAAAGGATAGAGGATGCTTCATTTTAGTTTGAAGTTCATAATTTGTGGATGTCCGAGGAGCATAAACTTTTTTTTAAGTTTTGTTCCTTTTTCCTATTTTCTAAACCATTCCGGCATAAAAATTTGTATGCACACAAACATTAATTGATATGAAAGCTTTATGGATATCTACCTATCTCAATATCTTTTGTAGTTGGTTTTGTAAGTTCGGCCAAGAATGACTATATGCAGCACCATTTAAGGGTGCATACAGAACCTATTCGGTGTCCATAAATGAAACCCTCTCTTTAAAAGTTTGCATTATTTTATACGTAGCTGTGAAGCAATCTAGTGCAATATAAAGCGATTTGCTCTGTTTTGATGAATTCTTTGGGGCATCCATGGAGAATAACCAAGAGAAACTTTTATTTTTTAGTATTTTTTATTTTTGAAAATATTCCAAAAAATATTTAAAAGAAAATACTAAAGCTTTCCAAGGGAATATGTGAGAATTTCAAGATTTAGAGATATTTCATCAGAAACAAGAAAAATACATGGATGAATCATCATTCCCTGTATACGTGGAAAACAAAGATAAAAAGATAGAATGGGAAAATCAAGCGGAAATGGGTGTATTTTGCATCAAGTTGAGAATTCATCAGCTATAAAAAGACATTTTCATGATTTTTTACAAGATACAAAATATCAAGTTTTTACTCTTTATCTTTCTGATAGCAATATAAATAGTGATATATCTTGGTCTAACGAAATGCAAAGTGAAGACAAGGCTGAAGATATGAAAATTTTTAGAAGAGAAGGAAACAAAGAAATGAATGCAACTGTTCATGGAAATGGACCAGGGCTGAGAGAAGGTACAATATTGGTGCATCAGATGAAATGTGTGCAACCAGTATCTAATGAGATCGTTTTCATACATTTGAGCCAAATTTTGGGTAAGTACACCTTTGAATTTATGATGTTCAAAAGTAGAAAATTTTAAATATTCCATTATTACAGTAGAATATTGAAAATTTTGATAAGAGAATTTAAAGACAAATTTGTTGTAATTCGTACTAAAACTATAAAGGAAATAGCCGTAGAAATTGAAATAAATTGCTTCATTAGAGTTTAGGTAGTTAGGGTTAGTTTAGTTTTAGTTTTTTTGGGGGTTTTCTTTGTGTTTGTTTTGCTTTTCTTGCTTTGTTTCATTTTTTTCTTGGCCTATGCATTAGCAAATTCCACTTAAATTTATCTTACACATGAGAGTGAAATTCAAATATTTTGTAAAACTGAACTGGAAATGAAATAATAAAGCCATGCATAGTAAAACACTTTTTTTTTTTAAACTGCTAAGAAAGATATATCTATATGTGTGTGTGTGTATCATGTATATACATCAGATATCAAAATCCTATCTCAAAAAAAAAAAAAAAGATTCAAAAATAAAAGTGAACAAAGTTGTAGACGATAGTAGCCATTCAGTTGATCTGGGACGCCTCTCCTATCAGGGCTAAATACCCTATGTAGGTGAGTACCTGGTGAGTTTCAAGGTCTTGGATATGGAGATCAGTAAGAAAGGGACAAAGTGGAAACACTTCCCCGTGTTCCAAGAACCGAGGAATATCATCCATGGAGGGAATCTTAACGGTTGGATGTGCAACAACTAAGATGGTATCCAAATTCTCCAAGAATTTGGGCTTCACTATCAAGTTGGCAGCAACGCGAAAGTCTTCAATAGGTAGCCCAATATCGAGAAGTGATGCTACAAAGTGAGAAGCTATGTCAGAGTAAAAACAAAAGTAGCGGCTAGATGCAACATATCTTTCCCCAAGGACTAAGCATAAGCTTGGCACAGTGAAAATGGAAGCCCTAATGGTATAGAACTTTTAAAGCCTTTGTGGTGTGATGCTCCCCAAGAAAACATTCTATCTATGAGAACAACCTAAGAAAATTGGAGTATCCATGGCTAAGAAGTGAATGCAAAAACCCAGAGTAGAACGAAATTACAGAAAAAAAAGAGAAAGGAAAGAGAAGTGTGGAGGAATTCAAGAAGAAATGCACGAATTTATAGAGAGTCGTAAGCAAAGCTGTGGTACATAGTTTCCTTGAGTAATTTTTTTTGGAAATTGTATGCAAGGTGGCACCTGAGCAATAATATTTAGAATAAAAGTTTAAATCAAATTAATTCTTTACACATATTTAGTGAAATTGCTTCAAATTTGAACAGTACGAAGATTGTGAATCAAGCAACTTGATGGAGATTTTGAAATTAATAAGTGGTTATTTCAAATAATAAAAAATTCATATTAATTATGGAGGTGTTATGTGTGTGGACTGTAAAGGAGAATGAAGCTAACAAGGCAATACACGTCATCACCTGAGTAAGTTGGAAGGACAATACATGTTGAGCAAGGCATGCAAATTTAATGCAAAAAGAATGTGATCATGTTCCAAGGTAATCATGATATTTTGATCCATTAATGAAGTGCAACAAAGTCAAGTTGAGATAGTTAGCAGAAATTTAAAGAGTTTCCATAAAATTTAACTGGAAGGTTCGTAACTAATGTTTCTAAATTTAGATTTAAATTTGGTGATTAAGTTGTCTATTGCTAAATTTTAATTTATGCATATTTTCTAACATATAGTGAGCTACAGTTAGCTAGGATTTGGCATAATTAGTGAAATTTAGCTAGAAACACACACTTACATGGAATTATTAAATAAGTTTTTGGGAAGTAGTGAATTGATGAAAAGATTTACATTGAATAAAAAATAAAAAATAAACCTTCGATACCACTGTAATTCCCAACCTAATAGTAGTGCTTCAATGCTTACAAGTTGATAAAAGAGCTATTATTGCAATAGCAAAATTGAAAACTAAGCTATCATTGCTATATCAAAAAAAAAGAAAAGATATCAACTCTTTAGGCTATCCAAATAAATCTACCGAGGCTATGGACATCTGACCGGTAGTAGAGCTATGTTTGGGGGAATTAAGGAGATAACCTTGCTGGGGCTATGGACACTTGACTAGCAATAAGGCTCTATCCCTAGTTGTCTTTGGAGGATTACTATATTATGTAGTTCAATGTTAATGAATTGATTCTTTTTGGTATGTTTTGAAAACTAGAATTAATCAGAGCACACATAGATGTTTCCGGTGGAGTTTTATTTTTTTATGCCAGAATCTTGGTAAAGGTAGAAAGTTATTGTTTTAAAATATGTATAAGTTTTAATTTACAACTAGTGATTTAATTTCAAGTTTGATTTAAATTTGGTTTTATTGGTTGTAATTTGTTGTGTGATCTCACAACACACCCCAAGACTGAAAAAACTTGGTGACCCAAGTGAAAGATAATAACTCTTATGGTAGGAGCTAGCTAATTGTAAGATCATTGGAAGTGAAGAAAGGAAGAGAAATCTTTGATAAAAGGAAGTACTTTGTATTGTAAGTGTTTCATACACCACGTAACGAGTACCAGAAACACAGAAAAGGAAAAAGGTAATGTAAAGTTTAAGTGAAAGGCTCTAGTCTAGTAAGCATGAGTTGGTAAGAAGGAGTCTGGTGTAATGGAGTTCCAGTATAACCAAGGTTTGGGAAAGTAAGTGGGAAAACTTGGATACCTGATATCGGGTACCGGGTACTAGGTTGTAATGTGAAATTAAATGTTAAAATTTTAAATTTTCTAATGATCCCAGTGATTTGGTATATGTACAAGGATTCATGATATACTTTTTGAAAGACGTGTTAATTAGGAATTTTTGTACTAACATTTGAATAATGGTTTTATTTACATGAGATGTCATAATATGTTTTTTTTTTAAAAGGGGATTTAATATATGAAATTTATGATTGCAGGAGATATCGATTGTGATGCAAAGCTTGGGTATGGATGGTTAGGAAAACTTGAATCATGGAGGGAATAACTTTTAGTTTGGTCTGATCACTCTGGGAGATGATAATGCAGACCACTTTGAGTCCACTAGAATGCTTGGGATCTCGATATCTCCCATACAGTTGGAACAAATTCTAATCTTCGAGAGAGCCCATTCTTGAGAGTGACAAAACTAGAGCCAAGAAAAGTTTAGGGGGTGAAAATTCTACCTTATCATTTTGAATATATGGGAATCTGGGCTACATATTATCATGATTCGAAGTATCATCTTGGTGAACATTCTAGATGAAAAAGTAGAACCCGAAGAGCTTCAACAAGTAATTGGAGTTGACTTCCATTGAATTCAATTGTAATTCTCCTATTGGTCACAATATTCCATGTGACTTGATGAGATTGGTCCCTTATATTTCCTCTCATGTAATTGTCTTATCCTATCTAAGCCTTTTGTTCTATAAAAGGCCAGAGGATGCTTCATTTTTATTTTAAGTTCATAATTTGTGGATGTCGAAGGAGCATAAAGTTTTTTTAAGTTTTGTTCCTTTTTCCTATTTTTTGAACCATTATGGCATAAAAATTTGTATGCAAGTAGAAATTAATTGATATGAAAGCTTTATGGATAGCTACATATCTTAGTATCTTTTGTAGCAAGTTTTGTAAGTTTGGCCAAACAAGACTGTATGTTGTGCCATTTAAGGGTGCATACAGAACCTACTCGGTGTCCATAAATGAAACCCTCTCTTGAAAAGCTTGCACTATTTTATACATAGTTGTGTAGAAAGCTAGAGAAATATAAAGTAGTTTGCTCTATTTTGATTAATTCTTTGGGGCATCCATGGAGAATAATCGGGAGAAACTTTTATTTTTCAGTATTTTTTATACTTTGTTTTAGAGTAGATGTTTAATATTTTGAAAATGTTCCCAAAATTATAAATGAACATAATTTTTTTTGTTGAAAATCTTTTATTTTCCATAAATTTGTTGAATGCTTAATGCTAAATCTACTTAAGCGATAGCAAGGAATTTGTGATGTTCATGAAATATTATGTCAAATCTTTTGGTTTCATGATATTCAAGTTTATCAATTCAATTCAAAATGTTATCTAAAGTGTTCAAAGAATAATCATAGTCCCCCTTGAGATTAACAACAAATGTCACATCATTACCCGAGAGTAACCCTAGTGCAACAATGACTTGGTTATCGAAGACTTGGGATCAAACGAAAGACAAAATTTTATCCTGTGAATGCAAAATTTACTTTTAGGCTGTCTTTGTTCCATATCTTTCAAGAAGGATAGGCTCAATTCATAGTCTTATATGTGGAGATTTTATTCAATTTGTTTACTATGAGTAAAATCTTTGTCAGCACTAAGGTTAGTTGGATCTTTTTCTACTAATATTAGCATAGTGTGTCCTCTAATTTGGTATGTTTTAATAGTGTTTCAATATTTCATTCATAGATGAACTCCTTGTATTCTTCATGTGTTGTAAATATATGGAAGTTTATTTCATGAAGACAACTCCATTATTTTAATGCATCCACATTTGGTTAATAAAATTAGGAAATAATATTTATCTATAAGGGTAATTTTTTTGGTCTACTATTCTTTGCAATTATTTTTATTCCATAAGGTTTAAAAAATATTCAAAATCTTTAGTCATTCATTTTCTAAAAGCATATGGGATTTATGAAATCAATTGGGGATGGTTAAATTAGATTTTGTTATTGGTATTTCTTGCGACTTCATCTTGGTTCAATATAAAATATAAGATGTAGTATACAATACTTATTCTCTCTTTCTAATTTTTACATACTTTTCACTTGATTTAAAATATTGAATCAATCCCTAAAAATTTAAAGAATCAAATTCATATTATTTGATTCTTAAAGAATTATTTTTTTTCACCATTAGCTTGTTTTACTGATATCATTCTAGTTTGCATAATTAGGATTCTTAAACTCTAAAATAATATATGAGATAATATATTGTTTAGTCATCTTTATTGCACTATTTTGAATCACCAACACTTCTAAAAGTCTAGGAAACCAAATTTTATTTAAAATAATTTAAATTTATTTGAAAATAATCTATATTATTAGTAAGACCTATTGGCTTAGCCATCTATTACTAGTTATTCATTTTATTACTAAGGAAGAATTAATAAAATAATCATCTATATGATTTCTATTTTATCCAATTTTCTAGGGTACTTTATCCAACATGATTGTGAGGTAGTTATGCTAGGTATATTTTGTGCAAAAATAATATTTTATTGAGAATTGCTTTATACGGTTGGACAATCAATTAGGGTATGATTTATTGTACAATATGAATGTATCATTTAGTATAATAGTGATCATGTCTTTCTATTTGTAGATTATTTTTTATCTACTTTTCTCATTGGGATAATATTTTGAAGGAAGGATCAAAAAATATAATTTTAGAGTGCATTTTAGGGAAATATATTATTGTAAATTTATTTGTTTATGAACACATTCAAAATCCCACTATATATTATCACCCTAGAAGATTAGGGGAGAATGTCATAAAATGTTGCATGTGTGGAAGTGATGAATCAAACCCATTAAAATGTCTATTAACCCATATTTAAATGAACTTATTGAGCATAAAATGTTTCTATATTTTATGAGTTACATAGCTATAATTATCACACATGTGCAAGGTGAGTTTATACATAAAGAATAGGTCCAATAGGTACCTATATAGGTAAAATTACTATTGGAAATTTTCTACATGTGTACAATAATATGATTACTTTGAGATATCAATTTTAATCATTTGAATTAATGATTTCCTACTTGACTAAATTTTTTGAGTACATGGAGAGATTCAAGGGAAGTACTAATTAATCAAGGGAGAATGTGAGGAGAGAGGTAGAAGTAAAATAAATTCAAGATGTCTAAGATACATCAAGGAATTTAGGTTTTCAAATGTTAGGTATATTGGTAGAAAAAATATATAGGCCCTAAACTCGAGAAGGCTGGGATGATGAGAATCAAGCTCTTGAGATGTTAAAGGAAAAAAATGAATGAGCTAGAACAAAGATTTAATATTCAAAGGAGATAAAGATATGGGGAGTTGGAAAGAAGAAATTAATAAACCATGATTCTATTGGAGATAAGTTGAGAAAATTCCAAAGGTTTAAAAATACAAATGAATGAATTCATAATTTTTTTGAGAAACCAAGGATTCGAGGAATTAGAAGAACACTAAACAAACAATGGAAATCCTGAAATACCAAGATTGAAGACTTGGATTTTTTAGAGAATGAAGAAAAATAAATTAAATCATGGAGAGGCATGATTATGTATTACACAATTATGAGAATTCCTAGAGGTATATAGAAGTAAGAACAGATAAATATGTCTGGTGTTACTTGGGTTTGTGATAATTTATATATTTGGAATGAGATCAAAGAAATTTTTAAATATTTAGTGGAAAGGATAGGGTGGGGTTTAAAATTTTAGATAGCTTAATAACTAATGGCCCAAGTAATTAAAGGCCAAAAAAATTAAAAGACATTACAGTCCTAGAGGGAGAATGTAAAAATAGGGTGATTAGAGGAAAATATTTTATAAAATAAAAGTTTAAAAATTCATCAAGGCTAGAAATAGGTTCTGACACCTTCATAATTATATGGTTTTAGATTTTTTATAATTAAGTCCCCTCACTATTATATCATGGGAGTAGAAAAATAGGTATAAATTTATTTTTCTACTACGGTGATCCATTATATATATTTTTTAATTGGAAATAAATGGTGGGAACCTAATAGAAGGAAGGTATAAAAAAGGACACAAGATAGAGAGGGGCTCCCTAATTTCACCATAATTTAGGTAATTTTTAATCAGGCATGTAGTCAAATTACTAATCTTGGAGGAGGTATCATAGAGTTCTTATAGTATAGAATATACAATTACAAACAAAAATTTAAATAGAAAAATATCATAACATAGAAAATAAGAAGAGTATATAAATTACAACAAAAATAGAAGATGGAAGTACAAAGTTTCATTAATAATGTCATGTATGTATGGTTTATTTAGTCTTTTCAACTAAAAAATGAATAGTATAAAGATAAAGGAAAATATAATCTATCAAAATATAAGCCAAATATTGTTTCACTACCAACCAGCATAGATAGCCATCACAAAGATGGATCTAGGCCCATCAAATCCTTCATCCAAAACCAATTGGAATTCATGGTCCTCATAGAGATACATAAAATTCCTAAATATAAATTTTATCATAATTTCTTTTCCTTTATGTAATTCTCATATTCCTTTTGATTTTTCATTTATTTCAATTTTTTGGTTTTTATTTTTCCTTTTTACCTTTATTTTCTAAATTTGTGATAAATGAAGTACCCTATAATAGGAAGTATAGATCTAATAAATTACAAACCAGACCACAAATGGTCAATGTACGAGTTGGTTCTTCCATTTTAGACTCAACTTCAGAACTTCATATGTTGATGATTAATTCCACTTACCCTAATTTTTTGACATAGGAGGCTTTAATTATTGATGTGTAAATTAGTTATTCAATCCTTTCAAAAATCTACTTCAAATGTATCACCCACACATAAGAGAGGAGAGAAAGGGTCAAGTGTCATATATGGGATTTGCTAAGCCAAACCCCATTTCGGTGTTCCCACCTCCACAATAGCTATGGTAGTGTAAAGATTTCTTACCCTCCATTGAGAAAAATAAAAATGGATAAAAAAGAATGCTAAATTGATAAGTGCTACAATTTACCACTCAAATATGTTTTCCTTGATTGACTAGAATCATTGTACTCATCTCATACAAGGATAATTGGTTGATTAATTTAAAATCCTACAAGTGTTACTACTCACAAAACAAATGAACATTAAATATGAACACACTCATATATAAACTTGATGCATTGATAACATGAATATTTATTGATGATAAGTTGTAAAATCTACTAATTCTACTCTTGACTACTTTTTTAGGTTTTCTAATGTTCAATCAATTCACTAGGTTTTATTAGAATTTTGAATGGTGAAATAGACTTGTATTTATATGTATTCATTTGTTTTCCTAAAAAAATAATTATCTAAAGATGACAAATGAATTTAAATTTTTAAATGTTAAAATAATGACAATAATATATTTTAAATTGGTCCAAAATAGGATGGACAGGGGAAGTGGAACCCTAGTCTATACCTATTTTCGATCTCTTAATATCATTCAATAAATATTGAATAATAATTTACAAATTTAATTTTGATCTTTTGAACATAACCATAAAAGGGACAATTTAAGAACATAATTGGGTCTAATCACATAGGGGAGCTAAACCTAGTGTCAAATTGTCAAGGGTGAAAATTTAGGATGCTACAACTCATTAATTTTTGGATATTTTTATTTATTTATAGCCCAAACTTATCACCATTAAAGCATATGATAATGTATAGCTTAAATCCAATGGAACTATTTTTCTTCCTATATAAGTGGACCCAAAATTGCAATAGACTACTTGGGATGATATTAAACTTGAACTCCCACACAATATTCTCCTTGCATGTTAATGTATACATGACATACAAGTTGTTCTATCTACCTATCAAAAATGTGTATAATTTACTCACAATGACATCAAAGCCACTATGTATGATAGTCCCCATAGATTTGAATACTACATATCCATAGAAACCTACTATCAATAGTACCACCATTATATAAGTACTAATTTTATAATTTTCAATACAACTATGGTTTCAACATACATCAATATAAATAATTTATCCTCATCCAACACATTCACCATTCTTAATTCCATAATCCTTGAGGCCAAGATCACTAGCAATGGTTTTTGTGAATATGAGTTTCATGATTCCATTTATATTATTACAAAGCCTCTCTCTCCTCATTAATATGGCTTGCCCTCTTAGTAGGAATCTAAAAAGAATCAAGAGTAAGGAATATGTACTAATTACCTTTAAGTCGTTATGCACACTAGAAGATAATAAAATTAAGGAGTATGTTAATACTTGGTTGTATAAGGATAAATTAAATACAAATTATACTCTTCTTGAGCATGTATAACAATTTTTTCTTGTTCCCCTCCATATAAGTAAAAGGATGAACTATATAGGAAAGGGATTAGGACTTAATAAACAAGATATTTTAGAACTTATTTGTTCTCCAACTATTCTATATAGAGGGTACTTTCATAAATACCTCTGCAAACACAACCCATAAAGCTTTCAAGTGCCCATGAGAATGAAATTTTTTTTCTTGTGGACAATATCATTGGTGGAATCACTATAGCCTCATTTTGTGTTTTGCATCTCTCTGATTTTCCCTCATAATTTTATTCTTATAATCAACCTTCTTCTCCAATATCTAAAGCATATAGATCGGTACTAGTAGGGATTTTCACCCTTATATATATTCTAAAATGATGAGACCATTATTGAGTTCATGGTACTTCATGACACCTTACCTCAAAGTGATCATGAATTAGGCCTTATTTGTGAATTTAACTTTAATGCATTTTTTTGGGGATATGAGTTGCTTAGTTTCAAAATAGAAAAAACAAAAGATAAATAAGAGGTTCCCTAGTGAATACCTCTCCAAGTAACTACCAAAATTAGAAAAAGTAAAAATAAAGGGCATATCTCTTAGTGAAAGCTTTCTTGAGGTGCTAGAATATGAGGAACTCAACATTTCCTCCATAGATCAATAAAGGCCAAAATGTTCTATATTATTTGTTGAGAAAACATAGTAGATCAATTTGGGTTCAAATGCAAAATAAAAAATTACATATATGGTAGTAATTCTATTTTCTAAAGAAATAAAAAATCTCTCTACTATCATAAATAAGAATACACAAATTTTGCATGGTCCTATGTTGATATTCTTGGATTAGGTCCATCCTTTGGTGGTTCATCACCTATTAGAACATACTAATGAATGTATTGTACATACAAAAAGAATAGGAATATGCATGCTCAAACTACCCTCTTGGTCAAGTAATAAATATAGAAACTACTTGAAGTAGGCTTCATCCATCCAATTGAGTATCTAAAGTGGGCATCTAACATTGTACAAGTTGACAAGGTAATTGGGGCCATATTTTTTGCACTTATTTTAAAGATATCAATAAAGAATTTACCAATGATGACTTACAAATTCTTAGCATTGAAATCATTATAGATATCATAGTAGGACATGAGATGTTACCTCTCATTGAAAATTATGTAGAGAAAGGACTCAACTTAGATCAACTTGACTATTTTGACACATTTCATACAAAGACTCATTGCCAGCAATATTTGTTGCATCCTAGTACAATTTGGAACTTTGATCCTAAAACCTAATGGCACTTAACAAAGAGGAACAAAAATGAAACATGATAGTCTTGGACTATTCAGTCCTTTTGCAACACACGTTGATGGATTCCAATCATTCATGGCCAAATAACTGGTTGACACAATGATTCATGCAAGAAATAACTTGTTGCAACTTAATGCATCCTAGGAAATAACATCAAAAAATTAAGAAACCAACATTCCATATGAATTATTTGACTATGCATACCTCTTACAACATGTATCAATGATCTACCACACATTCATGACCCAACCTTGCATAGATTTCATTAAACCCTCATGGAACTAGGGTTTTAGGACTCTTTTCTTGCAAAATGAGACACACAGTCTAGCATAAATCCTTGTGGAAAAAAGATATTGGTCCAAGATCTTGGGAACCATTAGCATATGTAAAAAAAAGGTTAATTGAAAATTTCAGCATTTTCCATTATGCCAATCAAGAGAAATAGATTTTTTCTCAAAATTGGAAACCCTAGTTTCTAAACAGGACTATTAGGAAGATTGCCTTATTAGAAAAATCAACCAAACTTTTATTTAGGAATCATAAGAAGAAAATAAATAAATAAAATTATATTTCCATCCATATAAGTTTTAGGTCCATACCAATCCATACAAGGCCATACAACATGGATTACAAGTTGTTTCACATAGAAAATACAAAGAAAAACGTGTACAAAATCAGTTCTCTATCATTCCAATTACTATCCATCCTTTTTGGCATGACAATATGTCATATTTAACCAATTACATTCATTCATACTATCCAAAAATGATTTCTAACTTCCCAAACCAAAATTACAACTTTCAGGTGACAACAATGACAACTTTTTGCAACTTTTTACAACTTTTTACAAGTTTCCACCTAGATATCAAAACTAATCCAATATGACCCCTGATGGTCTGAAAATGGTATTGAAAAGAATAAATTGTTGTTGTAATTCTCAGGAGATACAACAAGTTTTCTTACACTTCTTATTCAAGGAAAACCCTTGATATCTCAATCCAAGGATGTAAAGGGGAAAGAGATCTACAATAGGGATAGCATAGGGTGTGATTAAAGGAAATAAGAGGGTTCACCACAAAGCAAGGTCTTTGAAAGATAAGAAATGTAAATGCTATAAAAATCTAGTGATATGACCTAGAATATGAAATTGAAATGTAGAACAACAAACTAAGAATGGACAAAGTTACACCTGGAAGAAAGATGTGGCCAAAACGAGCTCCAAAACCCTAAAATATTGTTGTTTGAAGCCTATTGGGACACATATGCTAGTTTGGGAATATCAATCCCAAACTAGGGTTTTTTGGGTGGAAACAAGAATCTAGAACTGCTGAATTAGGATCTACAGAAAATACCCAAAAATAGGTATACTAGGACTCATATACCACAAGTCATGTATGAGTCTCATTTTGTTGCAAAGTTTCCCAGGAGCAGAATTTTGAATCAAAACTTCGTGAGCCTCTAAAGATGGATCATATAAGATTTTTATCATTGGTTTCATGTAGATAGGTTGGATATCTTGCTCTAGATATAATTTTTTGTGAGCCTTAACAACTTTATATAACACCTTTTGCAGCTTTTACAACTTTGCAATCTTGATACTTTTGAAGGCTTCAAATCTACTTTTTCTTCAACATATAAACCTATACAATCACACAAAGAGAGAGAGAGAGAGAGAGAGAGAGAGAGAGAGAGAGAGAGAGAGAGAGAGAGAGAGAGAGAGAGAGAGAGAGAGAGAGAGAGAGAGAGAGAGAGAGAGAGATGTTGTTTTGTTAGGGAATAGGGGTTTTCTTTGGCCAAACCCCGTTTAGGTAATTAAACCAAATGATGAAACAATAAAATAAGGACATGAAGCATGAAACATGAATGACGATACCTTGGATGATGCCTTGGAATAAAAATCTGAAAACTAACATGAAGTGGACATGAATAATGTAGATCTTGATCTCAAATTGGATGTGAAACAATGCTTGTAAATGGATCTTCAATGCTACATCAACAAAATTAGCTCAACCACATACTTGATGCACTATGTCTTTGACATGATGATGGATCTTGAATTGCTGCAATAAATAATGAAGAAATATGCCTTTGAATGCTTTAAGGATTCTCTTGAATGTCCTTGAATACTCTTGTGAAGTCTTGTAGTCACAAAATTTCTATTAGGAATGCTCTCCTGAAGGTCTTAGGTGAAAATGAGTGAAATGGCCTTGTATTTATGCTTGTTTATGCCAAATTCCTCGAAATTACAACACTACAAGCCGAAACCAAATCTAGGAGAATAGAATTCTCCCAAGAAATTGAATTTAATTTAGGTTGAAGTCACATAGGACTCATACACCAGTTTTTGTGTATGAGTCGCATTAGGCTAGGCTTTGGGACATATTTTTCAAGAAATTCTTAGATTGATGTGAAATCAGGATCAGGGCCCCAAAGCATAGGTGGGAATCATATGCTCAAGGTGGCACATGAGTGCTAGATCACTAAATATAGGCTATAAAATCCAAGAACACATGAATTATGATTGGATGTTGATATATGTCAAAATTAATCTCGAATAGATGCCCTAATTAGCGCTTATGGATGTAAAATAAGGCCCAATAAGGCATAAAGAAGCCTAATTTATTAATGAAGCCCTAGATTAGTGTGAAAGTGTTAAGATACACTTTAAAACACCCTAAATAAGGCACCATTAGGTCCATTTAGTTTACAAGGGCCCTAAATTTAATGTGACTTGGTGTAAATGAATACACTTTAAAACACTAAATTAAGGAAAAGTTAGGTTCATTTAGCTTATAAGGACCCTAAACCCAGTGTGAATGTGTAAAACACATTACAACACTAGATCAAGGTGAAATTAGGTTAATTTTAACATTAATTATTCCCAAATTAGGTGTGAAAATATAAATGATGACATTTTTCTACATTACATTTAGCCCCTACTTTAGTGAGAGGAGGAAATTTTTACAAACTTAGACTAAAGTAGACATTCAAGAGGGGTCCAAGCATTACCAATGCGGATAAAAAATGATGACAAGGATAAAAGAAGGTGGCCAATCCCCCACGATCCGAGATCCTATGCCAAACCAAAATAAGTACAAAGGGACACACACAAGGTGTATAATATGTAGCAAACTAAGATACTCAAACATGCAATGTCAAAATGATGAAAGGAAAAAAAATGAAAATGATGATCAATCTTCGATCATTTGTCCCACACATTGTGGATCAGATATAAGAATTTTTTTGAAAGATGCATGCTCACTCTGAGGCAATGAAAATTTAGGCTATCTGGTAGGTGAGTATCCAAAGGGTGAAGTCATGCCTCTATATCGGCTTCTCACTATATAATGAGAAATTCATGTCCATGTTTAGGATTCTCATCATATGCTAACCATACTAAAGCTATACCTCTTGATAACTTTGAAAACGCACCATAAAATAATGAACTTTGAGCTTCATGAGGAAAGAAAAGCTTTGTATGCTTGAAACTCATGAGAAAATAGGATGGCTCTACAAGCAAGCAAAGTGTGTGATGCAAGGTAGCCATATAAAAAATATCGTAAATGAAAATTAGGTACATTCAAAGGGATTTTGCTTAGTTCATGTAAGTTCTCTTCTTAGGGAACATCGTGCCTAATGTCTCCAAGAGAGGAAAAGTCAAAGAAATACAATGCTCTTAGAGGAAATCAAGCCCAATAACACCACCAAGAAAGGGACACATCACAAGAAGAAAGAAAATCACACATTGAAACATAAGTACTAATGTATGCCCCCACTTTAAAGCAGATGCTAATACCATTGTTGTGAGAAATTTATTTAAAGTAAAAGAAGATATGAGAGCTTACTTAGAAATCCCTATGTTGTCGTATGTTTCCAATATATGTCATGAAAAGGTGTTGCCACCTGAAACTGAGTATGTTACATGCAAGTAAACTTAAGGCATGTCATTCACATCCCAAGCTCACTCTTATATGTACATGAAAGGTGGTCAACTAACCAAAAGAGGCAAAAACGAGTGTCGTATGAGGGTAAGGATTCCTAACCCCATGCCCCCACTTCATGCTGGACAAGGATGGACCAAAAGTATAACAACCTAACTAATCTACAGTTATAAAATTAACTGTAACTAGGGTTTAGTAACTAATTTCCAAGGTGAAACTAATTTCAATTTATATCTAGAAGTAAACCAATGTTAGCTGAAAAGGCATTCTACCATTTTCAAAAGACTTAACCAAAAACTATCAAAATAGGGTTTGCATGATATATATATATATATATAGAAAAATTCAGCATTTATTCAGATGAAAATAACTAACTGTGTTTACCATTTCATCAACTAACATTTCAATGAATACACTGCTGCATAAATAAAAGAATAATTGGATGAGCATTACCTGGAATGGAGTACAAAAGAGTTTGTTACTAACATCATCATCTTCATCCAGAGATTCATGAACTACCTCATCATTTGCAAAAAAGGGGTTTATCATCAAGGACTTTTCCACCCAACCAAGACCTACTGGTCTTCCCGTGTTCTTCAGTTGAAGAAACCTAGCCCTTCTCGAGGGTAATCAACAAGGATCTGGTGTCATCATGTCTCTAAGCTTGGTGTCCATGCAGCTATACTACTAGTCGATCCCTCTCTTGTAGATTTTTACACTATCCAGAAGGATCAATTTGACCGAAGTAAATCTGGTACATGGATACTAACTTCTGCCTAAAAGGCATCTACCTTGGCCAAGGATTTATATTTGTTTCTGGCACTACTGTACCAGCTCTATTAGCACTATTGTGTCGTTAGTATACACCCTTGCTTGACAGGACTGCCTCAAGGTTTGGTATCATATCCCATTAGTTTGTTGACAGAGCAAAATACTCTAGGTTCATAACCCTACAGTTTATTGTTGATTTAGTAATGGATCCCTTCCTTCAGAAGATCTATTGAAGTCACAAAAAAGAGGGAAAAGAAATAGATTTCAGATTGGTTTAAGAATTCATTTATGGTCTCAAAGTTAGCATAAGGTTCAGGTCTAAAATTATACATCTTCCGGGTCAGACTAGTAAGGAAGGAAAGATTGAATCAGATAGAGTGTCTAAGGAGGCTTAATTAAGTGCAGAAGTCTAAATAGCGATGTCAAGCTGACATCTATAACAATAGATCACAATGGTTAAACTCAGAATGAAAAGAAGATTATCTTCAGAGTAAGATGCTACTGCAATGTACTCAGAGGTTAAGCGAGCTTCAACTTGATAACAAGTAATTATAAGATGAGGGTCATAAATCAATGAAGAATCATAAATGTTCAGTTTCCTTACAGATTTCTATAGTTCTGGAATAGAATGGTGTTGAGAGAATTCATCTGCTAGTCTGTTCAAGGTTTAGAAATGCAGGATATAGATGAATATTCTTAATGATATAGAGCAGCAAGGTGGGTACATAAATTTGAGATAAAATCCCTAAAGGAAATACATTAAGGAAATAAATAGCAACTGCCATAATAATGATAGAATATCCTTTTCATAAAAACAATTCCCATGTTCAACACAAATGAGAAGAAAATAATGCATTTCATTCAATAGGTAAATATTTTTATTTAGCTTTTTCCCTTTAATGTCAAATATATTCAAAGGCAAGCATAAATGAGATGCAGAAACGTGCCTGGCTACGTTAAGAAAGGAAAAATGAAGTAGAGCCCTTGCTTGATTATCAACTGCCGGTGGCACATGAACTTCTCCTCAGTTCAATTCCAAGAAGAACCCTGCACTAACTAGAGATGGATTGAAAGGAAGGATATTACTCAAGAGAAAGCTCCTGGCACTAAAAAAGATGCAAGAAATTTCTAGAAGATACTCCAGTGACAAATGAAGAGAACAAAAGATACCCTAGCTATGTAGGAAGAAGATTTCTACTCTCGAGGAAACTTCGATTAAAAATGAAAGATTAGGAAGAAGAAGAAGAAGAATTTCCCGGTTAACATTTTTCCAATATAAAGTCCATTCCCTGAAGAAGAAGAAGAATGAGATTTTGATGCAAGAACTAACGCTTAAAAGATGGTCTCTTCAAATTCTTGTCATGGCTCTTGAATGTCAGGCATTTTTCTTCCAACACCAGATGATGGCAGAGTGCCCTGATTCCTTGACTCGCATGACCTCCACTAGTTTTCCCCAAAAAGAAAATACGTTTCAAAGGCTTTTTAACACATAAAGCTCTTCTATTATTATTATTTGAACTCTTAGTATTTAGTATTTACAATTGTATTACAAATATTAAAATACCTTTGCTAGGTGAAATTTTATTTAATTTTGACTTTAATAACCTATACTTAGTTACAAAGGCCAAGGTTATATTTTTGCACTCTCTTACACAACCCAGAGCTTGATGATAATAGACCCTTGTCAACTACATCCTCTCCTTGATGATAGTCCCTTTTTCCTTTGTACAATGTCGGTCCTACATCCACTTGACATTGGAAATTAAAGTTAGACCATTCTTAGTGCATTAATTCATATCACATATAATATCATCATCAATATTAGCATTCAATACATTCACTTTTTTTTTTAAATAAACATTCTCATTTACATTTTCAATTACTAGAACAAAACAATTATTTAATCCTTTACTTCATGTTCACATGAAAGGCAGTTAAAATAACAATATTAGCATCCATGAATCCTTCCACAACATATTAAGTCTTTGGGGGATGTAACATACTCCTCCCCTTAAGGATCATCATCCTCGATGATTATTTATTTATAAATACTAATCTATGCTCAAAACTTTATGGGGTTTGAAAACAAATAAGGAAAATTCTGAAGCACTTCTTCATAGTCCTCCCAGGTGGCATTCTCTTCTAAGTACTAATCCCACTGGACCTTACATTGAACCACCTCATGATTACGTAATCACAGCTTACACATCTCGAGTACCCAAATTGGTTCTATAGTAATCACCCCTGGATCCTACACCTACAAGGATTTCCAATCAATCATATGCTCAAAATTTGCAAAATATTTCTTAAGGTAGGAAACATGAAACACATTGTGCAATTGGGCGAGAGCTAGTGGTAGAGAAATTTTGTAAGCCATTGGATTGATTACTTCTAGTACTTCAAAAGGTCCCACGTATCTTGGGGCAAGCTTTGAAGTCTTTCCAAATTTAATAGAGCTTTTATGTGGTTTGACACGCAAGAGAACTTTGTCTCCCACTACAAACTGTCTAGGAGTTCGCTTTGCATCAGCATAACTCTTTTGACGATCATTAGCTTCTTTCAACCTTTGCCTAATTAACTTGACCTGTTCTTCCATTTCTTGGAGCATCTCTGGCCCTAAAATAACCCTGTCTTCTAACCTATTCCAACTGATAGGGGTCTTGCATTTTCTGCCATACAGAGCTTCAAATGGTGCCATTTTAATAGCTGACTGATATGAATTATTGTAGGAAAATTCTACCAAGGGTAAATATTACTCCCACTTATGTTGTTGATCCATACAATACATTCTCAATAGGTCTTCTAAGATTTGATTAACCCTTTCTGTTTGGCCATTTGTTTTAGGATGATAAGTTGTACTGATATTTAATTGTGTCCCTAATGCAGAAAATAATGTCTACCAAAATCTAGATGTTATTCTGGCATCTCTATCAGAAATAATTTTCTCTGGTACACCATGTAGATGAAATATTTCTTGCACAAATTTTTGCGCAACCACGGAAGCCCCATCTATCAAGTTTCTTGGTATGAAATGTGCCACCTTGGTGAGTTGGTCTACTACCACCACTATAGTATTATATCTATTTCTTGTCATTGGTAACCCTTGTACAAAATCCATACTTATAATTTCCACTTCCAATCTGGTATGTTATGAGGTTGTAATAATCTTGTTGGATGTTGATGTTCAACTTTAACCTTCTAGAATTTGAAGCAACCTGCGACAAATCTGACTGCATCCTTCTTCATTCCCTTCTACAAATATAGAGGTTTCACATCAACCAACATCTTGGTTATTCCGGGATGCCCTGAATATGGTGCAGTGTGAGTTTCTTTCCAAATGGTTTTCCTTAATTCTGATGAGTTTGGAATGTACATCCTACCCTTAAATCTCAAAAGTCCATCTTCTTCTATCTAGAATCCCTCATAATTCGAATCCTGTGAATTTTCCATAAGAGCTTCCCATAATTGATTATAGTAGTCATCCTCTTTCAGTTTTTGTAGAACCTACATTCTAAAATCTATATTGATAGTTGCCATAGCAATTATGTGTCTTCATCGACTCAAGGCATCAGCTACTTTATTCTCCTTACCTTTAATATAGCTGATCTCGAAGTCATAGTCAGAAATTAATTCCATCCACCTTTGTCATGCATTTAGGTTGGGTTGGGTAAATAGATATTTCAACCCCTGATGATCTGACTTAAGCTCGAAAGTATTCCCAAGTAGATAATGTTGCCACATTTGCAAGGCATGCACAATCACTGATAATTCTAGATCATGTGGTGCATAATTTTGTTCATACTATTTAAGTTTCTTAGATTCATAGGTCACCACTTTTCCTTCCTGCATTAATACTCCCCCTAGTCTGTCTCTGGACGCATCTGTTATCACTACAAAATGTCCATTTTGGTTGGGTACGATCAAAATTGGTGTGGTGGTTAATTTTTCCTTTAAGGCATCAAATGCTTCTTGGCACTTTGCTGTCCATTCAAACTTTCTTCCTTTTCTTTGAAGAGATGTGATAGGGTGAGCAATTCTAGAAAAATTCTTGACAAATCTTCGGTAATATACTGCTAAACCCATAAAGCTTATGACTTCATGAACGTTTTTAGGCTTTGGCCAATTCACTATTGCTTCTATTTTTGCAGGATCTATGACAATTCCTTTAGCAGAGATTATATGTCCTAAGTACTGCACTTCCTTCTGGAAAAAGGTACACTTTGATAATTTTCCATATATCTTATTCTCTCTCAACCGTTGAAGGACTATTTGAAGGTGTCGAAGGTGCTCTTCTTCATTTTTGGAATAGATGAGTATGTCATCTAGGAAAACCAATACAAACTTATCTAAACAATCTCATAATATACTATTCATTAGATTCATGAATGCAGCTGGGGTGTTGGTGAGTCCAAAAGGTAAAACTGTGAATTTGTAATATCCATATTTGGTTCTGAAAGCCGTTTTGTGAATATCCCCTTCTTTTAGTCTGAGTTGATGATACCCAGATCTCAAATCTATTTTGGAGAACACTGTTGCCCCTTTCAGCTGATCAAAAAGATCATCTATATGAGGTAAGGGGTACTTGTTTCAGATGGTTAGCTTGTTTAGCATTCAGTAGTCTATACACATATGAAGAGTCCCATCCTTTTTCTTTACACATATTACTAGAGCACCCCAGGGTGAAACACTAGGTCGTATCAAACCCTTATCCAACAATTCTTGAAGTTGTGTCTTTAATTCCATCAATTCCATGGTAGTCATTCGATAAGGTGCCTTAGAGACTGGCTCAACTCCTAGAACCAAATCGATGGTGAAGTCAAACACCCTCCTGGGTGGTAACCTAGGCAATTCCTCTGGAAACACATCTTGATACTCCTGAAGATAGGGGTATTTGTCAGTAAAAGTTTCTTCCTTGCAGTCTATTTCCATTTCCGCTTTCCAACTCTAGGTTTGCATTATCATATCATCAAAGTATGTGTTGTCTGTATATTCCCTGATTTCCTCCATTTTGACCATGAATATCTGACATCCCTTCCTCTTATTTATTTTGAGCTACATAGCTGATATTTTTCATACCTTAACTTCTCGTTGCACCCCCTGTATCATCAGAGGGTTTCCTAGGTCATCTAAGCACTCTACTATTTTAGCATAGTAGTCTACCCTTGCCCTATGTTCCCTTAGCCAATTCATTCCAATGATTACATCATAAGAACCTAGAGGTACCACATAAAGGTTAACCTCTCTGGCGAAGTCTAGAAATTCTATCCCTGCTTCAAACAAACACTACTCTACCTGAGCTCTCGTCTGATTAGCATATTCTACGGTCCAAGATTAAGCCATATACCCAGTTCTTTTAGGAAATTTATGCAATATATTAGGAGATATAAAACTTTCTATGGCTCTGGTATCAATTAATATGGTTATGGGGTTTCCATGGAGCTTACCTAGAGTCTCTATAGGGGTGGCTTGATACTCAGCTTGCCAGTTGTCCATTGCTGCATGAATTCTTTGTTCAAATATCGTTTCCTAGGATGGTAAAGGTTTTTGCTACTGCTGTCCTTGCTAATTCTTGTGTGGGCACTGGTTGGCATAATGCTCGCCTCCACAATTAAAACACCCTCTTGGTGGTCCTTTCTTTTCTGATCCTTTATTGGCAGTGTTTTTGTTTTTCTTGTTATTATTGAAATTATTCCTTTTGTCTCTCTTGTTTTCAAATTTGTTGTTATTGTGACCCTTCTTTTTGAAATTTTGATGAGATGGCTCCCACTTGCCTTTGTTGTGCTTCTTGTCTTGGAAAGAGTTATCTTTCTTCAATCTATGTTCTTGCTAAACTGTCTTTTCATAGGCCTCATCCATTGTTTGAGGAGCTAGTACATCCACAGGACCTCCTACTCGGTTATTCAGTCCCATTATAAACTTTTGAACCCGAAATTTTTCATCCTGTTGCTACTGGGGAACATACTTAAGCAATCGAGTGAATTTATCCCAATATTCATTAAATGATAGAGATCCTTGCCTCAGATTTTCAAAATCCAACAGCTTTTGATCGTAGTATGTCTAGGGAAGCCACCTTTGTTGAAATAACCATACAAATTTCTCCTAAGATACCTCAACTTCTATCATCCCCATTTTTGCCCTTTTGTTCTCCCACCAGGTGGCAGCCTCTCCTGCCAGCTGATAGGTTGCCAATGCGGCCTTTGAATTATCAGAATAATCCCTCAATTCAAAATATTTCTCCATTTCTATCAACCATGCCTCCACAGTATCCCCCAAAACGGAGCCCTCAAACTTAGGAGGTTTGATTTTTTTAATGTCTTTGGCTAGTTCATCAGCCAATCTACTTTTCTTGTGTTCCAGAGTCAAGGTTTTTGAAGTTTCCCCTTGCTGTTCACTTTGGTTTTCTGTTCTTTCATCACTTGTCACGTGATGCCCTTCCACTTTTCTTTCCAAGCTAGCTATTCGATTCTAAGTTGCATTCATCAAGGCTAATAATTGGTCTAGCTTGGCCATGGGGTTATTATTTTGGTCCTCCCTAAATCCATGTCCAGAATTTTCCATTATGATGATATCCTGATATACATTAATGGCTCTAATTAGTCTTATTTGTTTGCTAAATTTTATTTCATTTTTATGTCATGACCTCATTTATGTTTCCTTTGCATAACTCATTCAATCAAGTCATTTTGAATTTAAGAAGTAATTCACCAAATTTGATTGATGCAAACAAATTTTTTTTATATATTAATTGAATATGGATCATCACTCCCTATAATGGATCCTTACATAGATAATACAAAATTTCTCTATCACATCCTATTATAGCTCTATACAAAATTCTCTATCACATCCTGTGATAGTTTCATTTCATAATAGTACAAAATTTTCTACCACTCCTGTGACAGTTCATGACAAGGTTTACATATTATTTATCATTCTATATTTATCTTCGGTTTTAATTCAAGGTTCAGTTTCACTGTCAGTGTTAGGTTCATCCTATTCGCGAAGCTCTACGTATGGAAGAGGTCTATAACCTGGAGTTGAAACTTGTTTTTCCTTTATTGTTTCAGGTTGGGTCTTTGGTTTGTTAAACTTCAATGTCCTGGCTTTAACCATTTCAGTCAATATCTTGACTCTCACTTTTTCTTTTCTCAAGGCTGCCCATTTCTTCCTCTCCTATCAGAGTCTTTTTATGGCTTTGACCATTGTCTCTATATCTAATGTGAGAGAACAATTTGAGTAATCATATGATAGTCTGATCTTCCACATCTGAATAGATACCGGGTCACGGACCTTCTTTCGAGGTGTCTGACGTATCAAAACCATCCCGGCATAACATCAACGATTGATTTACTTTTCTAAGTCTACATGTTGAGCCTGAGGTTCAGTGTCGAACCTAGTAGCTCTGATACCATGTATAATAGCCTAACTGATCTACAGTTATAAAATTAACTATAACTAGGGTTTAGTAACTAATTTCCAAGGTGAAACTAATTTCAATTTATATGTAGAAGTAAACCAATGTCAGCTGAAAAGGCATTCTACCATTTTCAAAAGACTTAACTGAAAACTATCAAACTAGGGTTTGCATGATATATATATATATATAGAAAAATTCAGCATTTATTCAAATGAAAATAACTATTTGTGTTTACCATTTCATCAACTAACATTTCAATGAATACACTGCTGCATAAATAAAAGAATAATTGGAAAAGCATTACCTGGAATGGAGTACAAAATATTTTGTTACTAACATCATCATCTTCATCCAGAGATTCACGAGCTACCTCATCATTTGGGAAAAATGGGTTTATCATCAAGGGCTTTTTCACCCAACCAAGACCTACTGGTCTTTCTGTGTTCTTCAGTTAAAGAAACCTGACCCTTCTCAAGGGTAATAAACAAGAATCTTGTGTCATCATGTCTTTGAGCCTAGTGTCCATGCACCTATACAACTGGTTGATCCCTCTCCTATAGGTTTTTACCCTATCCGGAAGGATCAATCTGACCAAAGTAAATCTGGTACATGGATACTGACTTCTACCTAATAGGCATCTACCTTGGCCAAGGATTTAAATTTGTTTCTGGCACTACTATGCCGACTCTATTAGCACTACTATGCTATCAGTATACACCCTTTCTTGACATGACTGCCTCAAGGTTTGGTATCATATCCCATTAGTTTGTTGATAGAGAAAAATACTCTAGGTTCATAACCCTACAGTTTATTGTTGATTTAGTAATGGATCCCTTCCTTAAGAATATCTACTAAAGTCGCGAAAAAGAGGGAAAAGAAATAGATTTCAGATTGGTTTAAGAATTCATTTATGGTCTCAAAGTCAGCATAAGGTCTAGGTTTGAAATTATACACCTTCCAGGTCAGACCAGTAAGGAAGGAAAGATTGAATCAGATAGAGTGTCTAAGGAGGCTTAATTAAGTGTAGAAGTCTAAACAGTGATGTCAAGCTGACATCTTTAACAAGAGATCACAACAGTTAAACTTAGAATGAGAAGAATATTATCTTCAGAGTAAGATGCTACTGCAACGTAGTCAGAGGTTAAGCGAGCTTTAGCTTGATAACAAGTAATTATAAGATGAGGGTCATACATCAATGAAGAATCATAAGTGTTCAGTTTCCTTAGAAATTTCTATAGTTCTAGAATAGAATGGTGTTGAGAGAATTCATCTGCTAGTATGTTGAAGGTTCAGAAATGCAGGATATAGATGAATATTCTTAATGATATAGAGCAACAAGGTGGGTACACAAATTTGAGATAAAATCCCTACAAGAAATACATTAAGGAAATAAATAGCAACTGCCATAATAATGATAGAATATCATTTTCATAAAAATGATTCCCGTGTTTAACACAAATGAGAAGAAAATAACGCATTTCATTCAATAGGCAAATATTTCGATTTAGCTTCATCCCTGTAATGTCAAATATATTCAAAGGCAAGCATAAATGAGATGCAGAAACGTGCCTGGCTATGTGAGGAAAGGAAAAATGAAGTAGAGCCCTTGCTTGTTTATCAAATATCAGTGGTGTGTGAACTTCTCCTTAGTTTGATTCCAAGAAGAACCCCGCACTAACCATAGATGGATTGAAAGGAAGGATATTGCTCGAGAGAAATCTCTTGGCACTGAAAAAGATGCAAGAAATTTCTAGAAGATACTCCAGTGACGAATGAAGAGAACAAAAGATACCCTAGCTATGGTGGAAGAATATTTCTACTCTTGAGGAAACTTCGATTAAAAATGAAAGATCAAGAAGAAGAAGAAGAATAATTTCCTGGTTAACATTTTTCCAATATAAAGTCCATTCCTCGAAGAAGAAGAAGAAGAATGAGATTTCGATGCAAGAACTAACACTCAAAAGATGGTCTCTTCAAATTCCTGTCATGGCTCTTGAATGCCAAACATTTTTCTTCCAACGCTGGATGATGGTGGAGTGCCCTGATTCCTTGACTTGCACAACCTCCACCGATTTTCCCCAAAAGGAAAATACGTTTCAAAAGCTTTTTAATACATAAAGATCTTCTATTATTATTATTTGAACTTTTAGTATTTAAGTATTTACAGTTGTATTACAAATATTAAAATACCTTTGCTAGGTGAAATTTTATTTAATTTTGACTTTAATAACCTATACTCAGTTACCAAGGCCAAGGTTATATTTTTGTGCCATCTTACATAACCTAGATCTTGATGACAATAGACCCTTGTCAACTACATCCTCTCCTTGATGATAGTCCCTTTTTCCTTCGTACGATGTCGGTCCTACATCCACTTGACATCAAAAATTAAAGTTATACCATTCTTAATGCATTAATTCATATCACATATAATATCATCATCAATATTATCATTCAATACATTTGTATTTTTTTTTTAAATAAACATTCTCATTCTCATTTTCATTTACCAAAACAAAACAATTATTCAATGCTTTATTTCATGTTCAAATGAAAGGCAGTTAAAATAACAATATTAGCATCCATGAATCCTTTCACAACATATTAAGTCTTTGGGGGATGTAACAAAAAGGATTGATGAGAAACATTGTAGAGTGAAAATCAATATCAATCCTGAGGAATTAGGTGCCTTAAAATAAGAGAGCACCACAATCCTTAAGATGTAGAATTTTGTCACTTAAAGTGTTACATTCATTAGTAGAATGAGCATGATCTCTATGATATGCAAAAAATGAAATCTTGTAGTAGAATTTATTTCATGTTCTTGGAGGGAGGGATATCAAACGATCTTAGAGGACTCTCGACAAGATACTCTCTTGATGAATAAAAGTTGTTTTAATATCTCTAGCTTAGTACACGATGTAATATTTACACAAGACTCTTTAGATTGAGAGATTTTGTTCTCTCCTTGAAAGGAGGGTGTAAAATATAATGAACTCCAATCATTAGTGTTTTGTGTGATGACATTGATATTAAGCAAAGATTTATCTATTTCTTTAAAAGGAAAATAACAAAGACCACTAGTGTTTATCAGTTCAGGATGCACTAGTGTTAAATTTGGCTTAGAAGAGTCTTTTGGAAGAGTTTGGATATTGAGTGAAGGCTTGTTTGTTTCTTTTGAGGGACGATAACCAATACCACTAGTATTTTCTTGCATTCTAGGATCGATAGGGACACAAATACCTTGTTCTCTAGCACCACATCCTTTTCCACTATATCCAAGTTGTTTCATGAGATCATAACCTTTTCCATAAATATTTTTCATTTCTTTTGAAGTCAATGGTTGTTCATAATCAGCTTCATCAATTCTTTTTGTATAATTTTCTTCATTTTTTAAGGTGGCTGAGGTGGATGCTTTTGAAGGGTCTTTTGAATTTTCTGTTGAAATTACTACTTTATCTTTTCCCTTTTTAGAGTCTTTGTCTATAATCTTGTATTCACCCATGAATTCAATGTGAAATTTAAGGAACCCCAATCATCTTCTTATAGCTTCATGACTTATTTAATATGCTTTTCTTTGTCTTTCTCTTCCACGGGTTCTACTTGTGTAGTCGGTGTCAATGTTTTCAAAGGATTCTCTTTATTTTTCTCACTGTTTAGACAATTGTTTGGTTCAAGGTTGGCATCGATTCTATACACTTTATTGTAGACATACTTCATTTTAGAATGAAGAGTAGAAGGAACCCCATTCATTGTATTAATCCATGTTCTTCCTAAAAGAATGTTATATGAAAGATTGTGAGGCATAACATGGATCGGTGTTTCTAATGTGGCCTTTCCAACATTAATAGGTAAAGTGATCACAAGTTAAGTGATTTTTTTCCTACATTATTGAATTTGTGAATAGATAAAGAATTAGGTTGAATTTTTTATTTATCCATGCCAAGCCTATCTGAAAGGTTTATGCTACACACATTAAGAGCAAAGCCATTGTCAAAAATGGTTCGTTTTATTCATGTTCTATTGTATCTAGCTATTATCATGAAAGCATCATGTTGGTTTTTCACTTCCAAAGGAAGGAGCTCACTTTGGTGAAAAACAATGTCAACATTTATTCCTTGAATCATGGTGGCTATGTCATTTGGTTGTGCATTAGAAGCGATAGAAAATTTTTGTAAATAATTTTCAATCATGTTATGATAATGAGTGGAGGCTTGAATAAGGTCTCATAATGATATCTTAGCATGAGTATTCTTTAGTTGTTGTGGATATGGAAAAAGTATCCCTTTCTACTTGCTTGATTTGGGACTAATTAATGAAAAATTGGAATTAATGAGGCCTTGATTTGGTGTTGTGAGGCGTTTTACACATCGACATTTTGTCTTGGACCCTTGCCAACAGAATAAAATGCATCTAACAATGTCTTGTAAAGGTGTTGTAAAGTGTTGTAAAAGAATCACACTTTTCTAGACTTTCATCAAGTATTCAAGTCTCATGGACCCATTTTTCTGCCTAATACAACATTGTAAAATATACTTAATGGAATTATCACATCAATCTAGAAGGATTTATGAATTAAACTTAATTCTAATCTAGTGTTGTAATGTATCCTACACATTCACATTGGATGTTGTTCCTTTCTAGGTTGTATGAACCCTATTAAATTAATGATGTAAAGTGTACTTAATCACAATTTAACATTGAAATTTGTGTCCTTGGCCTTATTAAATATTTATATTATCATTAATAAGCCCTATGGCCCCATATTGTGCATTCCAAGGCACAATTTGATGAAATAACTAACAAAATCACCATAGGGTCATCCCACAATAATGGGTTACACTTTTTGGCCAAACTTGACATTGAAATCAACATTTTCAGAGAAAACTTCACTTTCTAACACTTATAGTAGGTAAACTATTAGGAATTTGAAAATGATGTAAACTAGTGATTTGTGAGATTTTGTCTATAGATTTAAAATGTATTTTCTTTTAAAAAAATTGAAATTAAATTGTAATTTTTTTGTGTCTCCCTTGATAACTAGTTTTTAATAGTAAACAACATTTTTAAAAAGTGGTGTGTACTTCGGCTCACATAACTTTTTTTCTACAAAGGATAAAAATATAATTATTTTGAATTTAGGTTGGTAACACAAGTATCTAGAGATTTCATTTTGTTTCATAGCATTTTTTTGAATGTTTTTCTTTTAATTAAGTTTTGAAGTCAAAACATTTATAATTTAGACATAGGTGCACTTCGGCTCGCATAACTTTTTTGGTAGGTATTGAAATTCAATTTTTGTTTTTTGTTAGAATGAGGACATCAATACCTATTGGATATATATATTTTTTAAAAAAACTTCCTCAAATTTACTATTTTTCCACTATGATTTTTCATCGAACTTGACGTTCGGTGAAAAACCTATGTACAATACAACTAAAAAATAAAATATAAAATAAAAACAAAATATATGAAATTTATAGTTGTTGGAAAGCACGTTTCGATCACTACAATCATCCAACTTGGTTTATCAAGTTGACTCCATTTGCACCTCTTTCCCAAGCTTCGATAGTAAAAAAAATGCATAAATTTTGAAATGGTGGAGGGGAAGGTGAAAAAAGGGGGTTCATTAGAACCCCCCTTCTAATGAAGGGGGTTCATTCGAACCCCCCTTATATGGTGAAAAGGGGGTTCATTAGAAGGGAGGGGGGTTCATTAGAAGTTGGCAGGGTTCATTAGAAGGGGGGTTCATTAAAAGGGGGGTGGTTCATTCAAACCCCCTTCATTAGAAGGGGTAAACCATTTTAAATTTTTTGATGAGAATTTCAAATTATTCTTCGTTCAAAAAATTGTAACCCACTATTGTGGGTTTACCCCATATAAACATGATTTCCTTACTTCTTGGCATTCCAACTAGCAGAATGGCCCCTATGGGACCGATTCACCATTAGGGAAAAATCATTCCCATCTAGGTGGGACCCATTCATCCTTGATTGTGAATGAGTCCAATTTGAGTCATTTTTAGGGTTTGAGTAGAAAATTTTGGAGTTTAAGTTCATTTTTCTTTCATGTTGGCCTTAGGGATCCAATTAGTGGAAAAATAAGGTGAATTTACTATAAATAGAAGTCTCTAGACCCTAATTCACTCCTATTATCATGCATTCATCATTTTTCTTCCACCTCAAGTCAAGCAAGCTAGGGTTTTAACATTCCAAGTCATTCAAGATCATTTTTCAAACATTCAAGGGTAGAATCTTCATCTTTTGTTATAGAAATTCAAGATCAAACATCATGGTAAGTATATAATTCCATTTTTTCATGCTTAATTACATTGTTTCTTCATTTTTGTTTAATTACCTAAAAAGGGGTTTGACAAAGGAAAACCCCCATACCCTAACATCTAACATTTCTCCTTCTCTTCTTGCATTTTTGTAGATTTAGGAGTCTTGAAGAATTGGAAATCATTAAAGATCAAGTTACAGAGTTGTTGAAGACATATCCTTGTTGACTAAGGACAAATTTTCACAAAAAATGACCTACAGTGCCAAAAATCAGACTTTCAAAGGCAGACACCTATTAGGAACCGAAGAGCAGACCGAGGGATTTTGTTTCCACTTTTAGATTTTTAGAAATTCAAAAGTGGATTGATTCTCAATTTGTGATGAATGCATCCCATTTCCAAGCCTGAAAAGGGTCTTTTATAGTTTTGGATACCCATTTGTCTGAAACAGGCTCTAGAACAGTTTCCCAGATCTACGACTAATTCACCCAAAATGGTGAATGACTCCTAGTAGGCTAAATTTTTAGCATCAAAATTTTAGAAATTATTTCTAGCCTTCAACAAGTTCTCAGGTGCACACATTCTATTTCATCCATTTTTGTTATAGTTTACTTTCATTTCTAGGTCTTTTCACATATCACAATGTGTTTTCCAACAACTTACATTTTCTTAGTTTTCACTTAATAATCAATATATTTCATTAGTTTTATGCATTTAGATCATCTTATTTAGGAATATTGCATCCATTCATTCATTAATCTTGAGTGAAGACATTGCCCATTTTGGCCTACCTCTCTCCTTCTAAGGGAAAAACCCTAGAAGTGTTAGGGAGTTTGTGGCACCAAAATCTTTGTTTACATTTTGGTGAACCCACCTTTAGAATACTTTTCTTTTCTGATTTGGAGTCTATCATCATCCTAGATCTAGCTTGCATTGACTTTACATTAAGGCTTGCATTAGTTAATTTTCATGCTAGGTTTTTGCATATAGGTTGCATTTTTGCATCTTAAATCATTATTTTTTTTTGAAATTTTGCATTGGTATCTTAGGTCTACCTCATACAACATAGAAAACATCAAATTCACTTAGAAATTTATGTAAATTCTGAAATAAATCCCCACTAGGACTCATTCGCCACCTTGGGCGAATGCGTCCCTTTTCACCCCTGAAATTTCCTTTTATAGAATTGAAAACCTTGTTTTTAAGCTTTTGTTTGGTGCCACTATCTATCTATATCAGTTGGTTGAGTTTTTGTAACATGCATTTCATTAGATTTAGCTTAAATTAGCTCATTTCATTCATTTCTTAATTGCACTTTAGCATTCACAACATTTCATTTTCAAATCATTGCATCATGTAAACTGAAAAATTAGCTTGGTTTAAAAACTAAAAAATTGCATTTCATTTTACACTTTCATTGCATTTCAAGTTTGCATAGTTTACTTTTTACAAATTTTAGTTTCAATATTTTCCAAATTTGTAAAGAAAAAGTTAGGCAATAAGGATGATAGTCATTCATTCAATGCATTCCCTAGTTATGAAAGTCTCTTAGTACAAGAGAGTGAAAATGACAATGTTAACCTTAAAATTACACCCCCTCCTATCTCTCCTATTTTTGTGGATAATGTGATAGAAGAGCATACAAACATAGATAACCATGATGATCCTATTTTTTCTTCTCACAATACCTCTTCTTTTAATGAAAAAGGTATCTTGGTGAAAGAATATACAATCGTTCATAATCATGAGGATCTTGTTTATCCTTCTCCTCATCCCCTTTGGGAAGATATTTTGGGAAGATATTTTAGACACATTCCTAAATCATAGACACATTCCTAAACATAACCTTACCTAATTTCCATTCTTCTTTGGTTTGTGAGAATGATTTTGAGCAAGATAAGATTATAAATTATTTTGATATGTTGGTCTACAACAACCCTCTTTATGACCATTTCCCTACCTATCCTATTCTGGAAGACATTATTGAACAAAGGAATGAGGTTGTACATGATCATGAAATCATACTTGTTCTTCTCCTAGTATCTCCCATAGTTGTAAGAAAGATTCTTTGATGCTAGAAAACACAACTAATGAGAGTCATGAGAATCTTTGTTGTCCCCTTTCACCTAATGAAACCCTTATTGAGTAAGATAATTCAACCATTGATCATTCCCCTACTAGCGATGAAGCCATTTTAGCAGAACCAATCCATGAATGTCACGAACATTTGATTCATAGTTCTCCTAAAAACTCTTCTCCTAGGGAGAATATCATGGTGTTAGAAAATGACAACACTAGTATTATGTCTTCCTTAGCTCATGATAAAAAGGTGATTCTATATTTCCCTTTATTAGAGATACATCAAACTAATACTATTGAGGTTATGAATGCACAAGTTTCCATTAGATCCCTCTCGACCAATGGACCTCATACATACCCCATGGGACATCCTAAAAACCCTCTAATTCACTAACCACCTTCACACAAACAACAAACTCCAAACCCACCTAAAATCATCCTTTATCTACCTTCACACAAACCTTCAACTCAAAACAAACCTGAACTTATCCCTTACCTACCTCAAACTAATGTGTTGCACCAACGAAGTCATAATACCATTGCTCATACATAAAACAATAGAAACAATCTGTCACCACAACAACCAACCCCAACTTCCCTACCTTTGAATAATTCTATATTGCCTAGTGCTCCTCAATTAAGGGAGTATGATCTTGTCAAACAACTTAAGAGCACTCTTGAAAAGATATCCCTATGGGATTTACTTCAGAATTCACCTACCTATCACACTATTCTTCAAATAGCCTTACAACAAGTTCCTATCCCTTCTAACACATAACCAAATGACATAGTAGCCATAATTCAAGGATTAAACATTGGCATTATTTCCCACCAAAGTGAACTCCCCCATTTGGAAGTGTAAAAATAAAATAATACGTTCATGATCATAGCTCAATACAATACCACATGGATAAAGAGAACTCTTGTATATATTGGATCTGCGCTTAACAGGTGTAGTGTGAGCCTTTTGGATAGGCTTGGCATTGATAAATCAAACATTTAACCTAATTCTTTCCATCTTAAGTGATTTGAAAATATCAAAAAGAAACCACTCGAGGTGATCATTATACCTCTTCAAGTTGGAGTGGCCAAATTGAATACACCAATCCATGTTATGCCTCATGAACTTTCATGTAATCTCATTTTAGGCCAACCATGGATTCATGCAATGAATGGTGTGCCTTCCACTCTTCATAAAAAAATGAAACACATTTACAACAACAAAGTATACACCCTTGACGTCGATCCTGAGCCTTATAGTGTCTTACAACTTAAGAAACACAAAGAAAATCCCTTAAACACATCAACATCAAATACATGTATGTGGAACCCACACAACAACAAAACAAAGAACAATACACAAAGCTATTAGAAGATTATTGGGATTCCTTAGATTTTGAATATACATTCATGGGAGAGTACAAGATCATAAAAAAAGCTTCACATATGGGAAACAAAAAAGATGTCATGTCAACATAAAACACAAACAACACTTTGAAAGCATCCACCTCAACCACTTTAGACAAAGAAGCCAATTACATGAAAAAATTTGAGGAACTTAAACATGAACAACCAACCAATCCAAAAGAAATGAAACAACTTTATGGACGAGGCTATGAACTTATGAAAAAACTTGGATATAGTGGAAATGGATGTGGTGATAATGAACAAGTTATCCACAACCCTATAGATCCTATCACACAACAAACGACTTATGGTCTTGGTTATAGGTATGTGCAGGATCATCATGGAAAAAACAAGCCCTTAAGTTGTGAAAAATTCAGAAAAATCAGAGTTAGGAAACTTGACATAAAATTTTGAATAATTTATCTATATTATTTCAAAAATATGTAAGAATAGAATTTGTAAAAGTTGAATATAGTTTTTAAACTACTAGGTTTATTTTAAAAAAGAAAAAATCTATTTGGTGAAAATTTGAAATTTCAATACAGTAGTGCTTAAATTTTAGGGAAAAAATAAGAAGTAGACTTGTCTGTCTAACCACCCTAACCACAATAAAATGATAATAATTTTTAATAAGATTTAATATATAAGTAGAGGACTCATGTCCCGTTGTGATGCATATTTTTTTGTAAAATTTTTTCTAGTAAATAATTAATTATGAATTTTTTATTCAAATTTTAAAAAATATAAAAATTCATATGTCTGACCACCTTAACTTGGTCAAAACTTCATGATTTTTTTATTTTTTTTAATCCTATAGAGTATGCAAAGCATAGAATGTGACACATGGGTATGTGCAGGATCATGATGGGCCAAAAAGTGGCAATATTATGGGTATTTGTAGGGTATGTGGCTAATGAATCTTTTTTAACCCAAAATTGATGAAACGAAAAGAGTTTTTAGAGGAGATTCTCAGCTTTCCAAAAATATAAATTATGCTTTAATTTGAATTTAATAAATAATTATTATTTATTTTCTATTAGAATTACGACTAAAGTCCTGATCAATAGGCTGATTGAAATACATCTATAACTTTCAAATGGTATCACATTTTTTGAATCTAAAACATGTGTCACATTCTATGCTTCACATACTATAGGATTAAAAAAAGAAAAATTATATTTCATGAAGATTTGACCAAGATAAGGTGGTCAAACATATGAGTTTTTATATTTTTTAAATTTTGTAATAAAAAAATCATAATTAAATATTAACTTGGAAAAAAATTACAAAAAATGTGCATCACATCCAGACATGAGTCCTCTACTTATATATAAAATATTATAAAAAATATTATCATTTTATTATGGTTAGGGTGGTCAGACAGACACCTACTTCTTATTTTTTCTTGAAATTTAAGCACTGCTACATTGAAATTTCAAATTTTCACCAAATAGATTTTATTTATTTTTAAATAAACCTAGTAATTTAGAAACTACATTCAATTTTCTATACATTCTATTGTTACATATTTTTGAAATAATATAGATAACTTATTCAAATTTTTACGTCAAGTTGTCTAACATTGATTTTTCTAAATGTTTTGCCACTTAAGAGCCTATTTTTTCCATGATGATCCTGCACATACCCACATGTTTTAGATTGAAAAAATGTGATACCATTTGAAAGCTACAGATATTTTTCAATCAGCCTATCAATCAAGAATTTAGCCTTAATTCAAATAGAAAATGAATAATAATTATTTATTAAATTCAAAGTAAAGCATAATTTATATTGGTGGAAAGCTGAGAATTTCCTTGAAAAACCATTTTCATTTCATCAATTTTGGGTAAAAAAAATTGTCAGCCACATACCCTACATGTGCCCATCATATAGCCACCTTTTGGCCAATCATGATGTTGCAATCAAGCAACACTGAGAGGGGGGAGGTGAATCAGTGTTCTACAAAATTTAACTTTATTAACTTGATCTTTAAGCAACTTATAACATTGAAGAAAAAGAAAGATGCATGAACACAAAACAAGCAACCACAACACCATAACAAAAGGATTTTTTATGTGGAAACCCTATTAGGGGAAAAATGACGATGGAGGTCAATCCACAATATGATTCAACTAAAATAAAAGTCTTTATAGAAGGAATGTGCATGCATTCATGTACACTACTTAGAGGTCACTACTCAAATATAAAAGGAAGACTCATTTTCTTACAAAAAGATTTGGATTACATCCATAAGATTTGAACTGAGAAAATAACATCTACTAATGCCTGATTACAGTTCCATTTAAGGCATATCAATCACTTTCTTGACCTTCTATCTGATTCTATTCTTTTGCTTTGTCTTCTTTAATTCAAATCACAAATCCTTTTTTGCACAAGTGAAACTATGCACAATTTCTCTATAATCCCTCTAACTTTCACAACAAACACCAAAACACTTCATACATACTTTCAAATTATATAAATGATCTCTTATATATATCTCCAACAAAATATTTAATCAACCACATGTCAACTTCAACAAAATATAAAAAATTTACAAACTATCGGCTCAAATCCTAAATAATTTTCAATGTGCACCAACTAAAGTCAGCCACAACATAGTGATGACCCAAATTAGCATGCTCAAACATAAAATCACTTAAACAATTACTCCTCAAATATCTGCAATACACTACATTCATCAAGTCAACCTTTTTGTACTGTTAAGTAGAAAATCAATCAACTGGATCTTCTAACTTTCACACCAATCGATACAAGGCTCTAACATTCAATGATAACATAGATCATACATAAAGAAACCTTTCTTGGGATCCACAACTCAAAATGATAACAAAAAATTGCATATGAATCGATGAAAACAATTCAATGGGATGCTTTGTTCTAGTTTGATAGTTAATCACAAAACTTAATTTTGACTTCTGGTATGATCAAATAGTGACGTGTGGATCGAATTACTGACTAGGGTTGGCATCAATGACAAAACTAGATGACTTGTGCAATGTCTCTTGCCAACAATTTCCCCCTTTAGAATTGATGGCAACACTTAGTGAAAAATGACTAAGTGTCGGATTAGTACCAACATGAATACACTACCAACCTTCAAAAACTTCAAGAACACAACCCCCCCTGAGAAGATTAAGGAATTTTTCACTGTCTCACTCTACCCCTTTGAAATCAATGGAAAAGGAAGGAATCCGCATACCAAAAATCAAATAAAATTTCTATGAACAAACTACACATGCTTCTACAACTTACATAAACTTGAATATATTTGCAAAATTACTCTTCAACAAGCTCAAACTAGTGTCCCAACACTTTTTGAGACTCTCCAAGATAGTCATGTGACCATAGCATAAGTAAGATTGCATTTTTTTAGACTCAAGGTTTGTTGGATCACTGATCAACATAGCATCTTGTGCTTCCTTCAATGCACTAAACATTGTCTCCATTTTGGGTCCAATAAATCATCTAAGCTTACATACGCTTTCAACAATTTTTCCTTCCTCATACTTCAAACTTTTAATCTTTTCAAGTAGGGATATGACTTGACCTTCTTTCTTTCCAATAGAAATGGTTAGAGGATCAAATGCTTGAGAGATATCTACTAATTTTTTCTCATATTCTTTAATTTTCTATTCAATGTCCTCAGTGAATTTAGATAGTGATAAGCATGACTTATAAATGTTTCCACCTTTAGAAAAAGAACCTTGAATATTCTTTACATAGGTAACTAAAAAATATTTATCATTAGCAATCATTCTCTTCAACCTACTAAACCTTTTAGCATAATATTCCTTCTGAACCTTATCCATAGTTGACTTTTCAAGTGACTCAAAGTGAGTAATTACAAAATTAACAAGTTTCTTCAGCTGACCAGATTGAGAATTAGATGAATCCTTGACATATGTAGCCATGATCTTCTCCAAAATACCAGATGCAAGATTTAACAACTAACTATCTTCAATATGAAATTTTAGAATCTCCTCCCTTGTCTTGGCTTGAGAAAATGATACAACTTTCAGCTTCTAAATAGGGGATAAAGTAGCCAAGTTGATAGGTCCTTTAACTAGTTCAGGATCAAACTCCTCTTGTTGCTCTTCCAAAAATTCCTTTACTGTCTTAGCAGTGTCTCTTGCTTCCACATGAATCTTCTTTGTCTCATCCTTCTCCTCTTCAGTCATAGGTTCTTCCTTAGCTTCAGGAATCTCAATTTCATCAACTGACACAACTTTAAGAGCTTCAATCTCCATAGGAATTTCAGTGTCATGTATATCTAGAGGATTCAAACTATCATCAAATGTGTCCTCTTCAATTCCTAGACCATATGGAATATCTTCAACATGAGCTTCTTTAGAAATAAAATTGTATCTGTTCTTTAACAAAATTTCCTTAAGGATTTTCTCAATGTCTTTCACCACGTCTTTATTTTTCCCAATCATCAACTTATTCATGCTTCTCTTGATCTTAAAATTCCTTTTTTCTTCATTGAGAATATTCTTCATCTCTTCTATAGACATCACTAGACACAGATCAACAAGTATCCATTCTCTCATTTTCTCATCTTCAGTTCGTGCATTCACTCTCCTCATTTATAAAATTTCATATAGAGCTTTAGGTAACTCAGACATTATTTCAATGAGAGTCATATTGAAATTATTCAAATATTCTACTATATCTTCTTCAAGAATTCTTTGACCAAAACTATCAAAGGTGTCAAACCATTCCCAAAGTGGCCAAAGGTTATCATCCTTAATCAAAGCTTTTTCCACTTCCTCTACTGACATACCTAATTTATCAGTTTTCACCTTTTTCTTTGCTTTCTCTTCATCAAAGGGCTTGTTCTCAAAGACTTTAGATTCTTTGCTGCCCATCTGCTTTATTTCTCTTACCTCTTCATAAGATTTAGTTTCTTCATCTTCTGAAACATCAACATAGACTCTTGTGCTCTTTTTTTTCTTCCACTTTCCTTCTCTACCAGATGTCTTGGCTTGACCTTTCAGAGGAATTGACTTCTTTGCAGGACTGGATGAGATAGAAAAGCTCCTTGTAGATCTAGATCTGGCAGAGGATGCTGCTAGACTAACAAACTTAGTTTTAGCTGGTTCTCTTGCTTCAACTTGTTCTCTTTTCCTCTTAACTTCCCTTACAACTTCAGCTGATATCCCCATGCTTTCTGCAAAATCTTCCACTTCTTTTCTCACTTTCTAGATTATCATTGGCTTCTTCAATTGTGCATGAACTTCCATATTCTTTTCCTCAAAGGTACCAAACCTTTCTTCTGTCAGATCCTAAGGTTTACTTAGAAAGTGTTGAGCATATAGCTCCAAAATGTGTTACTCAACCTCATAGCCCATATGCATTATCCACACTATTCTAGGATCAACAAATTCTATCAAACATTGATCAATATCAACCATGAAGAAAATTGTATCCTCGTAATTTTCTAGAATAGATGTAGGAATCCTTTTCCTAGCTTGCATCTCATTGCAAAAGTTTTTGAAATAACCCCAGATAGCAGTTTGTCTAATTTTGTTGTCACCAATTCCATATAAGATATCTCTAATTTGAATAGCTACTGGTTTATCACCTTTCCATTCAACTTTTCCAACTCTTGGAACTTCATTCATGAAATAAAAGAATAAACATAGAAAAAAATTACCACACTTGAAATAATTCTTCTTATCCTTCTTAATTTTGCAAATATTTTCAATTAACTAGCTCCGAAGTAACTCACAAAAGTAATAATCTATATTTTCTTTGACCATTTGATATGCTGCGTAGATTGTTGTATCATATACATAATTATCCTAATTGGAGTGATAAATATTATACACAATGACCATAGTAGAAAATCTCACATCCACTTCACTAATATCATCAATTTTCATAGCTCTCTTGTCAAACAATGAACTGGTTGCATCTGTAACTATTTGATTCTTCACAACTTTCAATGTCAACAACCCACTAGATGAATTTAAACTAGTAACAATCCTTATAGCTTCCTTTGTTATCTTAAAAGGCTGACTTAACCACATAAACTTGACATGCACTTGACTCAATATATACCGAACCCATTCATTTTCTTCAAACACAAGAAACTTCACAATCTTATTGAATTTCTTCTCCTCCAAACATTTGAATTCAGGTTTTACATGTATATCTTCTCTGACAATATGATTGGTGTACAAATTGAACAACTAGGAGCTTCCTAATTCTTAACAATTTGAATGAATGTATGCCCTAATATCTTCGATATGCAAAACACCATACAAAAAGGATGGAAATGCACCTAAAGGTTTTGTTTCAATGGATTTGAATGAGTGCCATTTGAATTTTGGATGGGGTCTATCCTTAATATCAATAACCAATGGAGCAGCCATTTCCATAATTTTGAAATTCACGAGTTTATAGATAAATACCTTTCGTCGGATTAGGGTTTAATTGTTGAATTTCCTTTAGAATTGAATCTTTGCTAAAATTTGCCAAATTTTGCTTTAGAGCTGTCCAAACTTCTTCTTCTTGAAATGTAATGTCACAAATCAGAAATAGAAATGACTTTTTATCAATTTCACACCTAACTTTTTCATCACAATAAATGCTTTTACCCTATGTCTTTCATATACTCTATTTTCACAAACTGTGAAAGAAAACTCTTCTACATAATTTCAATTTTGCATAAATTTCCCTTACAAGATATCCAAAAAAATCTACACATCACTAATGCAATCATTGTAATCTACCACATTCTGGTTCCAACTATCGAAAATGGTGTTAAAATATTTTCTTGAGAACTCCCTGTAGGCCAGAGGCATTAAACTAATTCCAAGAGGAATTACCAAAACTAGATTTTGGTGCTGAACTACTTGCATCAGTGGGACTCTTCTTCACCCATCTCTTCTTCATTTACTTCCTGATCTCATCTGTAGTATCTTTTCCTTTTCCTTTTCCCTTTTCATCCTTTTGCATGTTTTTCCTTTGATTTACCATACCCTTTTCACCTCTACAAAATCTTCCAATGTGACCAGATTTGTTGCAATTATAGCACACCACATTTATTTTTCCAGACTAGTTATTCCATTGATTTTCTCTTGATCTGCACTAGCTAGCAATATGGCCAAATCTATTGCATGTATAACATCTGACATCTCTATTGAAAACTTTGTTTGACATATTTCTACATTTAACTAACTTATGACCATACTTATTGCAATTGAAACACTAACTGGAGAATCATGGACCCCTTGAATTCATTCTACTTCTACAATGAGTAGCCATATCACCAAATTTATTACAAACAAAATAGTAACCATTGAACCTTTGAGCATTAGGTTGTCTTATCGGATACCTTCCATCTTTGTTCATCTAATTTCCTTGCCTAAATATCCTTTGTCTAGATCTGGAGCTTTCTCCTTTCTCATATCCAAGACCTCGCTTATCACTTCCAATCCTCTGAATTTTAATCAGTTCATCAAGCTTGGCTGAGCTAATCTTGAAATTCTCCTTGAATTCATTTGTAGTAGAAAGTTCATCTCTGAGATCAACCATATTCTTTTCAAGCTCTTCTTCATTATTTCTGGATTGTTCCAATTCAAACTCCAATTGATTGAATCCATCAGTAATTCAGTTGCATTCTTTATATTTTTCTTTCAATTAATGAGCAATTTTATCTTCATTCTTATTTCAGTCTTCAATCTCCTTTGTCATGCTCATCACAATAGATTCCATCTCATGCTTTAGGACAACATTATCTTTGGTAAACTTTTCACATTCTTCTATCTTTTCCTTCAAGGCTTGACTTAGTTGTTCATCTTCAATGCTTTTACTCTCTTTATGGTTGATTTGATCACATAGTTCCCTTCTCTTCTCCCTGGACTTATTGATTTTGTCTTTCAATGATTAAATGAATTTCTTAGCATTCATGAGGCTTACTTGTAATTCTTGAACTTCAGATTTGGACTGGTCAAGATCATCTAGCACCACCAAAAGTTGTTGTTGAAGAATGCTTGACTCCATTGAGTTACTTTCCCAAATCTTCCCCAACCTTTGAAAAATATTCTAAGGAACTAGGCTCTGATACCAATTTTTGGAATCAAGGAACATTGAGAGGTAGGGTGAATCAGTGTTCTACAAAATTAAACTTTATTAACTTAATATTTAAGCCACTTATAGCGTTGAAGCAAAAGAAAGATGCATGAACACAAAACAAGCAACCACAACAACATAACACAAGGATTTTTTTACATGGAAATCCTATTAGGTGAAAAAACATGGTGGAGGTCAATCCATAATATGAGTCCACTCAAATAAAAGTGTTTATAGAAGGAATGTACATGCATTTAGGCACATTGGCTATAGCTCACTGCTCAAATACTAAAGGAAGAATCACTATCTAACAAAAATATTTGGATTCCATCCACAGGATTTGAACTAAGAAAATAAAATCTTCTAATGCTTGATTATAGTTCTAGTTAAGGCACATCAATCGCTTTCTTGACCTTCTATCTAATTCTGTGATCCGGGGGACAATTTTTTAGTGAAAATTGAAGTGTTCCCAATACTCCAAATTTTAGCTTCATCAGAAAGAGAACGACGTCCTAGTTCCAACGCAACTTGAATGGGGCCAAAAGGACTCCGTTTGTGCAAGTTACGGCCAGTCAAACTGGCTTTAGGGGCGTCTAGAAGGTGAAAAAATAATCATCTCAAAAATTGATGGAAGCAGTGTCATCGCAAAGAGCCCGTCGAGACGATTTCGACGGCATTTGTTTCATCGAAATCTGATGTCGTATGCTCGAGTGAGAAGCAGTCAAACTTCAGTTGACTTGAGGGTACATATGATGACGTCATCATGCTGACGTGTCAGTCCGTATAGTACGGAAGCCAAGTGGATGAATTTTGGCCTAACACATGGTAGGTGAGTCATCGGTACGGACCAATCAGATGCTGACACATGGCAGTCTATACAATCAATCAGCGTTGAGGTGGCAGCACGGTCAGTGGTACGAAACCCACGTCATCATCCCAGTCAGCATGACACGTCAACATTTCTGGCGAATAGAAGCTCGACACGTCAGCGGCTTAGTCGGTGTACGATTGGTCCCCGTCAGTAGAAACCATGGCATGTTTGGGCCAGTGATTGTTTGACACGTGGCATTGTATTGTGCTCAGCGTTATTCTATCCCTGCGCGAGGTGGTTTGTCAGTTGTAACAAAAGTCAGCTGGGTTTGAACCTGGGATCTCCGCCGAAACAACTGGGCGGTTCTACCGTTGCACCCACGGTGGGCGCCTTAACTAGTTATGGAGAGCGGTTTGTTTTATTGTTGTATTTGTTTGATACGGGTGGTAAAACGTGGTCGGCGGGGTTGGAACCGCCGACCACCCTCCTAACAAAATCTTTACCTACCACTGCGCCGCGCAAACAGTCTAAATATGTAATGGCATACGTTTGTTTTGTTACTGAACTGATAGCCGAATGCCTAACAAATGGCTTTTAAGCCACAAACATTTTAAACCAACTCTAACAACCTGAACCATAAGCCAAAATGGAGATACCAGAAGAGTGATACGACATGATAGAGGAAGATATGCATTTATTTGGGTGGTTAGGCCTAATTAGGCAAATTTCTTGTATAAAAAGAGGGGTAGAGATGGGTTTTTTTCGAAGCCCAGGTGGTGAGATAGCGAGAGAATGCTCGGGAGATTTGAAGATGTTTCTGCACATCAGAGTAATGTCATGCTGCTATGCTTGAAGGAGATAGTCTTGAAGCCATTGTAACTATTTTTTGAGCTAATCGGATCGGTCCTCCATTGGAGAGGGACCCGGAGACGTAGTCCTTAGGGACGAACTCCGTTATCAATTGTGGTTTCGTCTCTCTATTTCTTCTCTCTTTCTTTTTCAGTTATTATCTTGGCATTTATTTTATGTTATGTTCATTTATTCATTTGAGCATTTAATTATGTAATAATTTATGTTAATCGTTGTAATAATTGATCTTTTATGTTACACATTCTGTAAAAGCAATTAGTCCTAGATCCTATATAGATCATTCTGCTCTTCTAATTTTTCTGCTTTAATTCGGATTACAAATCCTTTTCTGCACAAGTGAAACTATGTGCAATCACTCTATAATCCTTTTGAATTTCAAAACACACATCGACACACTTTGTACATACTTTCAAATGATATAAATGATCACTTATATATATCCACAACTAAAGATTTAATCAACCACATGTCGGCTTCAACAAAATATAAAATATTTACAAACTGTCAACTCAAATCCTGAATAATTCTCAATGCACACCAACCAATGTTAGCCAAAACATAGTGAGGACCCAAATTAACATGATCAAACACAAAAACACTTAAAAACTTACACCTCAAATATCTATAATATGCTACATTCATCAAGTTAGCCTTTTTGCACTGTTAAGCAGAAAATCAATCAACTAGATCTTCTAACTTTCACACTGATCAATATGAGGCTCTAAGATTCAAGGATAACATAGATCATACATCAAGAAACATTTACTAAGATCCACAACTCAAAATAATAATAAAAAAATTGCATATGAATCGATAAAAACAATTATTTCAGATGCTCTATTCTAGTTTGATAGTTAATCACAAAACTTCATTTTGACTTTTGGTATGATCAAATCCTAACATACAGATCAAATTACTAAATAGGGTTTCCATCAATGACAACACCAGATGACTTTTGTAGTGTCTATTTCCAACAATCTCCCCCTTTGGAATTGATGGAAACACTTAGTGAGAAATGACTAAGTGTCAAATCAGTACCAACATGAATACATTGCCAACCTTCAAAACATCCAAAAACAACTCCCCCTAAGATGATTAAGGAATTTTTCACTATCTTACTCTTCCCCTTTGACATCAATGGAAAAGGAAAGAATTCACATACCAAAATTCAAACAAAATTGCTATGAACAAACTTCACATGCTTTTATAACTTACATAAACTTGAATATATATGCAAAATTACTCTTCAACAAGATCAAACTAGTGTCCCAGTTCATTTTGAGGCTCTCCAAGATAGTCATTTGATGAAAAAATAAGTAAAATTGCATTTCTATAGACTCAAGGTTCACCAGATGATTGACTTCCATAAAATCTTGTGCATCCTTCAATGCACTAAACATTGTCTCCATTTTGGGACCAATAAATCCTCTAAGCTCACATACACTTTCAATAATTTTTCCTTCTTCATGCTTCAAAATTTTAATTTTTTCAAGCAGGGATATGACTTGACCTTCTTTCTTTCCAAAAGAAATGGTTAGAGGATCAAATGCTTGAGAGATATCTACTAACTATTTCTCATATTCTTTCAATTTCTTTTGAATGTACTCAATGAATTTAGACAATGATGAGCATGACTTATAAAGGTTTCCACCTTTAGGAAAAGCACCTTGAATATTCTTTACATAGGTAGTTAACAAAGATTTGTCATTATCAATCATTCCCTTCAACATACTAAACCTTTTAGCATCAAATTCCTTCTGAACCTTATCCATAGCTGACCTTTCAAGTGACTCAAAGTGAGTAATTATAGAATTAACAAGCTTCTTTAGCTAACCAGATGGAGAATCAAATGAATCCTTGACATATGAATGCATGATCTTCTCCAAAATACCAGATGCAAGATTTAATAGCTAACTATCTCCAATATGAGATTTCAGAATCTCCTCCCTTGTCTTTGCTTCAACAAATGATGCAACTTTCAGCTTTTGAATAGGGGATAAAGTAGCTAAGTTGATAGATCCTTTAACTAGTTTAGGATCAAACTCCTCTTGTTGCTCTTCCAAAAAATCCTTTACTGTATTAGCAGTGTCTCTTGCTTCCATAGGAATCTCCTTCACCTCATCCTTCTTCTCTTCTATCATAGGTTCTTCCTTAGCTTCAGGAATCTCAATTTCATCAACTGACACAACATTAGGAGCTTCAATGTCCATAGGAATTTTAGTGTCATGTATATCTAGAAGATTCAAAGTATCCTGAAATGTATCCTCTTCAAATCCTAGACCAAATGGAATATCTTCAACATGAGCTTCTTTAGAAACAATATTGTATCTGTTCTTTAACATAATTGCCTTAAGGATTTTCTCAGTCTTTTTCCACCTCTTTAGTTCTCCCAATCATCAGATTATTCACCCTTGTCTTTCTCTTAAAATTCCTTTTTGCTTCATTAAGAATATTCTTCATCTCTTCTATAGACATCACCAAACACAGATCAACAAGTATCTGTTCTATCATTTGCTCTTCTTTAATTCTTGCATTCACTCTCCTCATTTCTAAAACTTCATATAGAGCTTTAGGTAACTCAGACATTATTTCAATGAGAGTCATATTGAAATTATTCAAATACTTTATTGTAGCTTCTTCAAGAATTCTTTGACTGATACTATCAATGGTGTTATACCTTTCACAAAGTGGCCTAAGATTACCATCCTTAATCAAAGCTTTTTCCACTTCCTCTGCACACATACCAGATTTATCAATTTTCACCTTTTTCGTTGCTTTCTCTTCACCAGAGGGATTGTTCTTAGAGAATTTAGATACTTTGGTTCCCACATGCTTTATTTCTCTTACCTCTTCCTCAGATTTAGTTTCTTCATCTTCCAAAACAACATCATAGACTCTTGTGCTCTCGTTCTTCTTCCTCTTTCCTTCTCTACTAGATGTTTTAGCTTGACCTTTCACAAGACTTGACTTCTTTGCAAGACCGAATGAGAGTATAGATCCTTGTAGATATAGATCTGGCATAGGATACTGCTAGACTAGTAGACTTAGTTCTAGTTGGCTTTCCTGCTTTAGCTTATTCTCTTTTCCTCCTAGCTTCCCTTACAACTTCAGCTGATATCCCCATGGCTTCTTCAATTGTGCATGAACTTCCATATTCTTTTCCTCAAAGTTACCAAGCCTTTCTTCTATCAGATCCTGAGGTTTACTTAGCAAGTGTTGAGCATATAGCTCCAAAATGTGTTCCTCAACCTCATAACCCATAGGCATTATCCACACTATTCTAGGATCAGTAACCTCCATCAAACATTGATCAATATCAACCTTCAAGAAAATTGTATCCTTATACTTTTCCAAAATAGATGTAGGAATCCTTTTCGTGGCTTGCATCTCATTCTAAAATATTTTGAAATAACCCTAGGTAGCATTTTTTCTAGTTTTGTTGTCACCAATTCCATACAAGATATCCCTAATTTTAACAGCTACTATTTTGTCACCTTGCCATTGAAATTTTCCAACTCCTAAAACTTCATTCATGAAATAAAAGAATAAACATAGCAACAAATTACCATAGTTGAAATAATTCTTCTTATCCTTCTTAATTTTTCCAAGATTTTTAATTAACTAGCTTTGAAGTAACTCACACAGGTCATAATCTTCATTTTCTTTGACCATCTGATATGCTGCATAGATTGTTGTACTAGATATAGAATTTTTCTAAGTGGAGTGATAAATATTGTACCCAATGACCATAGAATAAAATCTCACATCCACTTCAATACTATCATCAATTGTCATAGCTCTCTTGTCGAACACAGAACCGGTTGCATCTGTAACTATTTGATTCTTCATAGCTTTCAATGTCAGAACCCACTGGATAAATTCAAACCAGTAGAAATCCTTATAGATTCCTTTATGATCTTAAAATGTTGACTTAATCACATAAACTCGGCATGCACTCAACTCAATATATACCAAACCCATTTATTTTCTTCAAACACAGGAAACTTCACAATCTAAGTGAATTTCTTCTCCTCCAAATATTTGAATTCAAGTTTTACATGGAGATATTCTCCCACAATATGATTGGTGTACAAATTCAACAACTGGGAGCTTCCTAGTTCTTCAACATTTGAATGAATGTATGCCCTAATATCTTCGATATTCAAAATGCTATACAAAATGGAGGAAAATGCACCTAAAGGTTCTATTTCGATGGATTTGAATGGGTGCCATTTGAATTTTAGATAGGGTCTATCCTTAATATCAACAACCAATGGAGAAACCATTTCTATAAATTTCAAATTCATGAGTTTACAAATAAATACGTTTCCCATATTAGGGTTTGATCACCGAATCACCTTTAGACTTGAATCTTTGCCAAACTTTGCCAAAGTTCGCTTCAGAGCTCTCCAAACTTCTTCTTCTTGAAATGCAATGTGACAAATGAGGGATATAAATGAATTTTTATCATTTTCACACCTAACTTTTTCATCACAATAAATTCTTTTACCCTAGGTCTTTTCGATATCCTATTTTCATAGACTGTGAAAGAAAAATATTCTACGAAACTTCAATTTTGCATAAATTTCCCTTACAAGAGATCTAGAAACATCTACACATCACTAATGCAATCATTGCAATCTGCCACATTCTGATTCCAACTACAGACAAGGGGGTTAAAATATTTTCTTGAGAACTCCCCCTAGGCCAAAGGCCTTAAACTAATTCCTAGAGGAATTACTAGAACCAGATTCCAGTGTTGAACTATTTCCTACATCTTCGTTAGCCATGTCTTGTTGATTTGCTTCCTGATCTCATCTGTAGTAGCTTTTCCTTTTCCCTTTTCTTCCTTCTACATATTTTTCCTTTGATTTACCAGACCCTTTCTGCCTCTACAAAATCTTACAATGTGACTGGATTTGTTGCAATTATAGCACACCACATTTTTTTTTGTCTAGACTAGTTATTCCATTGATTTTCTCTTGATCTACGCTAGTTGGAAATATGGCCAAATCTATTGCATGTATAACATTTTACATCTCTATTGAAAATGTTTTTTGACATATTTTTGCATTCAACTAAATTATGACCATACTTATTGCAATTGAAAAACTGACTAGAGAATCATGGGCCACTTGAATTCATTCTACTTCTAATTTGAGCAGCCATATGACCAAATTTACTACAAACAAAGTAGTAACCATTGAACCTTTGAGCATTAGTTTTTCTTACCAGATACCTTCTAGCTTTGTTCATCTAATTTCCTTTCCTAAATCTCCTTTTTCCAGTTCTAGAGCTTTCTCCTTGCTCATATCCAAGACCTCACTTGTCACTTCCAGTCCTCTAACTTTTAATCAGTTCATCAAGCTTGGTTGTGCTAATCTTGAACTTCTCCTTGAATTCATTTGTAGTAGCAAGTTCATCTCTAAGATCAACAATATTCTTTTCAAGCGCTTCTTCATTATTTTTGGATTGTTCCAATTCAAGCTCCAATTGATTGAATCCATCAGTAATTTGGCTACATTCTTCATATTTTTCTTTCAAGTACTGAGCAATATTCTATTCATTCTTCTTTCGGTCTTCAATATCCTTGGTCATCCTCATCACAATATATTCCATCTCATGGTTTAGGACAACATTATCTCTGGTAAAATTTTCAAATTCTTCTATCTTTTCCTTCAGGGCTTGACTTAGTTGTTCATCTTCAATGCTTTTACTCTATTTTTTCTTGATTTGATCACAAAGTTCCCTTCTCTTCTCCCTGGACTTATTGATTTTATCTTTCAATGTTTGAATGAATTTCTCAGCATTCATGAGGCTTTCTTGTGATTCTCGAACTTCATATTTGGATTAATCACGATCATTTAGTGCTACCAAAAGTTGTTGAAGACTACTTGACTCCATTGAGTTACTTTCCCAGATCTTCCTCAACCTTTTAAGCTTCTTCCAAGGAACTAGGATTTGATACCAATTGTTAGAATCAAGGAACACTAAGAGGGGGGACGCATATTAGTGTTCTATAAAATTTAACTTTATTAACTTGATCTTTAAGACACTTAGAGCATTGAAGCAAAATAAAGATGCATGAACACAAAACAAGCAACCACAACACCATAACACAATTTTTTTACATGGAAACCCTACTATGGGAAAAAACACGATGGAGGTTAATCCACAATATGAGTCAACTCAAATAAAAGTTTTTATAAAAGGAATGTACTTGCATTCAGACACACTTCCTAGAGCTCACTGCTCAAATACAAAAGGAAGACTCACTGTCATACAAAGAGGTTTGGATTACATCCAAAAGATTTGAAATGAGAAAATAGTATCTACTAATTCCTGATTACAGTTCTAGTTAAGGCACATCAATCACTTTCTTGACATTTTGTCTGATTCTGCTCTTTTGCTTTGTCTACTTTAATTTGGATCACAAATCCTTTTCTACACAAGTGAAATTGTGCATAGTCACTTTACAATCCTTCTAAATTTCATAACACACACCAACACACTTTTTACATACTTTCAAATGATGTAATTGATCACTTATATATATCTGCAACTAAATATTTAATCAACCACACGTCATATTCAAAAAATATAAAATATTTACAAACTATCAACTCAAATCTTAAATAATTTTCAATGCACACCATCCAAAGTTAGCCACAACTTAGTGAGGACCCAAATTAACATGCTCAAACAAAAAAACTTTTAAACAATTACTCATCTAATATCCGCTATGCTACATTCATCAAGTCGACCTTTTTGCGTTGTTAAGCAGAAAATCAATCAACCAGATCTTCTAACTTTCACACTGATAGATACGAGGCTCCAAGATTCAAGGATAATATAGATAATACATCAAGAAACCTTCCCTAAGATCCAAAACTTAAAATGATAACCAAAATTTTCATATGAATCGATGAGCACAATTCTATCGGATGCTTTGTTCTAGTTTGATAGTTAATCACAAAACCTCATTCTGACTTTTGGTATGATCAAATGCTGACATGTAGATCAAATTACTGAATAGGGTTACCATCAATGAAAATAGTAGATGACTTGTGTATTGTCTCTTTCCAACACATGATCCTACACATATCCTTATTTCCCTTTGATAGAAATCGCTAAGCCCTCACTCAACATTCTCCTCAACCAACCTTAACCACAATGCATCTTGAACTCATCGACACTAGTGGTCTTGAAACTCATCCTTTTCAAAAAATGAAACAATTAATGAACTCTTCAGTTAATTTCAATATCATCTTAGAAAACACTAATGATTTGAATTTGTTAGATTTTACACCCTCCTATAACAAAGAGACCAAAATCTCGCAATTTGTAAAATCGTGCATAGGTATGCCAACTAATACTAAGCAAGAGGTATCTTTTTCACAAACTATAGGACCACCTTCTATCATTGATCAAGAGAGTATCTTGTTGATACTCCTCCAAGAACTTGAAAGAAATTTTATTAGAAGACTTCATTTTTTAGACATCATCGAGTTCACGATCATTCCACTAATGAATGTAAGGCTTTGAGTAGGAAAATCCAACATTTCAAGGAGTTTGGTATTCTTCCTTATGTAGGGGCACCTAATCCTTCTAATTAATACTGATTTTCACTCTAGCATGCATCATTTTGGCTCACCCTTGACCTGCACTTAGTGGGGGAAAGGGTTTATGTAGCCTTGTCCTCATGTCACTTGTCATTGCCCCTTTTGACTATTTGTTAACCTTTCATGAACATATAAGAGCAAGCTTGGGATGTGGACGACATGCCTTAAGTTGGCTCACATGTGACATAATACCTTTTCATGGTCCGTAGTTTATCGAAAACATATGACTTGGCATAGGGATTTCCAAGCAAGCTCTCATGTCTTCTTCTTTCCCTTCTACTTTAAACCAATTGCTCATATTATTGGTGTTTGCAACCACTTTAAAGTGGGGACATACACCGACACTCACATTTCATTATGTGATTTTCTTTTTCTTGTGATTTCCTCTCTTAGAAACATTAGGTACAATGTTACCTAGGATGAGACCTTGCACTTGTCCTCTCTTGGAAACAAGATGAGACCATTCACACTTATCCTTTCTTGGATACATTAAGCACAATGTTCCCTAAGATGATACCTTGCATGAACTAAGAAAAATACCTTTGAACATTCCTTACACCATTTTTCATTTACAATGTCTATGAGTGTCAAGCATACGAAGTTTTGCTTACCTCATAGAGCTCAAAAAAACATTTTCATTGTGGTGACTTATCAAAATTATGAGGAGGTATAACTTTGGTATGGTTGAGTGGGAAGCCCATTCTTAGGCATGAATTTTCCCCATATCCACCTTGTGGATTTCTCATGTCTTGGAGAACTAGAAGTTTCATGGCCTAGAGTGAATATGTATTGGATTTCTCACCCCACAGACAACCAAAAGTTCTATGGCCCCAGAGTGACAATACTTTGGCCTTCTCCCCTAGTGGACAACCAAGAGTTTCATCGCCTTAGAGTGAGTATGTGTTTTTGGACAAACAACCTAGATCTGATCCACAATGTGTTGGAAAAATGGTCGAAGCTTGATCCACCTTTTATTTTTCTTTTCTCTTCTTGTTCTTACCATTTCATAATTGCATATCTTGTCTCGTTGCATATAATTCACCTTGTGTGTGTCCTTTTACACTCATGTTGGTTTGACTTAGGATCTTGGATCTTGGGGGCTTGATTGCTTCCTTCATCTTTGTTATCCTAGACCATCCACATTGGTACGATTGGACCCTTCTTAAATGTCTACTTTAGTGTGAGTTTGAAGTAAGTTCATCATCTCACTAAAGTGGGGGCTAACTATAGACACAAAAAAAGTATTACTTTCTAGTTGCTTGATTTGGAATTAATTAATGACAAATTTGACTTAATGAGGCCTTGATTTGGCATTGTGAGGTGTTTTAAACATCCACACTAGGTCTTGGACCCTTGCAAATAGAGTAAAATGCATCTAACAATGTCTTGTAAAGGTGTTATAAAGTGTTGTAAAATACTTTCACACTTTTATAGACTTTCAACAAGTATTCAAGTCTCATGGACCCATTTTTATCCTTAATAAAACATTGTAAAATATATTTAATGGCATTATCATATCAATCTAGAAGGCTTGTGGATTAAAATTAATTCTAATCTAGGATTGTAATGTTTCCTACACATTCACATTGGATTTTGTGCCATTCTAGGTTGTATGGACCCTATTTTAATGACAAAAAGTGTATTTAATCACACTTTATCATTGAAATTTGTGTCCTTGGCCTTATTCACCCTTTATGTAATCATTAATAGGCCCCTATGGCCCCATATTGTGCATCCTGAGGCCTAATTTGATGAAATAACTAACAAAATCACCATATAAACCTAATTTCCTTACTTCCCAACAGTCTAGCTAGAAGAATGGCCCATGTGGGACCCATTCACCATTAGGGGTGAATTAGTCCCATCCAAGTGAGACCCATTTTCCCTTGACGATGAATGACTCCCATTTGAGCCATTTTTGAGGTTTCAGTGGGAAATTTTGGAGTTTAAGGTTATTTTTATTTCATGCTTCCCTTAGGGATCCAATTAAGGGAAAGATAATGTGAATTTCCTATAAATACAAGTCTCTAAACCCTAATTCACACATCTTATCATTCATTCATCATTTTTCTTCCACCTCAAGTCAAGCAAGCTAGGGTTTTAACATTCCAATTCATTCAAGATCATTTTTCAAACATTCAAGGGAAAAATATTCATCTTTTATTACAAAAATTCAAGATCAAGCATCATGGAATGTATCTAGCTCCATTGTTTCATGTTTCATTATATTGTTTCTTCATTTTGGTTTGATTACCTATAAAGTGGTTTGACCAAGGCAAGTCCCCATGCCCTAATATCCAACATTTCTCCTTCTCTTCTGGTGTGTTTGTAGATTTAGGCATTTGAAGGATTGGAAATTATTAAAGATAAAGTTTCAAAGTTGTTGAAGACATCTCCTTTTTTACTAAGGAAAAATATCCATAGAAAGTCACCTATAGTGTTGGAAATCATACTTTCAAATGTGGACACCTATCAGGAATCGAAGAGCAGATTGAGGGATTTTGTTTGCACTTTTGGATTTTTCAGAAATTCAAAAGTGGAATGATTCGACATTAGTGGCAAATGAGTCCTACTGCTAGGCTTGAAAAAGGTTTTCTACAGTTTTGGATACCCATTTGTCTGAAATAGGCTCTAGAACATTTTCCTAGATCTAGGACTAATTCACCCAGAATGGTGAATGAGTCCCAGTAGGCCAAATTTTTAGCATCACTAGCATTTCAAAAGTCATTTCTAGTCTCCAACAATTTCTCAGGTGAAAACATTCAGTTTCATCCATTTGTGTTGCAATTTACTTTCATTTCTAGGTCTTTTCACATATCACAATGTGTTTTTGAACAACTTACATTTGCTTAGTTTTCACTTAATAATAAATATCATTCATTAGTTTTTTCAATTTATATCAGCTTATTTAGGCATATTGCATCCATTCATACATTAATCTTGAGTGCAGACGTTTCCCATTTTGGCCTACCTCTCTCCTTCTAGGTGAAAAACCCTAGAAGTGTTAGGGAGTTTGTGGCGCCAAAATATTTGTTTATATTTGTTAAACAAGATTGTACTCATTTTCACTATGTAAAGGTAAATGAGGAGGACCAAGAAATATATGGTTAGGAAATGGGAGGTATGTTGAAGGTCTTTGTTTTGGTTACAAATTGTTTCTATTGTTATATGTATTAGCAACGATATTGTAACTCGCTGCAAAACATTATTCTTAGGTATGTAAAGGATAAGTTCAGGTTTTTTTTGAGTTTGAGGTTTGTGTGAAGGTGGGTAAAGGATTATTTGAGTTTAAATGATATAAACTTCTCTTAGGGAAGGAGAGTCTAGTGTTACTTCATCATCTTCATCTAAGGAAACTATATCATTATTCTCAATGTTGTCATTTTCTTGTACCATGATATCCTCCCTAGGAAGAGAGTTTTGAGGAGAACTATAAACAAGATATTCATTAAATTCAAAGGTTGGCTCTTCTAAAATTAATTCATCACAAGTAAGGGAGTCATCAATGGTTGGATTGTCTTCTTCAATAATGTTTTCCTTAGGGGAAGAGAGACACATAAGATTCTCATGACTTTCATCAATTATATTTTCTAACATCAAAGTATCTTCTTCACAACAAGGAGAGATTTTAGGAGAAGAACCAATATGATTGTCATGATTGTCCATAATTTCATTATTTTCTCCCATAATGTCTTCTAAAATAGTATGGGTAGGGGAAGAAACATAAAGAGGGTTGTAACAAATCTTAAAGGTCCGATTATCTAACACCAACTTATCCTCATTATTTACAACATTATCACAAGGGGGGAAGATGTTGGGAGATGAATGTAGACTAGTTGAAATTTAAATGGTCTCTTGTTGTGTTATGTGATTGTCATGATTACCTATGGTTGTCTCCTCTTGTTCAACAATGTCTTGTCCAATAAGATAGGTAGGAGGAGAGAAATAGTGAGGACTCTCAAAACTCTCAATGATTGGTTCTTCTAACACAAAAAAATATTCTTCACAAATAGGAGAGATATTAGGAGAAGAACAAATGTGATTGTTATGATTTCCCAAGGTTGTATTCTCTTTCACTAAAGAATTCTCATAAGGAGGGGATATGAACTTTTTGTTAGCATGCATAGATAGGTAAGATACTAAAATTGTTTGACCAAGAATGAAAAGTACTTCTAACCATCTCATGTAATGCTTCAATAATGTAAACAATGTATATCCAAATATGGAAAATACTTTTATCCAATGTATGAAAATCTTTAAGAATGAAAAAAATGTGCATCCAAAAATGAAAATAACTTTTATCAAACTTATGCAAAGCTTTATGAATGTAAACATTGTGTACGAAAAAGTGAATTTAGTACTTTTATCCATGTTGTGCAAAGTTTCAGAAATATGAACATTTTCAGATGTGATGATATTTACTAGTGAATTGATTTGGGAAGAATTCAAAAATGACTACCCTAAATTAATTTTTTTTACCTAGATGCAAATAGAAGTTACTGAAACTTTCCATGCTGATACTATCTAGGTTACAAGCAAGCTTATGAAGTACAAAAACAAGGTTTTTAATGTTGTAAAAGGTAGTTTCAAGCCTGATCTAGGACTAAATCACCCAAAGGGGTGTATGAATCCCAGTTAGGGTTTTTTAGGGTTCAAAAAGAGAAAAAAAAATAGTACAAAACTCCTTAAAATTGGGAAAAACCAGCTGTACTAGGACGAAATCACTTAGAGGGGCATATGAGTCCTAGTTTAGGGTTTTTGCATTGAAATCAACAAATTCTGAGTGAAATCCAAGGGTTTTAGTTTTTATAATGTCTAGACCATGTGTAGTTACATATTTTAGATGAAATTTAATGGTTCAAGATGGAAAAATGTAACCTATATGCACTTTCACTAATGCAACATTTACAAATCCTAGATGCAAATTAACTAATGCAAGACCTAATGCAAAGTTAATGTAAGCTAGATCTAGGATTATGATGCACTCGAAATTAGAAAATAAGGTGTTCTAAATGCATGTTCACCAAAATGAAAGGAAGAAATTTTTTCATTCTAATGCTTGGGAGATAGAACAAGTTTTATTACACTTCTCATTCAAGCAAAAACCCTAGATATCTCAATCCAAAGATGTAAATGGGAAAGATATATACAATAGGGATGTCCTAGGCTATGATTAAAGGCAATAATATGGTTCACCACCAAGAAAGGGCTTGGAAAGACAAGAAATGTAAATGCTATGAAAAACCTAGTGATATGATCTAGAGTATGAAACTGAAATGCAGAACAACAAAATCAGAATGGACAGAGGTGCACCTAAAAGAAATATGTGGTTGAAATGAGCTCTGAAACCCTAAAATAATTTTGTTTGAAGCCTACTAGGACTCATATGCTAGTTTGGGTGTGTCAATCCCAAACCAGGGTTTTTGGGTGGAAAGAAGAATCTAGACTGCTAAATCAAGATCTATAGAAAATATCAAAAATAGTTATACTAGGACTCATATGCCACAAGTGGCATATCAGTCCTACTTTTTCATGAAGTATCCTAGGAGAAATTTTTTAAAGTGAAACTTTGTGAGCCTCTGAAGATGGATCAAATAATCCTTTTCCCACTAGTTTCATGTAGATAGGTGGGATATCATGCTCTAGATCTAAGTTTCCATGAGCCTTGCAAACTTTACATGACAACTTTTGCAACTTTTACAACTTTTTAATCTTGATAATTTTGAAGGCTTCAAATCTACTTTGTCTTCTACCTATAAACCTACAATCACAGAAAGAGATAGAAAAAGTGTTGTTTTTCTTAGGGAATAGGGGTTTTCCTTTGTCAAACCCTATTTAGGTAATTAAACCAAATTTTGAAACAATGAAATAAGGACATGAAGCATGAAAAATGAAATGATGATAGCTTAGATGATTCCTTGGAATACAAATCTGAAAACTAACATGAAGTGGCCATGAAGAATGTAGATCTTGATCTCAAATTGGATGTGAAATAATGCTTGCAAAAGGACCTTTAATGCTACATCAACAACATTAGCTCAACCACATGCTTGATGCACTATATCTTTGACATGATGGATCTTGAATTGCTTCAATAAATAATGAAGAAATATTCCTTTGAATGCTTTAAAGATGATCTTAAATATCCTTGAATAATGTTGTGATGTCTTGTAATCACAAACTTGCTATTAGGAATGCTCTCTTGAAGGTCTTAGGTGAAAATGAGTGAAATAACCTTGTATTTATACTTGTTTATGTCAAATTCGTAAAAATTACAACAAGTTACAAGATGGCATCAAATATTGGAGAATAAAATCCCACCAATAATTTGAATTTAATTTAGGTTTAAGCTACATTGTACTCATACATTGGTTGTGGCATATGAGTCCCATTGATGATGGATCTTGAATTGCTGGAATAAATAATGAAAAAATATTCCTTTGAATGCTTTAAAGATGATATTCAATAACCTTGAATAATATTGTGAAGTCTCATAATAAAAAAAAATCTATTAGGAATTCTCTCTTGAAGGTCTTAGGTGAAAATGAGTTAAATAACCTTGTATTTATACTTGTTTATGTCAAATTCATCAAAATTACAACACAACAAGATGCCATCAAATATTGAAGAATAATATACCACCAAGAATTTTAATTTAATTTAGGCTTAAGCTACATTGTACTCATACATAGATTGTGGCATATGAGTCCCATTAGGCTAGGCTTTGGGACATATTTTCAAGAAATGCTTAGATTGATGTGAAATCAGGATCGAGGCCTCGAAACATAGATGGGACTCATATGCCCAAGGTGGTGTATGAGTCCTAAATCACTAAATCTAGGAAATCTAATCCAATAACACATTAAATATGATTGGATATTGATAGATATCATAATTAATCTAAAAAAGATGCCTTATTTAAGGCTTATTGATGCAAAATAAGGCCAAATAAGGCATGAAGAATCCTAACTTATTAATGAAACCCTAGATTAGTGTGAAAGTGTTAAGATAGAATTTATGACACCCTAAATAAGGAACCATTATTTCCATTTAGTTTACAAGGGCCCTAAATTTAATGTGAAGATGTAAATGAACACACTTTACAAAACTAAATTAAGGAAAATTTAGGTTCATTTAGCTTAAAGGACCCTAAATATATTGTGAATGTGTAAAACACTTTAAAACACTAGATCATGGTGACATTAGATTCATTTTAACATCAATTATTCCCAAATTAGGTGTGAAAATGTAAACAATGACATTTTTCTACACTATAGGTCCAAATTGACATTATTGACACAAAACAAGCCTAATCAATCCAAAACCAAAATTTTCCCAAATGGAAAAAAATGCACCCAAATGGATGCTCCTGCATTAGAAATTTTTTCAAGATATAATTAGCTTTGAATAGTAATAGAAGATAAACATAAAATAGCTTTCATCCCTTGATGGATAACCCTTTTTTCTTATTTCATACCTTTTGGCCTAAAAAATGTAGGAGTTACTTATCGAATATCCATGATATTTTTTTTATGATCTACACCATAACATCATGGAAGATTATGTGGATGATTTCCTAGGTATACCCAAGATAAAAAATCAATAACCTCATATACTTGAGCCTATATTTATTCACTTAGTCTAATATTAAGTAAACATTATTCAAAATAAATGTGTCTTTTATGTTACCTTAGGAAAGCTATTGGGATTCATCATTCCAAGGAATATAGGTTGATCCAAAAAAAAATGATTTATCCTTCTTGTTATAGCTACAGTTGCAACCTCTATCATCCTTATCCTTGGTGGCAATCTACTAGCCTAAATATCTTTTCTTTCATATTTATCCTTCCTACAGTGTCACTAGTTGCAATATTCTTTGCTGTAGTGACTTACCCATAGTCACTACCTTAAGGGATTCTTTCAACCCTAATCCAAAGTCATCATATTCATTCCCATAGGGATAAGTATGGTTTGACACCACACTGATGTTGGGTATGTGTAGGATCATGATGGGCCAAAAAGTGGCGATATGATGGGTATTTGTAGGGTATGTGCCTGACAATTTTTTTTACCCAAAATTGATGAAACGAAAAAGGATTTTTAAAGGAGATTCTCAACTTTCCAACAATATAAATTATTCCTTAATTTTAATTTAACAACTAATTATTATTAATTTTCTATTTGAATTACGACTAAAGTCCTGATTGATAGGTTGACTAAAAAACATCTATAGCTTTCAAATGGTATCACATTTTTTGAATATGAAACATGTGTCACATTCTATGATTCACATACTATAGGATTAAAAAATAAAAATGAATTTCATGAACTTTTGATCAAGTTAAGGTGCTTAGACATACAATTTTTTATATTTTTAAAAATTTGTAATAAAAAATTCATAATTAATTATTTTCTTAGAAAAAAATTACAAAAAAATATGCATCACATCGAGGCATGATTCCTCTACTTATATCTAAAATATTATAAAAAAATATTATCATTTTATTGTGGTTGGGGTGGTCAGATAGACACCCACTTCTTATTTTTTCACCAAAATTTAAGTACTACTACATTGAAATTCCAAATTTTCACCAAATAGATTTTTTTTTTATAAATAAACCTAGCAGTTTAGAAACTACATTCAATTTTCTACATATTCTATTCTTACATATTTTTGAAATAATATAGATAACTTATTCAAAATTTTATGTCAAGTTGCCTAACTTTGATTTTTCTAAATTTTTTTCCACTTAAGGGCCTATTTTTTCCATGATGATCTTGCACATACCCTATTACCCAACCATTGTAGGCACCTAAAAACTTAACAAAATTAGAGCTAGAATGTGAATGAGGGATATTACATTCTTGTAAGGGACCCACATGACCTTTTCATAGGTTTGAAGAACTTACTACAATCCAAATATTTAGTTGTAGGGACACATAAATAAGTTAAAGTAACCATATTATAGAAAAACATAATTAAGCTATAGGTAAACAATACATTTCTATAAGAACAAATAATATGCTATAGGCGTGTAGTTAGATGTTATAAGAACATCAAAAATCTATGTTTCAAGGGTTTTAAAACATAGTACAAAATCATAAAATACTCAGATGTTCACATTGAAAATAAGCCTCTTTTAGAGTAGAAATGTCATAAAAAAAATTCAGTCACAAGAACACAAAATCTATAAAGTAAAATAGATTTAAAAGATTAGTGTTTTATTACATTTAACTCAAAAAATAGTAATTTATAATCATTTATACACATTTACATTCCTTCTGAGGATAAAATATGAGATTAACTTTTTTTCCTTTTCCTTTTTATTTGTCATTCACATTATCTTGTGCTTGTCTCTATCTTTTCTTCTCTATTTTTTGGTTTCTTCCTCTTGTTCTTGAATATTTTCTTGTTCTTCTTCTATTATTTTTCTTATATATATTTTTTTTCTTCTCTTCTTCAAAAAAATTGCTTCAAAATCTAGAAACTTCTTCCCAACTCTATCATAAATGTTTACCAAACTAATTTTGAAACCAAAAATCCTAATCAAAAATTATTTTTCCTTTTTCACTTTTTTTTGTTCATAAATGAGCCTTTGGCTGGCTATTTTATACTACAAATTAAAATATATATATATATATATATATATATATATATAATCTACAAAACATATGTATGGTGGTGGTTGAAGGAAATGAAAAAAACAAAGTACAATAGGGTGATCCCACAAAGTTGGTTTACAATTTCTGAGAGATTGTGATTTTTGCTAAAATCACATATTTTTAGAAAATATAATGATTTAAGACTTAAAAAGTTTCATTTAAAACATTCGAATTGAAGAGGGTTTGATCAAACTACCTTAGATCAAACCCCCTTGGATAGAACCCCACTAGTTTTAAACCATACTTATAACAGAGTCTCCTTTACACCTATCAAAATGTTGATAAAAACCACTTTTGATTTACCTTTTGGGGGACCAAATGAATTCATTTAAAATTTATTTTTTATAAGTATGTAGTCCTTATTATAAGCTTTCCAAAAATTATAATTTTAAATAAATTTAATTTAAATATTATATATTTTTTAATTTCTTGTGAATGTAGGTTTTTCACAAAAAATCAAGCTCTTTGTTCTGCACATGTGCAAAAATAGAAGATTAACAATTTTGTTTGAAAAATATGAGTGAACCATATATTGACGTCCTTGATCCAAAAAAAAAAACAATCTAATTTTGATACATACAAAAAAAGTTGTGTTATATAGTCTGCCTATGTCTGAATTGTAATTGGTTTGACTAAAGTTGAAACTTGATTGAGGAAAAAATATTCAATAAAACACTATGAAACTAATTGGAAGCACTAGATATTGTAGTTACAAATCTAAATTCAAAAAAATTAGAATTTTATCCTTCATGGAAAAAAAATTCACAAATCACTAGTTTGCATCATCTTCAAATTCCTCATGGTTTAGCTGCTATGGGTGCCCAAAAGAGAAGATTTAGTTAGAAAAAATTAGTTCAGTGTCCAGTTTGGCCAAAAATTGTAAACCAGTATTGTAGGATCACCCAATATCCTTGCATCAAAAAACTTGGATTTATTTGTATATTCCAAATTTAATGCTTTACTAAATACTATAGAGTTTTTAAATTTGGCAGAAAATAAAATAAAATATAAAAGAAGTGTTGAGATTTAATTACATTTGTGAATATGTCTCTAGGAATTTTGATGAGTTCTATAGGCAAGTGAATATTTTTTAGAAAAGGAGTACACCATACCCACATTGATAAAACATAGTTGTAGAATGAACTGATATCTAATGTAAATATTTTGAATCATTTTTTTGTTATGTAGTTGGATCAATTCTTTTTGGTAGAGGCTATATGTATTGTGGGTTACTCAATTAATATTTCTCCACTTTTTAGATCCTATTGGTAAATCACCTTATTAACTATGGATATGTAGGAATCCTTCTATTTCATATTTAAGGATATTTTGAATGGTTATAATGTAATTAGTTATAAGATTTGTAATATTGAAAGTCTAAATGTGATTTTCTATAGATATATATATATATTTATAGGAGTTTAGAAAAAAATGACGTATTGAATAATGGAAGGAAGGTATAGGAATAAAATAGCCTATTTTGAGATTAATTTCAAGAACTTGTAGGAATATATACATATGGAAGATTAGATTTATTAGAAGAGGATAATGAGGAATTAGATTTTCTTAGATGAGAGTTAAAATGAGGATAAGTAGGATGAGATAATTATGGATTTAAATAATCCTTAAAGCTCCCTTTGGGTATATTTTGTTTGGTTTTACATAAGCTTCAGCCCACACATTATATGTTTTCACCTCTCCGAGCTCTATTATTTTGGTGCCTTCATCAGCTTGTGCCACGTGTTGCAACACGTGCTTTTGTGAGGTCTTTTCCCTTGCTTTGTCTCTGAGCTCTGCCTAGGAACCATGTTGCATCTTCCATAGACACCATTTTGGTGAACCCCACAGTCAAAGCTTAAAGTGAAGACCATGCTATGTGTCATCTTCGTGGGAACCATAGTCACAAGGGTAGGATATTTGAATGAGAATCCCTGCCTCTATGCCACATGTCCTAACCGAGTCCTCAGGTGGTTTGACACATTTCTTTAGGAGAATTTTTCCAGTTCCACTCCGAGACCACGGTCATCATTTGAAAGAGGGCACAATTTGTTTGAGGGAACAAAATTTCATTTTTGTACCTTTCTGTTGCATCTGTTTTGGGAAAATCATTGTGAGGAGTAGCATGGCTCGTGCCTAGGAATATTTTTTGTTATCCAACATTCAGGCAATTGAAAAATCTATATATACTACTTAGTCTCTTGGAAAAAGGGTTTGGAAATACACGAAGAAAGCACTAAAATATTCTTGGCATTTGTATTGTCTTTATTTCTTGTATTAATAATTCCAGATTGTGCCAATCTATTTGGCCTTTTTATTTCTTAGTTATTTAATAATGTTAGAAACCAAGATCACCTGTCACATGCAAAAGAAATGTAGAACCAAAGAAGATGTTTTGTAAACCTCAAAGTAAAAATGCATTATTGAGAATCAATTATTACAAAGAGATCAATCCTTATGAAGGAGATCAAGAAACCCTAAAAGGGAAACCCTAAATGAAACCCTAGTGTGCACACTTAATAATTAATCAATTATTAATGTGCCTAAGTTTAGCTTTAGCAACTAAAGGAATAACTGACTTAATTAATTAACCAATATGATATAATTAATTAAGCATAATAAATTATTACTCTAACACCCCCCCTTAAGATGAACTTAGGAAGAAGCTAAAACACTAGAATAAGATGCATGAAAGCAAAGGTGGGTCCCGACGACTAGGCCTAATTAGGTTCCCATTTACAAATGCAAGAATGAGGTAGAGAAGGAAAAACCTAGTGGGACAAAACCCCCCTACAATGAGATGACATGCTACAAAGAAGCATTGGAAGAACTCTGTACAGTAACATTGGAACCGAAATATAGCAATCAAGGAAAGATTCTTCTATCTACTACTGAAACTAGATGAGAGTCACTAATTGAATCAAGGAATCATGAAAAAAACAACAACAAACCCAATGCCTCAGAACACTCGAAACCTCCAAACAGGAACCCTGGAATCTAGAAGCAACAAGCAATTATTGAAAGATGTATTATTGAAAACGAAGTGCAAAGATGCATTATTGAGAATCAATTATTACAAATAGATCAATCCTTATGAAGGAGATCAAGAAACCCTAAAAGGGAAACCCTAAATGAAACCCTAGTGTGCACACTTAATAATTAATCAATTATTAATGTGCCTCAGTTTAGCTTAAGCAACTAAAGGAATAAGTGACTTAATTAATTAACCATTATGATATAATTAATTAGGCATAATAACTTATTGCTCTAACATATAAAACATTTTATTGTGCTAATTTTCTGTAATGAGTAGTTTATCTACTAAGCTTCTATAATTTCAATATAATTTTTCTATTCAGATCATGTTTTGTACTCTTAATGTTCAGTGAATGCATATGGAAGTTGTATTATGCTATTTGATTAACTTGTTCAAAATTTCATCTCTGCTTTCTATTATTTTCAAGCATGTAGATTGTTGAATGGGCTTTCAAATCTCACCTAAAAGGAATATTTCCATGCCTATTTACTTGGAATATTGGCATATCACCTTAGCATTAGATTTTTTTTCTGTATATTTGTTTCCTTTTCCCTTTCACCCCCTAATGTATTAAGATCCAACTTCTTTAAAACCCAAAGGTTACTTAGTTTAGCTCAATTGGTACCCCCATTAACTGAGTTTCTCATAAGGTTGTGTGCCTAGAAATTTTAGGCATCAATAGTTCTTTTTTTGGGATGCCTAGTGGGATCTTGTTTGAATGTATCTAAGTTTAGAGTAGGTGTATCAGCCATAGACTTGTTACTAGATCCAAGACAATGAATAACCCTAGCCTACTAGTGCTACCGTTGGTAACAGTAGAAGCAAGAGCCTGTCCAATGAACATCTTGACCCCTCCACAAATAATGTTAGCAATGGCTAACAAAAATTATGTAGCATGGGACACTAGAAGCCCTCTTAGAGAATTGGTAGCACTAGCCATGTGGGCTCCTATCCTAACATCTAGTTTAAAATATTTATGGACATTTACCAAGGAAGGCTCAAAAACACTATCTGACAATTTGTAGGATGTGGTGGATATGTGCTTGGTGCATGGTGTCACTGATCAAAATGTAGCACTAAGGTTCCTTGCAACCTCTTTCAAAGGCAGGGCACTAGATTGGTACCACACTCTAGAAGCTAATACTATCGACAATTGGGATCAGCTTAGAGATCCTTTTTATGAGCAATTTTCAAACAATGGAGATTGGATTTTCCTATTCCAGCAGTTGGTGACCATTAAGCGGGCCCCTCAAGAGGCCATGACTGACTTCAATGCTAGGTATCACACAACTTGGAAAAATATCTAGACCACTATTCACCTGCTTGTTTATGTGGCATTCATGTTCTATCTAAAATATCTCAATGTTGACATTTCAGTGATGATTCAATCCCTCAGTGGGAACACCTTGTTGGATGTGTATAGCCTTGCTATTAAGGAAGAGAATAATTTTATTGATGTTGGAAAGTAACCATCTTGTCCCACTATACCTATATTCACATAATTGTTAGCTCCTGCCCAGGAGATAGCTTCTACTAGTGTGTCTACTCCTCCCCAATCTATGTACACATCTCCAAGCACACCACAAAATGTTTCTTCTACATCTAACCCTTTATCAACTAAAGTGAGCGACATCAAGGATTTGGTGTGGACTTTCTCAAATGAAATAATTAATACCAAGTGACAATAGTCTACACCTGCGAAGCCAGCATTCCAAATTTACCAAGGAAGAAGATCTTCCTACGAGAAAAGCTAGTTCCAAGGAGGTATTTTCACAAATCCATAGACTCAACCAACTAATCAAATTGTGTCAGTTCCTACTCCGCTAGAAAATATTCACCCAAGTTCAAATAAAGAGTTGATAGTGGGGAAAAATAATCTCGCTAATGATACCAATTCTTGGTGATTCCCTTACAAAAATGCACATTTCTCAAAAATTATTTGCATGGTAATTTACAACAAAGAGTGGCAGAAGGGTATGTGCAGGATCATCATGGAAAAAACAAACCCTTAAGTGGCAAAAAATTCTAAAAAATCAGAGTTATGCAACTTGATGTAAAAATTTGAATAAGTTATCTATATTATTTCAAAATAATGTAAGAATAGACTCTATAGAAAATTGAATGTAGTTTCTAAACTACTAGGTTTATTTTTTAAAAAATCTATTTGGTGAAAATTTGAAATTTCAATGCAGTAGCACTTAAATTTAAGGCAAAAAATAAGAAGTAAGTGTTTGTCTGACCACCCTAACCATAATAAAATGGTAATATTTCTTTATAATATTTTAGATATAAGTAGAGGACTCATGTCTTGATGTGATGCATATTTTTTTGTAATTATTTTCCAAGTAAATAATTAATTATGAATTTTTTATTACAAATTTTAAAAAATATAAAAACTAGTATGTCTCACCACCTCAACTTGGTCAAAACTTCATGATTTTTTATATTTTTTTTAATCCTATAGTATGCAAAGCATAGAATGTGATGCATGTTTCAGATTCAAAAAATGTGATACCATTTGAAAGTTATAGATGTTTCTCAATCATCCTACAAATTAGGACTTTAGTCATAATTAAAATAGAAAATGAATAATAATTATTTATTAAATTTAAAGTAAAGCATAATTTATATTGGTGGAAAGCTGAGAATCTCCTTTAAAAACCCTTTTCGTTTCATAAATTTTGGGTAAAAAAAGAGTCCTCAACCACATACCCTACACATACCCATCATTATCCTACACATACCCAAAACAACGCAGTGAAGGTGTCACGCCAGATTCAGGAGGTTATGCATATGCCTCTCATCAAATGGAAAATGTGGTACTCACCGCTCAAATTAAAGGAATTTACTTAGAGTAAGAAGCATATATAGCTCCCGGTCATGTGCTCTTCTCATGGATGGAAGGAGAAGATGCAGTGTTTTCAAATGACATTTCCACATCAAATTCCCCACAAGTGCAATCAAATTATAACACTCGCTCGAAGAGAATATTCATGGGTGAACCGGTTGCTCAACAACACAAAAGTGTTCCCGACGAAGCTCCTAGTTCCTCTACAATTGTACAACAATCTCAACCATGCAAGGAGATTGTTATAACAAATTCTAAGGAGAAGAAGTCTTTGAATCCACCATCATTTAATGTGGTAGAATAGTTGAAGAAAGCCTCTACTAATGTATCCCTTTGGGATATCTTAGCTATCTCAGAGTAGAATTTGTTACTACAGAAGGCCCCACTAGAAGATGCAAGCATAGATACAATAGATAAACCATCAAAGGAAAAGATCACTAATTCATCTTCTTAGGCCAAATTCCTCATAAACAATGGAGAGAAAGCCTCGACTAAAAGTAGAGGTAAGCCGAAACTAGACCCCTTTTTCATAACTCTCATTGTGGGTAAAAAAATGTTGCATAATTCTATGATTGACTCTAGTGCTAGCACTACAGTCATGCACAAGAAAATAGTTGAAGCCTTAGGACTTAGCTATGATCCTTTGAACAGAGGGGTTACACAACTTTATAGCAATAAGGTTGAAACTATAGGTGTCATCAAGAACCTCCCATTGACTCTGCTCTCCTAACCCAGTATCACAGTCAAACAAGATATCATGATCATTGACTCCCATCCCATGTTCGGTCTTTACTTATCATGGGAGTTTACTACCAAAATAGGTAGGTATCTTCCTTTATATTGATTAAACTTAATTCTTAGGACCAAGCATGAAGCTAAGATGAAGATATTATTTGAACCTTTGCATTTGAAACATATAGTAGATGAGGCCATGATAAATTTGGAGGCTACTCATACCTCTATCACCAAAGATGAGATGCATTGTACCAAGTTACTTGAGGATGAGAAGGTGACCAAAGGCCAGACTGATGAAGAAGAGGTCCTCTTGAGTGAATTTATAGATAATTTTGGAAATTATCATGCCACCAAATTGGGAACTTATGTGGTTTATGATGAGGATCAAGTGATTCTAAAGGTGATGAAGGAACCTGAGGGTGGTCATGCCTCAGTACTGTGGACACCATATTTTTATGGAGGAAGATGAAAAGTTGGCATGAGAGCCAGGATATTTTTGACGTCCCCATCCAATGAAAATACACTTAGATCCTTTTTCTTTCAATTTTTCTTTTCAAAAAATGAAGCTTAATATGAAGGCCTCATGCAAGGTCTAAGTCTTGTAGAGTGGATGGGTGTTAAATAGATAATGGTGTTTGGAGACTTTGAGCTAATAATCAATCAAGTCATAGGTGCCTTCAGATCCAAGAATGTTTGCATGTGATCTTATAGGCATAGGGTTTGGGACCTAATTAAAATTTTTGAAGCTTTCAATATCCAAATTGTGCCTAGAGAGAAATATGTAGCTACGGATTGCATGGTGACCATAGGATATCAATTTTACCCTAATTCAAACTTAATTGAGAACATACACTCTATGTGAGTGATTGTACAACCTGCAATCCTAGACAATGACCAGAGTTAGCAAGTGTTTCCAAGTGACGCTCAAATCACCTCATTCATTCAACACCCAAGAGAGTTTGTTGATCAACTCCAACCAAAAATTATAGAAGCTTATGAGGAGAAAATTATTCAGCTAAAGTCCAAGAACTTTCTGAAAGGAATGGTTCCTCTCTAATATCTATTTGATTGTGATGATGTAAGAAACTACAAGAGGAAGTTTTTAGCAGACAAGGGTGACTTTTCAGATCTCCAAGTCAGAGATGGGAGGAAGCTTAAGGTTAGGAAGGATGTTCCGCAACATGATAAAGATAGGCCCATGCATTTTTGCAAAAAATATGGAGTAGTGGCCTATTCTTATGATGACCTCAAGGGATGTGATCCTTAATTCATCCAACACACCATAGAACTAATGGAAGGGGAAAAACTTGTCCACTAAAAGAAACACTAGTAAACCCAAATATTGTTTCACTAATGGCACAAGAGTTGAGGAAGCTAATACACTCCCAAATTATCTTCTCAATCAAGCATAATACATGGGTGTCCAACCTGGTTTTGATCTGAAAGAAAAATAGGGACATTCACCTCTCTGTTGATTTTTGGGATCTAAATAGGGCATCCCCAAAGGACCATTACCTATTTCCTTCCATGGAATCAATCTTGCAAACAATGGTTGGTTTAGAATTTTTTTCCTTGTTGGATGACTTCTCTGGTTATAACTAGATCTAGGTCAAAGAGGAGGACCAACACAAAATGATGTTCACTACTAAGTGGGGAATGTTTTCCTATGCAAAAAAACCCTTCGGCCTCTCAAATATGAGAGCCACCTTTTAGCAAGCGATGGATATTACCTTTAGAGAATTGATCAATAAGATTATCTTGATCTACTTGGATGATCTTACTATATTATGTAAGTCAAAAGATGACCATTTTGATCATCTTGAAATGGTTTTCAAAAAATTCCAAGAGTTCGGGGTATCCCTGAACCTAAAAAAAATTGTTTTTGGAGTGTGTCAAGGAAAAGTATTGGGACATGTAGTGTCCAAAGATGGAGTTTCTATTGATCCAGATTGGGTGAAGGAAATAAAAGAACTTCCCCTACTAATAAACAAAGAGGTAGTTAAGTCCTTCCTAGGGAAGGTAAATTTTGTAAGTAAATTCATTTCGGATTTTGCAGGTCTAATTAGACCTATCAACCTAATGCTCAAGAAGGATCGGTTATTTAAGTGGACAAAAAAGGAAAGAGAAGCCTTTGAGAAGCTCAAGGAGGCTATTTCTTTAGCTCTTATGTTGGTAAACCCAAACTTATCAAAGTAATTTATAAAGTATGTGTTCAATAGTGAGTCTAGCATCACTATTGTTTAACTCAAAAAGACGATGAAGGGAAGGGAGAACATCTGATAGCCTTCCACTCCTGGACTTTAAAAGACTATGAAATGAAGTACAAATTCATTGACAAGAAGGAATTTTCTATTGTCAAGGGGCTTAAAAAGTTTCAACACCTCATATCTTATAGTATGGTGGTCGTATACGTAGTACATTCCAATGTGTGCAAGTAAATTATGGAAGGAAAGATCACTGAAAAGAGGGCCAACTAGATAACCAATATCCTTGAGTGTGACATTGGGGTTAGGCCCACAAATACCATGTGAGGAAGAGGATTATGTGAATATTTTCCACAAGATAATGAAGTGGCAGTCGAAGAGGAACCCAAGCTAGTTATGCTAAATGAATCTAAATTTGAAGGCTACTAGTTGGCAGATAGAATGAGGTTTATGTACACCAAGAAATATCTAATGGGCCTCCCTTCTCAAAAGAAAAGGTTTTATAGGTTACAAAACATCAAGTATGTTCTCATTGAAGGGTTTCTCTTCAAAAGTGTAGACATGCAAAATTAACATTGTGCATTCAATCAGAATTATTCATTAACTAAACTATATTTCGTATTAGGTCCATTCATTGATTGATCAGATTCACCTTCATTCATTTATCAGGTAATTTCATTAATTCCCATCTCCTAAGGTCATTCATTCAAAATTAAATAAAACATTATCATCAACCTTTTAATCAAATAAATCAAACATCATCCCTTTAATTAAATAAATCAAACATTTATTTAATTAAATCCAATCTATAGTTCATCCCTTTCTGATTTAAATAAATCAAATATCAAAGTCCTAAAAGTCAAACTCACCTAATTATCATTAAACTAACATAATAATCATTTATTTAATCTAACCATGATTAAATACTAATCTCACCCACTTGCATTATCTAGATTTAGCCACTTGCACAAATAAATCAATTTATTGATTTATTAAAACCCTCATTTTCACTCAACATGACAAGTTGATTTGTCCCTCCAACATAGCATTTATTGCTCTTTTTCTTGTCCCCCTCTCTAAATTTATTGCCAAATTTGAATTCAAATTCTCCCTCTCATGGGCACTCTTCACAAATTTTGCACATCCATTGGCCTATCATCACTTGACAAGTGGCCTATTCTCATTGGTGGATCTTTATTCCCACATTCACCCTCTTGGCCAATCTCTCATCAAGAAAATCTATAAAAGAAGGCCTTAATCATCATTCATCCATCGAAAACTTTTAGGCAAGGTTACTCTCTTGATTTGATAACTCATCTTGCTCATCATCTCCATTGCATTTACATCATCTTCAGCTTTGATCAAGGATTGGGAAAGGGTCACTTGCACATGTGACACCAATCCACTATGGAATAGGTAACTTGTGGTTGCTTTCATAATGCTTTTAGTTTTCTTTATCCTTTGTTGCATTTTTGAAGCATTTTCAAGGTATTTCATAGGAGTGTTCTTGAAAGATTTGTAGGTACTAACCCTTGTTAGAAGTTAGTGTTGCAGATTTTGAAAACATGCTCACAATTTGGCACTAGAAGGAGGGCAATTGGTCTCATGTTTGAAGATTTTTTTCTCTAGATTAGTTTTCTAAGAATATCTCTTCAGTTTGCATTCTTGTTTGTGGACAAAGAAAATAAACTTATGATAGACTAGTCTTTTGATCTTCCTACATGTAGTCATAACACACATTTTGGCTAAATATTGGAAGTTTAGTTTTCTTAGTAGTGTACTTACATTCAACTCTTTGAATCAATTTTGAATGTTGTGGGTAGAACATGTGTTTTGTTTTTCACTCAAAGTATTTTAAAATTTGTTGATTCATAAACAATAAATCACAGTTTCTAGGTATACGCTAATCTTGGTTAGTACATCAAACATTAAGACAATGTTTCAACAGATTTTGATTATAGGCATCCACAATTTTATAACTGAGGCATGATTTATGTCATTTCTACTTTTGTTGATTCATTTATGATTTATGTTGTGAGTATTTTATCTGATGGCTGTCAAGATGTTTGAATTGTGACCTCTAGAGTTGGAATGTCCTCATTCACTCAATTCAAAAGGATTTATTTGCTGATTTTATTTTTACACCTGCCAAAGGTATTTGCTTGAGCATTTCTAATGCCTCTTATTGCACAGACCATGAGTTAATGTCTTTTTCAGGCATCATCTTTTGAACAGCTAACAAAGATCTCCCTTTCATTATGCATTGATGGGTATCTCTATCAATCGCCCACGCCCTGCTCAAAAGAATATAGCTTTTTGTCTGCCAATCTTCTTGGTCCGCGTGCATTGTCTATGCACCCAATCTCAGCTATCAGGAAGAGTAATAGTTTGTGCCTTAAATGAGGAATGAGATTGCAGACTTCAGCAATTCATGTTTCTAACTCTATCCTACATTCATTGGCTCCACAAGTGACTTAGGCGCACTTTAATTACTGCATAGTCTCGAATCACTCCAACCACTCCCATGGTATACACACTTCAGCCGTCCATAGAAGCTTGTCGTCCTTTCTCTGTGCAATCATTATGTTTAATATTTTCAAACTAAGTGACAGGTGGCATCCCATTTAGCAGAAGCAAGTCTTCTCCACAAAGAATGTTAGCCTTGCATGTTGTCATTGCAGCTCCCCACCAAATCCACAAAGTCATTTAGATTATCAAAAATATGTTTTTTTATCATTTCATCAATCTTTTTTCTAACATCCTCCACAGACGCTGAAAGTGTTGAGCGGGATTTGGCTGGGATGGAATAACGTTTATCATAAACTTCTAACAAATGCACCAGTGAAAAGTGACGAGCCTAGATGGGACTCTTCGATCCCTTCAACAACGTACTAAGCACCAATGAGCTAGTAGTAGTTGAATTCAATTTAATGGTAGTTATGATAGTCCTGCATGTAGTTATTACTTGGTTGACCTTTATGTTTGGTTTTTAGTCATATACTATTTTCTGTTGCATGAAAATCTTGAGGTTTTCCTTTTTTTACAGGCAATAAAACGTGGGGTTCTGCTGGTGGGCCCGCCACACAAAAACAACTGTGATGAAAGATGGGGAGGAACCCAAATAGCTGCCATTTTAATACTCTCAATGAGAGAATATGGTGTTTTGGTATGTTATATTTCTGAGATCATTCGGTGCGCATCTCTCCTGATAATTGGCTTTCTCTTATTTAAATTCATTGTTCTCATTTAGTGATTGGCTGCGTAGGATGGACAGAAAGAAGACATCGACATTTGCTTGTTATATCGTTTGGATAGGGAATGGCTGATTTTTTGTTGCAAAATCTTAAGATTATGCTTACTTACATCCTAAAGACTTTACAACCTATGAAGTTTGGCGTTGTTCATATTAATCTCTAGATATGTGTATAGGTACGTCACTGTGAAAATTTATTGGATATGGCTTGAGACTCTGCCCAATGTATTGACTTGAAAACTATAGATTTGGCCTTACACCTGCCAATAGAACCTTTCTATCTTCCATCTATAATGTATTCCACCTTTTAAAATGTCCAAAGTGGTTCTTGATGGATAGATTGGTAGTTGATTGTAGCTAGACGCCTTTAAAGTCTCATAGACTCCTTTCCTTCACCTACACACTAAGGTCATTTGGTCTTTATGTGCACAGATCTACTCTTTAAATGGGCCCTCAATATCTTCTTTGTTACACAGACATATAATTTTTAATATGCCTAGTTGACAATCTGCTTTACACAAACCAAAATGCAGTTATTACAATCTTCTTTCCTTTACACTTGACCAATTGCAATTGCTTTTAAAATTCAAAAGCCTTTGGCGGATCCATTTGATCATTTAGCTACATATGGCTTTAATGAATGATTTCAATAATTGATTTAACAAGATACATTTTTATTTTCTCTCATACCATATCATCATACCTATTGATTCTATAATAAATGTCATGATTTTATATTATCACTCTTATTATGGTATTCAATATTTAAAATTGGGAGGATACTTTTTGAAAGGTATCATTTATTGTTGATAAAATTCATGGGCTTGCAAAGTTTATCATGATGATAGTTGACATTTAATCATTTTATCATATCATTTTTTTGTAAATTATGATGAGAGAAGGAATGGGTCTAGCAAGTATGATGCCTTTTCAATATTAAAGCATGATTCACTTATTAATCATTATTTTACTATAATGATCATCCAAATCTTTGTCCTTTCATTTGGGATAATGTTATCATGTGAAGTTGATAATCAAAATGAGTTTAATATCTTGATCCTCACATGAATTCCTTTTATTTTATAGGTACAAAATCATAACGAAAGGAAAACAAAGAAAGGTGAAAGGTACAAGGAAATCAAAAAGTCAACAAAGGTACAAAGGAAAGCGAAGGTGAAGCGAAGAGAGAAAATGAAAGGAGAAGAAATAAAGATGGTGGCTTGAGAAAATTAAAGTGTTCTTTAACACTTAGTGTTCATTTTAAACACTTTTCATGAAATTGTTATCTCTCACTCTTAGGAAACTCATTTTTATTTAGGGTTTAAAAGGAACACTTTGTTTTTTTCATTTTCAAAGGGATAAAATTGAAACTTAGACACTTACTAGATTTCAATTTGGGCTAAAATTGGACAAACAATATTCATCTTTCCTTTGGTGTTTAAAATGAATCAAACCATTGCTTTGAAGGATAAAATGAATGTGTTCTTTTATTGTTTTGAAATTATTTACACAAAGTAATATCATCAAAAGACGTATGTGCTTCTCTTGTGCCTCATGGTGATCTTGAGAATCAAAAGGCTTTTGGTGACATTAAGTTGTGTAAATAATTTCCCATACACACTTCGATTTGGGTTTAAAATTGAACATCTTGTGCAAGTGTGAGTAGGGCATCATCACATATATTCTCTTTCTTTGAGTCATCAAAGATTGATCGAGTTATGGATTTTGTCTTTACTTGATTTTGTTTATCCTAGAGGGCCTGCCTTGGGGAAAAAGTACTCACCAAAGGGAATGACTCAACTGGTAACACTCTAAAGCCAAGAGTATTTCCAGCCAGGATATAAATGTGGATATTTGAAGAAACGCCAATATCACGTGGTTGACTCCGACAAGATGGATGTGAAAGGGGACTCTTTCCACGTTGGGTCAACTCCTACGAATGGAAAGTCCTTACTAGAACCCATGTGCTAGAATTTTCTAAAATCCATAATCTATTTGTTGGTGTAAGAACGGTCGTTCTGAAGCCACCCCACACTTTTATGGTCTTTAGTAGAAATCAAAAACATGCCATGGGAGTTTCATGGGTGTTGATGCTTGGCTGCCCCGTATAAGTGAGTGTCGTGGAGGGGAGCCAGTGGGGTCAAGCATCTAACCATTCGCTAAAGATAAGCGTAGCTGGACTTGTCCAAGTGGGGATTCAACAAATATTGTCTTACACATCCATAGGGTTTGTGCTTGTTTTTGGTTTGAAAACATAGTGTTGTATTCAAAAACATTTGCAAACAAACACTTAACAATATCATTCAAATTTCAAACCCTTTTGGAGACAAATGCCATTGACTCAATCCACATGTTATTGCTTTCCCTTGGGATTCACATCCTTGGAGGTTTCTAAACATTTGATTATATCTCAATTTGTCTCCTTAAGTAAACAATAGGAAACCCTTGCCTTAAGTTCATTAAATTTCCACATAACATATATTGTGGAGTTTGAAGAAATTAAGACATTGGACATCTTAGTTGGAAAACTTAATCAAAGAAAGTGTTTTTGGTAAAATAAATCCATTAAGCAAAGTTAATAAAAATGAATATTCATGTGTGATTGGAGACTCACAAATCCCAAAGCAAAAAATCATTGGAAATACGAAAATGAATGTTCAAATGAAATCATTTCTTGGTTACAAAGGTCTTTAGAAAGCATTTGCATGCTCTTCAATGCCTAGGTCTAGGAAAACAAAGTGTCTTTTTAGGTTCACCTAAGGATCAAAACAAATCAAACCTCTTTCATCCATCTTTCAAAACATCAAATCCATCTCAAAAATCATCTTTTGGAAAATTTAGAAATTATCCTTGATACTAGGCTTTGTGGAAAAATAAAAATCATCCAAAAACATTGTGACCAAGTCCTTGAAAACATTTATCAAAACACCTTTGGCTAGGCATGTGTAGATGCATCCTTTTGCATATACTTAGTCAAAGTTATCAAAATCATCTTGTCTAACTTAGTGTATGTGGATGAATCCTTCTTCATATACTTAGTGAAACTATCATTTTATTTGGATAGGTGTGGGTAGATGCATCCTTCTCCTCACACATATCCAAAATCATCATCCTTTGACCAAAACTATCCCTTAGATTATTATCAAACATCTTATGATCCTTTTGTTCAAAATCCAAAACAAAATCCCAAAATCCAAAATCCAATCAAATCCAAGTCCTAAAGCCTAGTGTCTCATTCAAGATTTATCAAATTCCAAAACATTCATATCATTCATCATCATATCATCATCTTTGATCCCCAAAAAAAATCATCCTAAAACTTTCACTTTGGGACATAAAATAGAGATTAATCTAAAGAATCAAGAGATTCATCTCCCATATTCTCGAAGATTGGTCCCCATTTTATGGTTCTAACTAGATATCAATACAAGAAGAGTATGGAAGCCAACAAAGAAACACCCACTTCAAGTGATCTTAGCCAAACCACTCCTGAAATGAATCCCATTGGGTATGGAAATCTCACAATTAGCCTTCCAACATCATTGCAAAACCCACAAGACGAAAACCCAAGGAGAGGATCTTACCTTTGGAATGTCTCACGAAGAAATAGCTAAAATGCTCCAAAATCCAAACAACCATAGAATCATCAACATCATGATGAGACTTAACCCTTTGTTGTTTATGCTTGAACTAGCAAAACAAGGGGCCAAGTTGTGTTCAAATTTTGATGTGAGCACTATAGTAGAGACATCTTTTCCACCAATCTCATCCACCATGCCCATTTCATCTACACCCCTATCTCAAAATGTCATGGAGAATATCCCACAAATCACAACATCATTTGCTCCAACCCAACCCAACATTAACAAGGGAAACACATTTCTCAATGCTCTTCAATCACATCACCTTGTTAATAATCAAAGCTTGGAGGAAAACACCACATTGGAATAAAACATCCCATAAAATCCATTGCACAAAAATGTTCCTCTCACCTTACACTATGACCCATCATCAACATTTTTCCATGGAGCACCACAAACACCTCTTCTCACAAACTCACAAGAAGAGGGAGATATGTTCAGACCAGGGGGAATTTTTGACACCACAACACTCTCGCAAGGATTCACCCCCCTTACATTTCCACCTATCCCACCATTGCCATTATCATCCACTCCACTCCTTGGTTTGGGGTTGCCTCCCCTACCAAGTACCAATCAAAGCATCACACCAAACACTCAAAATTTATCATTGATATCGCAACAACAAATGATAAATACACAAGCAATGGCAACACCATCAAATCACACCCTTAACATCACAAAGCATGGTCTCACAAGGACCAATCACATCAATACCATTATCCAACACACAAAATATCAACACAACATCATCATCTACCAACATTCCAAATCCACCACCACCTCCACCACCACCAATGTTCACCACATCAAATCAATTCGATGCAGCATTACAAGCCACTTTTCAAAGAGGATACCAACAAGTGCAGAAACAAAAAGCTGTGCAACAAGCTACTCAACAAGCACAACAAGCCCAAGATTTATTGCAACAGTAACAACAACAAGCCGCTCAAGCTGCAAAAGCATTACAAGCACAAAGAGTCACTCAAGCACAACTTTTATTATAGCAACAAGCCACACAAGCGCAAACCCAAGCTCAAGCACAATCTCAATATCAAGCACAACAAGCACAAGCACAAGCACAAGCATATCAACAAGCATTAAAGCAAAGCCAAGAGCAACAAGAAGTAGCAGAATTGGTAGCCCAACAACAAGCATTGTGGGAACAATAGTAAGCACAACAACAAGCGTTGTTGGAGTAGCAACTAGAACAACACCAAGCACAAATCCTAGCACAACAACAATAGGATAAAAAATAGGCATCGTTCATACAAAAGCAAGTAGAAGCCTACTTTGCTTGACAGAACATGCAGATACCATCAAACAACACACTGACCAACCCATCCATCCAACTAATGATTCAAACACCTCAAAACACATTCATCCCACCCCCTGATCCCTACAATGATGTAATGACACAACTCAGGTTGCTCTCGCAACAGGTGCTCGACCTTAAATCAGGGCGAACGACCAAAGCACCAAGCAACTTGTGTCCTTATCCATTTGATAGGAGCCTAGAAATGAAACCATTCCCTAAGGGATTCAAAATCCCAAAATTTTACAAATATTGAGGAATGGGAAACCCTGAAGATCACATCAAGGAATTCCAGATTCATTGTATGGAAGTCACATATGACGACACATATCTGATGCGGCTATTCCCTAGGAGCTTGGCAGGTCCAGCTATAGAATGGTTCTCACACTTATCTCCAGGCATTAGGACATTCCAATAAATTAGAGATGCATTCATAAGGAACTATGCATGTAACATTGCAATGGATGTTAGTCTCAAAGAACTATACACTCTAAAACAAGGAAAGAATGAATCTTTTGCGTCATTCCTTCAATGATGGCGAGCCAAGGCCAATAGGAGCAAGTGGACCATGCTAGAAGAACAAGTCTACACAATCATAGCCAACCTTGAAAGCCACCTGTCATTTCATCTCAAGGTTAAGGGAATCACCACATATGAGCAATTAATCTCCAAGGTGATTAGCATCGAAAGAGCCCTTGTGACCCAACCCACCGAATCAACGTCATATCACGAACCGCAAAACAACCGCCCATCATCTAATTACAATGATAAACCTTGTACATGGGAAAGAAACAAGAACATCACTAATGATGGAGTCGTCGATGCCAAGGTGGTCATTAGTGGTCCACGCCAAAATACACCCGCACCGCAAATCCAACCACAATGCCAAAACACTCATCACACAACATAACAACCCAAGAATCCCACCATCAATAACCACAATGACCAAAGAGAATCACCCCAACAAAAAACTTATCCAAAACGTAAATACACTATTTTGGGTGAACCATTGGAGGACATAATGAAAAATTTGATTGCTGAAAAACTCATCCAACCTCCTACATTTGAAAATTACCAAGAACCCGATGTCAAACCCCCTTGGTACAACGAGAATCAACTTTGCAAATTTCACAAAATAAAAGGTCACACTACAAACAATTACATGAGACTCAAAAACATCATCCAATATCTCATTGACAAGAAAATCATAAACATGGAACAACCTATGGGAAATTAGGACCTTAAAATCTACACGAATCTGATGTTGAATCATGGAAACAAAGGAAATAGAAATGATAAAGGGAAGGGTAGTGTAAATCATGTGTATGAAACAATCATTGCCTCCCTAAATGAAGACTACATGGTCATCACCATCAAGGGCGCCCATGTCAAAGATTGTGGAGTCACCACAAGAGGCAGCAAAGTCACCATTGCAAGATCATCCCAACCAAATAGAGTCCCTACATCAAGAGCCGTTTTGTATAGCTACAATGTTGTAGACCAACTCAAAAGAACACCAACACACATCTCCATCATGGAGTTGTTAAAAATCTCATCAGCGCATAAAAAGATCCTTGAGGAAGCATTAGCATCATCCACTTTCCCCGCAGATCTTGATGTAGAGCAATTCCAAGCTATGGTTGCAAATATCATAAAACCTAATATCCTTACATTTTCTAACCAAGATTTCCCTGCCCAACCATCTCAAAACCACACACTTCACTTGGAAGCCATTTTAAACAAAAGCAAAATCAAAAGGGTCTTGGTGGATGGAGGTGTAGGTTTGAACATTTGTTCTCTTAGCCTCATCAAGCAGTTGAAAATATCAGAAGATTCCATGGACAAAGGCAAGGGCATCACAATCAGAGCATATGATGACCAAGAAAGAGTGTCTCAGGGCACAATTAAACTCCCTATCTAAGTAGGGCCAACACTTATGGAAACCACATGTCAGGTCTTGGACCTCGAATTTCCATACAATATCCTCCTGAGATGCCCATGGATTCATGTGATGAAAGCCGTAGCATCAACCTTCCACCAATGTGTGAAATTCACACATAATGGACAAGAGGTTACCATCCATGGAGATCCTGAGCCATTTTCATATTGCAAGAATCTTGAAGCCAAGTATTACAAAATTCTCCAAGCACCAAAAAATGATGAGGGACCATCCACACAATACATCGATCCCACCACTCTCGCATCCACTTTTGTGATAGAGACACCCGCCATTCCCACCATATCCAAAATCAAGCTCATCATCTAAGAGGATGGTTGTGGAAGTTACAGGCTCCCTAACAATGCTTTTGTGATAGGAGAGTTACCACAATCTCTTAGATCACGAGGACGCCCACAAGAAAATCAAGCTTCCACATCACAAATATATCCTGAGGATTATCCCGAATTCACAAGATGGGGGGACCTTGGTCATGAGGTCATTGAAGTAGATCCAACTCACATATTGTATCAAGATGAAAGACTGGCAGCTAATTTACCAATGGATGAGAGAAGCAAAGGCCTACACATGATGCTTGCAATGGGCTATGACTGAAATCAAAGAATGGGACAAAATGACAATGGACTCATAATACATATCATGCCAGAGACGCGATCCATAACAAATCTTGGTCTTGGATGTACCACTCTGAGAATAACCATACGTGGTCAAAGTCCCCCAGTTAGAGCCACTAATGTTTATCCTCAGCCAGTACTAGTACAAATACACTCACCAATAGTCACAAGTAGCGACACACATAATTTTATAACTGAGCCCTATATTAGTAGCGATGAAAAAGATACCTTATCCAATCTACCTAAGCTATTCGAAGATACCACCCTATGTATGATTAGTACCATATCCTTTGAACGAGATAGTCAAAATCATGAGATTCATTTAGTCTACCCCCAACTAATCGACTATGACCAACGAGGACCATCAGTTCTCAATACATTCAAAAACAATGAAGCACTCTCAGAATTCATGGGATTGAGGCATAACATTCCAGATGGAGATCACAAGGTAGGATTTATAATGGAGTTGGACACACACACACCTATTATGGGGAAACGATTGAATCCTTTAGTCACAAAAGTGAGAAACTAAGAATCATATCCAAGTCCTTGGGTGAAAACTACACTGTGGCACTCTCTGACAAGAAAATAGTAAAAATAAAGGACGTATCCAACAGTGAAAACCTCTTTGAGGCACCTGAGGATGAAGGATTCAATCTTCCTCTAAGAGCTATTCATCAGGAGAAGTCAACAGTCTTGGTCGAAAAGTGCAATCCTATCAACCTAGGAATAGAGGAGACCCTGCATATCACATTCTATGTAGAATCACTATTATCAGAAGAGCAAGAACTCCTAGTAGCACTCTTAAGGGAAAGGAAAATAAACTTTGCATGGAGCTATGCTGATATGCCAGGTCTTGACCCAGAAACCGTAGTCCACCATTTGGTAGTATATCCAGACGCAAAGCTTGTCAGACAAAAGCTTCAGAAAATGCATCCTCAGATCACCCTATTGGTCAAAATGGAGCTCAAAAGTTGTTAGATGCAAGATTCATCTAACCCATAGATTATCCTGAATGGGTATCAAACCTAGTACTTGTTTTGAAACCTGATGGAGCCATTCAAATATGCACAAATTTCATAGATTTGAACAAGGCATGTCCCAAGGATGATTTCTCACTTCCCAACATTGACATGATAGTAGAAATGACAGCAGGACATGAGATGCTATCACTAATGGATGGATTTTTAGGATACAATCAGATCATGATAGCAAAAGAAGATCAACATAAGACAACTTTCACTTGTCCATAGGGGACCTACTGCTGTAACATGATGCCATTCAGCCTAAAGAATGCAGGAGCAACCTATCAAAGGGCCATGATACTAATATTCCATGATATGATTCACAAAATAGTCGAAGACTATGTCGATGACATCCTAGCAAAGTCAAGAAAAAGACAAGATCATATAGCAACCCTAAGTGCTATCTTTGACAGATTGGAGGAATAGAAAGTCAGACTAAATCCCAAGAAGTGCATCTTCAGTGTACAATCAGGTAAACTGCTAGGATACATAGTGTCCATGAGGGGTATCAAGGTGGATCCAGCAAAAGTAAAAGAAATCCTTGAGATGGAAGCACCAAAGACATTAAAACAACTGAGAGGCCTACAGGGCTGACTTCAATCCATCTAACGGTTCATAGCACAACTAGCAGACAAGCAGAACCCATATTCGCACCTACTCCACAATGGGGTAGTATACAAATGGGATATAAAGTGCGAAGAGGCATTTAACAAAATCAAGGAAAATCTACTGACACCACCAGTGTTAATGCCACCTATCCCAAGAAAGTCATTGATCTTATATGTGTCAACAATAGTAGTAGCCCTTGGAGCTCTTCTTGCTCAACATGATGAAAATAGAACGGAGAGGACTATCTACTATATTAGCAAAACAATGGTTAGCCATGAGCTAAATTACTCATTCATCAAGAAAGCTTGCCTCGCAGTAGTGTTTGCATCCCAAAATTTTAGACATTACATGTTGGCACACAAGATAAAGCTCATTGTGAAAATTGATCCCCTCAAGTATCTCTTATCAAAAGTAATGCTCATAGGAAAAATGGCAAAATGGGTAATGATATTGTCAGAGTACAACATTGAGTATGTTGAGCAGAAATCCATTAAAGGTCAAGTTATTGTAGATCAATTGGCAGAGGCACCTATTTATGCAGAGAATTCTCTTGTATCTAAATTTCCAGATGAATCCATTTTTAACCTCAATTTAGTGGACCACTGGAAACTATACTTCAATGGTTCATACACGCAACATGGATCAAGAGCTGGTGTCTTCTTCATCACTCCACAAGGGGATTGCATACCGAAGTCATACAAATTGGAATTTCCTTGCACCAACAACATAGCAGAATACAAGGCTTTGACTATAGGTCTTAGGATAGCAGTACAATGGAATATCATAGCTCTCAAGGTATATGGAGACTCTCATTTGATCATAAATCAAGTCAATAATGGATATCAGACAAAGGATGACAAGCTAACCCTATACAAGAAATTGGTGGAGACTCTAAAGGAATCCTTCATCGACATAACATTTGAGCAGATTCCAAGAACCAACAACAGAGCTACTGATGCCATGGCTACAATTGGGTCTCTAGTAGTCATCCCTCACAATGTGCTGAAATATGAATTTCTGATCAAGCAGCTTCTCGTTCCCACATTCAAGGTACCAGAATCAGAATGTGTGTCAAATAATTGGTCCTAGTGATCCTTGGTATCACGACATCTACACATATCTTCGCATAGGAGTCATACCCGCTGACCTACCATCGGGCCTAAAATGAACCTTTATCAAAAAGGCATCCAGATTTGTCATCCTAGGTGATACCTTATACTGTAGAAGCATAGAGGGTACTTTACTATGCTATCTAAATGTTGAGGAGGCATTAACCACTCTAACCAAGGTTCATAACGGTATTTGTGGCTCACACTCAAGCAGAATAACCATAGCCAAGAAACTGTTGAGGTTGGGGTACTATTCTTCCACAATGGAGTGAGAAGCACATGATCATGCTAAAAGGTGTTTACAATTTCAGTAGCATGGGAACCTCATCCATGCTCCAGCTCAAGAGCTTCTCTCGTATATCACACCATGGCCCTTTTCGCAGTGGGAACTTGATCTCATTGGGAATATCTCACCCACCTCATCCAATGGCCACAAATTCATTATAACTGCAACTGAGTACTTCACAAAGTGGGTTGAAGCCATACCCATGACGTATATCACTAGAAAGAAGATCTCAAAATTTATCCTAAATTATCTCATATGTCGTTATGGGGTCCCACAAGCCATTATCTCAGATAATGGCACACCATTCAACAACCAGGAGGTTCATGACATGTGTGAGAAATTCAAAATCCAACATTGCTTTTCCACCCTATACTATCCCCAAGACAATGGCCAAACAAAAGCCACGAACAAAACCATCCTCAAAATCCTCAAGAAAATAGTCAATGACGCAGGTCGTGACTGACACTTGCAACTTAATCCCGCCCTCTGGGCTTATCAAACCAGCATCTGCACACCCACTGGCACCACCCCATTCTCCTTGGTCTACAGATTAGAAGTCATACTCCCTATTGAGATCGAGCTCCCATCCCTTAGAATATCACTGCAAAACCTCATCACGGATGAGGACTATCGGGTGTCAAGACTAAACGAGCTGGAGTTCCTAGATGAGAGACGCATAGATGCTTTGAATCATCTGCAAGTCCATCAAAATAGAATCAAACAAAGCTACAACAAGAAGATTAGAAGTAGGAGTTTCCAAGTCAGAGAATTGGTCTTAAAAGAAAATCAGAAGAATGTCCAAAATCCCAGTAGCAAAGGAAAGTTCGAACCCAATTGGTTAGGGCCTTTCATCATCACAACAAGCTATAAATCAGGGGCATATAAATTATCAACACTCGAAGGGGAGCCTTTGCAAGAGCCAATAAATAGCTCCCATCTCAAAAGTTTTATGGCTAATTCTTTCAAGGTATAGCACCAAAAAATCCAAAAAATCAGAAAAAGTCCTAAGAAAATGGTTACTTCGGCGAAAACCTGGAAAAAAAGCATCTTGGTAACAATAAAAATAAATTAAAAAAAGCAAAAAAATCCAAAAAAATTAGAAAAAGGATAAAAACATTGTCCTCTAGTGAAAACCACTTTGGTGGCACTTTGGGCAAGTACCTTGGTGAAAACCTGGCAAATAGGTGCCTTGTGTAAATAAGCACTTTCCATCCACCAGGATCTTTATGGCTTGTTCTGCATCATCCCTCCATTTCACTCCCATCATCCATCACATTCAGGTCTCCATCCATCACACATCCATTCGCATTCGCACCATAGCTTGGTCCTATGTTTGTATCATGATCCCTCCTAGTACTACTCGGCCCATCCTCAAGGTCAGCTTGTTCTACCTTTATCAAAGTAGTCTATTACATCATGCTAGGGGCACATTCTCATCGGATCAGATTTGTGTATGGTCTTAAAGTCCTCAAAAAATTAGAAAATCCAAAAACATCAAAACATCAAAAAATCCAAAAATAGGTCAAAAAGTCATTCAAAAAGTCAAAAACAAGGTCGTCTTGTCGAACTACATTATCTCTGAGCTTGAACGTAGGAAAGGTTGATCTTAGATCATCCCCTGAGACATTTAGGTCATTCCTATAGGAGTCTGTCATAATAAACTGACATCTCATCATGTATATCTTCATTTGTAAATTGGTCAAGTCGTCAATCGAACTACGTGGTCTCTGCGTTTATAACGTAGGCAAGGCTAATCTGTTAATCAGCCCCCGAGACCCCTAGGATAGGTCTTTAGGTTAGTCTCTTGATCAAAATCTCATAAAATCCCAAAAATATTTGAAAAATTGAAAATCAAAACATATGTAAAATCTTGAAAAATACCAAAAGCAGCCTCAAAACATTTCAACAAACATCAAAAACATCCAAATATTTGAAAAAAATTCATCCATCTCATTTCACTTTCACCAGCAATAATCAATCATCCATAATAAACTGATCTTCACCTTCATCCTTTGGCAACACAAACAAAAACAATCACAACAATTGGCAAAAGCAAGCTTCAATCATAAAATCAAAAGCGAACAACAAACCTTTAAAACACAAAATCAAACTCTTGATCACTTTCAAACATGTCATTCAACCTTATATCAATAGCCTATCAATCAGCTTATCAAACCATCATCATCCTATACAATGCATGTCCTAGGATATATCGTTTCAACAATGGGCATCATTTTGGATATCACCCTGGATTCTTATCCTATCAAAACACATCCCTTTGGCTAGAGGTATGAAGAACATTGACCTGTTTGCATACTTGATATTTTATTTTGATTTATCTTATTGTGCTCATTCCAAGGACCTCTCGATGATATCCAAATGAAGCATTTAGAGAGATAGGAATGGGGCAACGATCATTGTCTTTTGTCTGCTGTGCTTTTTGGATGTTCTTGTAAAATAACTTGGTGAATACTTTCTTTGTTAGATATGTATAGAGGATGTTTTGGATGGCTTGTTGACTATTGCATTGATTGGTTATACCTCTCTGTGTTTTGGTCTGAGATGTTTGAAACTTCTAAAGTGCATCCTAGCAAGGTTTCCATAATCTCCTATCTATTTTTCGAGTCAAAGTCCATCACACTAAGTACAATGCCATCCTGGTCCTTTATACCTTGATGCATTGTGCTTAGGTGTGTTATCAAACATAAAGTAAGTGACCCTTTTAAAATCCCAATCCTTGATAAGAAAATCATCCATTTCTCATCATCATCTCTAATAATGTTGGCTTGTTGGATCCTCTTGTCATCATCTCATTTCCACACTAACATCATCATCACCAGTACATCCATCATGCATCCATTATTCATTCATCTTGCATCCATAAATCATCATTATTCTACATATCATCTCACATGCATGTTCATCATTATAATATAGATCTGTTAGTCTAAGCATCCCATAAATAATCCATTACATAGTCATAGCATATCATATCATCCATGTCATCCATCTCGCATCATATAATCATTTAAGTTGTTTAAGATAATATAGATTTGTTATTCTAAGCATCTTAAAACCATCTCATTTGTATCATCGTCCATAACAACCCATTTTGAACATCTTTATCATGAGATTGAACCTCAAATCGAATCTTTTCGCTTGACCTCTCGAGGGGGCAATGTACCAGTGTACTTCTTTCCGCTGGGGCATCCGAAAAATCAGAATTTTTTTGAATTTTGATCGTGGCAAGTTATTCTTTAAACCAACGCAACAAGTACATTGCTTCAAAGAGGGGAAAAATGTAGACATGCAAAATTAACATTGTGCATTCAATCGGAATTATTCATTAACTAAACTATATTTTGCATTAGGTCCATTCATCGATTGATTAGATTCACCTTCATTCATTTATCAGGTAATTTCATTAATTCCCATCTCCTAAGGTCATTCATTAAAAATTAAATAAAACATTATCATCAACCTTTTAATCAAATAAATCAAACATCATCCCTTTAATTAAATAAATCAAACATTTATTTAATTAAATCCAATCTATATTTCATCCTTTTATGATTTAAATAAATCAAATATCAAAGTCCTAAAAGTCAAACTCACCTAATTATCATTAAACTAACATAATCATCATTTATTTAATCTAACCATGATTAAATACTAATTTCACCCACTTGCATTATCCAGATTTAGCCACTTGCACAAATAAATCAATTTATTGATTTATTAAAACCCTCATTTTGACTCAACATGACAAGTTGATTTGTCCCTCCAACATAGCATTTATTGATCTTTTTCTCGTCACCCTCTCTAAATTTATTGCCAAATTTGAATTCAAATTCTCCCTCTCATGGGCACTCTTCTCAAATTTTGCACATCCATTGGCCTATCATCACTTGACAAGTGGCTTATTCTCATTGGTGGATCTTTAGTCCCACATTCACCCTCTTCGCCAATATCTCATCAAGGAAATCTATAAAAGAAGGACTTAATCCTCATTCATCCATCAACAACTTTTAGGAAAGGTTACTCTCTTGATTTGAGAACTCATCTTGCTCATCATCTCCATTGCATTTGCATCATCTTGAGCTTTGATCAAGGATTGGGAAATGGTCACTTGCACATGTGACACCAATCCACTATGGAATAGGTAACTTGTGGTTGCTTTCATAATGCTTTTAGTTTTCTTTCATCCTTTGTTGCATTTTTGAAGCATTTGCAAGGTATTTCATAGGAGTGTTCTTGAAAGATTTGTAGGTACTAACCCTTGTTAGAAGTTAGTGTTGCAGATTTTGAAAGCATGCTCACAAAAAGAAATTTCAATGGTGTTCTTTTGTAGTGTGTATGTCAAGAGCAGACACAAAAAATTCTGGACATATTCCATAGCAGTCCTGCAGGTGGAAATTTCTTTGATAAAACCACTGACATTAAGATTATGTGTGCGAGATATTTCTAGCCTGCACTGTTCAATGATTCACACTCTCTAGTGAAAACCTTTAAAGAATTCCAATTCTTCCCAAGAAGGAGGAAGAATTCGGCTATGCCTCTGAATCTGATAATGATTGAAGAAACCTTAGTTCAATGGTGGTTGATTTCATTGGGATGATTAATCACACCTCTAGTGTCGGGCATAAGTGGATCCTTATGGCCACAAATTATTTCACTAGACGGGCTGAGGCCATGCATTTAAAGAATATGACTGAGGCAGAGATTGTAAACTTCCTAAAAGAGTTGGAAACAAGGTTTGACCATCCCAATACCATCATCTTTGACAACGCAAAAGCCTTCCTAGTTTCAAAGTTATGTCAATATGCACTTAAAGGCATGGAATTTTCCTAAAGACATCCTCAAATTATTACCCGTAGGGAAATAGTCTAGCTAAGTCGACTAACAAGAATTTAGTTCGACATATCAAAAGAATTGGGTCAAAACACTAGAGAGAGTGCCATAGGAACCTCAAAGCAACACTTTGCGTGGACCACCTAACTCCCAAATAAGTGTTAAAGACTTTTTTGTATAAGCTAGTATACGGGAAGGAAGCACTATTGCCTATCTCCTTGGAAATTCCCACACTACAATTGCTTAAATCTCTAGAAGTAGAGAAAAATGGAGCCATGGAGGTCTAGTTAGCTGAATTGTTAGAGGTGTAAGAGAAAAGGGAAAATGTGCTAATGGTTGTGTTCAACTGACAACAAGTGGTTAAGAAATGGTTTGATAAGAAAACCTCTAACCAAGGTCTTAAGTGTAGAGATTTGGTGTCGAAATACAATGAGAGAGCCATGAAACCTGACCAACATATAAAATTTGATAGTCTATGGGAGGATCCTTATCACATCATTCACTACAAACAACACAATGCATTTGAATTGGAAAACATATAAAAAGAAGCACTAGGAATTCCTGTCAATGGAATTCACCTTAAAAAATTTAGTTATCTTTATTAACCATTTAACCATATAAATATGTAAATATGTAATTATTTTGTGTGTTTTGTTAGGCCAAGTCTTTACATTGTTGAGCCCTTTAAACCAGAAAGAAGCCAAAAAAAAGAGAGACAAGAACTAGATAAAAAGAGATGTATATATATTCATTGTATGGTAATATTTACTTTGAGATATTACAGTACAAAATGGCTCTTAAGCCAAGTATCTTAAGAATATATATATAGAGAAAAAAAAAAGAGAAGATTTCATTCATTCAAAATCTAAAGAGTAAGGAGCAGGAGCAGTAGGAGTTGCGGTGGTAGCAGTAGGCAGAGGAGGATACAACAAATCTCTAAAATTAGTGTACCACTCCACGTCATAGATAGGCTCTACATTCAAGCACCTCAATAGGAAGTGGTAGGTGTGAGATTCCCTTTGACTGTGTTCCCCAATGGTCATAGTACAAAATCCACTTAGGTAAGGTACCCAAGGCACCATTGCATCCTCTTCAATGAGCCAACGGAGATCACTAGCAGTTAGAATACCAAGGCCACACACTGGAGTCATCACAATCTCCTCAAGGCCTTCGAGATAGCGCTTGGGAAAAATCTCCCTAGTAATCCTTATTATCCTTGGTTTTGGTACCTGAATATCAAGCAGAGAAGCAACAAAATGGGAACAAATATCAGTATTCACTCGATATTTGTCATTGTATTCTAGAAAGTCTTTTCCCAACACCCACTTAATTACAATTATGGCTAAGGTGTTCTTATTCTTCGTCATATGAATCAAACACCTATTTTAAACTTCTCCTAAGAAAGCTACCTATACTCTATTACTAGTCAACCTAATGGGAGTATCCATTATCTCTACCAATAAACCCAATTAAAAAGTACAATTTTTTTTGTTATCCTTAGGTCTATTTATAGAGGTAAATGGGAGTGAACCATATATTTTTTGGGTCCTATGTACTTCTCTTACACTCTTAAGGTTTTTCACCTAAAAGGAGAGAGATAGGAAAACCTAGGTGGTTCACTCAAACTAATGTAAGTATAATGGAAATATGAATGAAATGTGCCTAGATGACATAAACAAAATGAAAATAACTAATAAATTTTATTGATCATTAAGTGAAAGCTATTGAAATGCAAATTTTTGGAAAACACATTATGATATGCAAAAACACCTAAAAATGAAAGCAAACTATAATAGAGTTTGATGAAACTAGAAGTGTGCACCTGAGAACTTGATGGAGACTAGAAATGAAATTTGGAATGCTACTAATGCTAGAAATTTTTCCTACTAGGACTCATTCGCCATTCTGGGTGAATTAGTCTTAGATCTGGGAAACTATTCCATAGCCCGTTTTGAACAAATGAGTATCAAAAAATGTAGAAAACCCTATTTAGGCCTAGTAGTGGGATTCATTCACCGTTCATGGTGAATAATTACACTATTGAATTTTTACAAATCCAAGAGTGGAAACTGAAGTCTCCTATCTCCACTTCAGTTCTTGACAGGTGTCTACTTCTGAAAGTCTTATTTTTGGGTCTGAAATGACCTTTTGTTGGTGTTTTGACTTATTCAAAAAGGAGATGTCTTCAAAATCTTTGAAACTTGATGTTCAATGATTTCGAAGCCTCCACGATTCCTAAATCTATAAACACACAAGAAGAGAAGGAGAAATGTTTGATGTTAGGGCAATGGTGGTTTTCCTTGGTCATACCCCTTTTAGGTAATTAAACCAAATGAAGAAATAATATGGACAATGAACATGAAATGAAGGGATTAGTACATTACCATGATGATTTATTTTGGATTGAGCTGCAACAACATGAAGAATCTACCCTTGAATATCTAAAAATGATATATTGGTGACTTGAGATGGTAAAACCCTAACTTGCTTGACTTGAAACAAAAGAATGATAGATGAATAATGAAGAATGGTTTGTGAATGAGTTAAGAGATATAAATTCGGGTTTAGAGACTTGTATTTATAGGAAATTCACCTTATTTTCCTATTAGTTGGATCCCCAAGGCCTACATGGAGAAAAATATAACTTAAAATCCAACTTTTTCCTGCTCAAAACTCAAAAATGACCCAAATGGGATTAATTCGCTACCTTGGGTGAATCAGTCTCACCTACCAGGGAATCATTCACCAAAGATGGAAAATTAGTCCTAGAGGGGTCCATTTACCAGCTGGGTTGTTGGGGAATGAGGAATTCCAATTCTTATGTTGATTTCATCGAGTATTTGATCAAATTATGCCTCGAGATACATAATATGGGGTAATAGGGGCCTGTTAATGATCATGAAAAGGTCAATTAGGACTTGGGACATAGAATTCAATGTGAAAGTGTGATTAAACACACATTACAACACTAAAATGAGGTCCACTTAGCCTAGAAAGGCACAACATCCAATGTGAATGTGTAAGACACATTACAACACTAGATTAACGTTAAGTTTATTTTACAAGCCTTCTTGATTGATTTTAAAATGTAATTAAATACATTTTATAATGTTTAATTAAGGGAAAATGGGTGTATTAAGTCTAGAGAGGTGTGAAAGTCTTTTACAACACTTTGCAACTCCTTTACAAGACATTGATAAATGCATTTTATTTAATTTGCAAGGGTCCAATACCTAGTGTGGATGTGTAAAACACGTCACAAGACTAAATCAAAGCCTCATTAAGTCCAATTTGTCATCAATTATTCCCATATCAAGCAAGTTTCCTTTTTTCTATGGTATAGGGAGTATGATGCGTGCAATAAGCATGATGTTGATAAGGTTGTAAACCTTAAAATCCCACCAAGTTGTGCTTGCTATGTGCAAATTAAGATGGCATAATTAATCAACTAAAACTTGTAGCATGTGAAAGTAGTAATCCACATAGTCAAGTTCCAAGTGCCTAACTGTGGATGCAATTCAATCTGCAAAGATCAAATCAAAATATTTTTGTGTAATCATTACACTTTTTTCTTGATCATTCTCATAAAGTTATTAAGTGTAAAAGCATGTGAAATGATTTGTAAACCTTTAATTTCTAGCTCAAATTCCCAAGGAGTGGCACCATAGTACATGATGGCTAATCATCATTATGAATTAATGTATTTTCCAAAGGGTAGGAATTCATTTTGCATGAATGGATGAGTTGGAAATACATGCTAAATTTATTGCTAAAAGAATTTGTTGTTTCAAAATCTAGTTTTAGAAAAGGGTAATGTTGCATGCAAAAGAAGAGCAGTGCAAAGAGGGTTGAGTATACATTTCACTAAGAATCCTTGAGTGTGAGTTGCAGAGAGAGGTTAAACATTTACAAAATTTTCACATAGTCCTGAGATGGTACAAAATCTTGAGATGGAAGCACAAGAAGAGATGGTTAGAATATTATCAGACACCATCATGGTGGCGGTAATGTCTCATTTTTTTGGTGATATCTCTTATGCTTCAGAGGGGATGCCAAAAAATCCAATGTGGCCTCACACAAAGGTCATACAGAAGATTGCTCATAGAAACAAAGTCTAGATAATAGAATATTGGGATAATGTCTACGACCCTAAGCTCAAAATCAACCTCTAGACTCTTAGGGAAGTAGCTTGTGAAATAATGAAATAGGTCAAGACTAAAGACAAAGAGTCTTTGGGGTACAAGATGTGATTCTATGGTCTTCAATATTATATGGTTCACCTAATACATCACTGCCCAGAGTTGGTTCACGAATGTGCCCAAAATTTCAAATCAGATATAGGAATCATAAAAGGATGGAACCTGAGAGTAGTAATAAGTGTTCAGGATATTTAGGATATTCTATGTATCCCTACGAGTCATCTTTTAGAGGCACCCAAGAGATTCTCCATAAATAAATTGGACAATTTCTAGAAGAGAAAAACCCAAGCCCAAAGTTTTTAAAATTATGAACAAAAAGGTCCAAGGGAGAGAAGCATGCACCTTAGTTTCTGGTTGGGAACATCAGTTTCAATTCAAAGATACATGTCATCTTCTCGATGTTGGATTTTTTTTGTAGCCTAGATAGTAACAATATGGTGGAGGAGTTTCAAATGGGTATGGGTTTCTAATTAAGAAAAAAAAATCCCCTATTCTAGTATGACTTTGCAGAGGCCATTGTTTGGGAGATCTTGCACCAGTTCAAGGAGTATCAAACATAGTATAAATTCAGGTTTCCCTCTTTTCTCACTCTATTTTTTACAGTAAAACCTTGACTTCTTTAAAGAGCATATGGATTTTTCCATTTTTGTTGAAAATGAGGTGAGGAAGCTGGTTTTTGCGTGGAACCATTTCCTTTCTATGACTTGTGATTATTATTCATTTTTTGAGTCATTTTTTACTCCAATATTGCAAGATTTTGATAAAGAGCGTTAGGTTGGCTGTTTCTAGTTCTTCGCTGAGTACGTGAGATGGATGAAATTTTTTTTCCCTCCCTATTACTGGTTCCTCATACTGGACTTTTCATTTATCAGAATGTGTGGTTTTACTAAGGAACCATTCTGAATCATAGTGTGTGTAAAAAATAGGGTGTTGGACCTTGAAGTATTTAGGAAACTAGCCATTATAGACCATAGGTTTTGTTTGGGAAATCATTAGAAACATTTTTTTATGCCCCTTAAGTTTTGGTATGGTAATAATGGAGAAGAACTAGACAAAAGGTATGCTATCTATGAAGCTTGCTCATTTGGGGCTGGTGTTGATCTATGAGAAATGGGAATACAATCCTGAATAAGACTTAGTGAGTCTCAACATCAAGGTGACTCATAGCCCTCAACCCTACTCAGAGACTCGACAAAATATGCTAACTTAGCCTATATTCCATTAGAGATGGGAAGTTCAACATGGCTATCTTTTTATTACCATTTGGACAAAGCCAGGAATAGTTGCAAAATTGAAACCACCCTCTATAATGAAATAGTCAGAAACTACTTGAGTGAGGAGAAGATTGCCAACTTCTGGGTTTATCGACAAGAGACCAAATTTATTAAGGCCAAGTACCAAGATCTAGATATGGATGATAAGTTTGATCATATCTGGAACAAAGAGCAAGAAGACACTGACATCGAGGGAGATGAAGAAATAGAATTAGAGAAAGCATATTCAATAATAAGAGCTAGAGAGGAAAATAAGGCTCAAATATAGGGAGGTCAAAACATAGCAGAAGGGCCCCACAAAAATTCGTTGAGTGTACAAGTAATTGTATCACATGCGGTAGTCATGCAACCACATACATAGGTCATCAAGAGACCCAAAGTGTCTGAACAATCTCAAGAAGTTGTGGACATGGAAAATTCTCCACTCGAGAAGAGGCTACACACCAATGTCACACCAGGAGAAAGCTTGAAAGTACTTGCAACAATGAGCCAAGGGTTAGAGTGTTCAATGATACATGTAATTTTCTCTCCTCCTCTTCTCACATGTCAGTCTTTAGTTAACCCAGTTGTGTCTGCATCTCTGACTACCTCAAGTGTCAGTCTATTATTTTCTACTTCCATACCTATGGAAGGTTCCTATCAGTCTTCCTTCCCCCCATCAGATAGGTAGTTTTTCCTTCCCCATAGGTTTTTCCATCATTTTTTCAGGGCCCCATCTAAACCCTCTATTATAAACCCTTTTTCTTTTGTAACATCAACTTTATCCCAACCTGTCCAACAAATAATAACCTTTGCATCTCTACAGCCCATTCCACCACCCCTTGTGAGTTCTTCCATTGCTTTCGCTTTCACCAGAGCCTTGCATAGCATTCCCCTTTTCTCTCCATTAATGGTCACTCATCCAAAGAAAACATCATCTGAATTTGCGATGATTTCTTTCCCTTTTGCTCTTCCTCCTATTTCACCCTTTTTAGGTGAATAGATTGAGTCTACATCATAATTTTTTGGGAAAAATAGTATGTCTAAGATGGTGTGGGCAAGGAGAGCCTAGAAAAGAAAAGAAAAGGATGTTGCGAGACCCACCGAGCCATTCATACAAACCCTCTTTAATGAGGATCAAGGGTTGTTAATTTTTGCATCCATGAATCTGAACACCATCAAACCTCAAGGGCAGATGCAACCCAAAGATTACACATTCCATGTCATAGGGATCAATCTACACCAAGCCCGACCACAGGACAAGGTTGAACTAATGGAAGAAACCTAGTGGGTTGTGAATATAGACTTTTTAAGCATAGTCATCAATTGACCAAGAGGGAAGAAGAGCTCAAGAATTCCAAAGAAAGAGTGGAGACCCTCTTGAAGAGAGAAAATGCTAAATATGTTGAAATCGCACACTTGTCTCAACAAGTGCAAATAGAAAAGGCCAATCTCTAGGAGGAACTTACAAAGTTCCAATCCCAGGATCCAAACCTGGGTGTTAATCTATAGGAGAAAAACAAGGAACTTCAAGATCAACAAGCTCAATTAGAGAAAGAAATGAAATAGAAGGATAAAGAGTTTCAGGACCAATGGGCTCCATTCGAAAAGGAGAGATCTGAGAGATGAATGTCTCTCTGGAAAAAGAATGCAGAACCTGAAATCAAGCAGAGAAGTTGTTCAAAAGAAAAGATGCAGAGTTAACAACTCTACAAGAGAAACTCATTTCATTTGACAAGAAGATTGAGGAGGTGATGGAAGAAATTAGGTTAAAGGAGGTTGAGATAAATCTTTTAAAAATTCCTTCTAAGTCCTCTATTCCTCAGCCAAATCTTCTCTTGGTGGTGCAACAATTATATGTCTCTTAATAGGAGAAAGTTAAGTCTATGTCTCCTACTAGGAGAAAGTTAAGTCTTTCTATTTATCCTTTCAACCAACACTATAATTCATGGTGGATGTGGTGAAATTGAGTGATCAAGTGTGTGGTATATTTGATCAGGCCCCACAATTTATTACTGAAAGGTGCCTAAGGCCAATCAATTGCTGGGAAAATTGTACACAGTGAAAAATGCAGACATGGGAAAGGTAGGAATAGATGATCGTAGGTCGACTGCTAAAAAGGTGAAGGAATTCATCCATTATCATGCAATGATCCTCCAAGCTAACAATTGATTGGTCACACTAATTCTGACTACGAATCATATGTAGATGCAATTTTCTCATTTGACTCAGATGGTCTTGCCCTCTCATTTTCTCTGCAATAAATCAGTGGCCATAGTGGAGCATATTGTAGAAAAAATAGAAGAAAAGTAGTGGGATCTATCTACTTCCCAGTCATTCAATCAACCTCCCATGACAGCGAACATTGAAGGTGCCATCCATCTGTTAATGCAACTTCTTTTCTAGCTAGAGTTCGGGATCAAGATCTTTGCGAAGCTACCATTCAAGGAAATTATCGATCTGCATGAGGCAAAAGTGAATTTGTGTGCCTTATTGATGCCATCCGAGGTTGATTGGATACCTCTTTAGACTTCCCTTTCTAAGATCTAAGTGTTGTTCAACGGATATGGCTCTTGTATTAAAACTAGGATTTTTTGGGTTCTCATTCCATAGGAAAAATGCCCCTTGTTAGTCGCCAAAAGCTGTGGATTTAAATAATCCTTAAAGCTCCCCCCGGGTATATTTTGTTTGGATTTGCATAATCCTTAACTTGCGCCTTATATGTTTGCACCTCACTGGGATCCCTTTTGGTGGCACCTTTCTTCGCTTGCACCACATGTCGGTAGCATGCACTTTTAAGAGTTCTTTTCCCTTGCTTCATCTCTAAGCTCCACTCAGGCACCATGTTGAAATTTCCATAGACACTTTTTAGGCGGACCCCATAGTTAAAGCTTAAAGCAAAGACTGTGCCATGTGTCATCTTTGCGGGAACCATAGTCACAAGGGAATGATATTTCAATGAGAATCCCTGCCTCTATGCCATGTGTCTTAATTGACTCCTTGGGTGGTAGGAGAATTTTTCCAGTTCCATTCTTGGACTATAGCCATCATTTGAAAGAGGGTGTGTTTTATTCAAGGCAATAGAATGTCATTTCGGTACGTTTCTATTGCATCTATTTGGGGAAAATCATTGCAACGAGCAACACAGCTCATGCCTAGGAATCTTTTTTGTTATCTAGCATTCAATTGGTGGAAAAATCTATATATACTACTTAGTCTCTTGGAAAAAGGGTTTGGAAATACATAGAGAAAGCACTAAAAGATTCTCAGTCTTTGTATTGTCTTTATTTCTTGTATTAAGACTTCTAGATTGTGCCAATCTATTCTACCTCTCTATTTCTTAGTTATTTGATAAAACATCATACTGTGCTAGTTTGTTGTAATGAGTAGTTTATCTACAAAGCTTCTATAATTTCAATATAATTTTGTTGTTTAGATCATGTTTTATACTCTTCATGTTCAGTGAATGCATATGGAAGTTGTATTATGCTATATTATTAACTTCTTTAGAATTTCATCTCTACTTTCTATTATTTTTGGGCATGTAGATTGTTGAACGGGCCTTCAAATCTCACCCAAAAGGAAAATTTCCTATGCCTATTTACTTGGAATATTGGTATATCACCTTAGCATTAGATTTCATTTTTGTATATCTATTTGCTTTTCCCTTTTCACCCCCCAATGTATGAAGATCTAACTTCTTTAAAACCTAGATATTACTTAGTTTAGTGCAATTGGTCTCGCCATTAACTGAGTTTCCCATAAGGCCATGTGCCTAGAAATTTCAAGCATCAACAATAATCAAATATACTTAATAGATATAGTTTACATTTTCAAATAGTCATTTTAGGGTATCAAATAGTAACCAAAAATGTCATATGATAAGTTTGATGTGTTTACATTGATTTTGGATTTTAATAAGAGTGATATGATCATTATTTTTATGTTAATATTATTTATAATTATATTATAGTCATCATCTTGTATGGGGATTAAAAATTATTTATTGTTAGTAATAAGGTGATGATAAGGGAACTAAAAATCAAAATTGTAGTATGTTTGATATCAAGGATTTAGGTGCTACAAAATAAATTCTTGGTATGAAGATCAATGATGATTTCGTACACACAAAAATATAGTTAGTTCTAAGTAACTCTATTTCAACTATTTTTTACTGGTCTAGTATGCATAATTGCAAACACGTGAGTACTCTATTTTCTATTGGAGCTAATCGTTCTTTGGAAATGTGTCCCAAACTAGATGATCATTTTGAGGATATGTATAATATTCTTTATGGTAGTCCCATTTGTAGCTTAATGTATGGAATTAGTTTCACTAACACTAATACTCCCCAAGAAATTAAATATTTTATTAGGCCTGTGTATAAGCTTTATAATGAAAAATGGACTTATTCTAATAGGGTTTATATATATTTTAGAGGGAACTCTTATTACTATTAATAATTTCATTATACTGATTATGTAGATATGTCATTAGACATATAGGGATTTGTTGATGTAGATTTAGCAAGTGATTAGAAAAGCTCAAGGTCAACAAAATGACTATGTGCTCTCTCTATTTGTTAGTGCAGTGACTTAGATGAGTAAGAGGTAGTTGATAGATACTTTTCCCACAAGCAAAGTAGATGAAATGGTTTCTACTTATGCTTTCAAGGAGGGACTATTCTTAAGGACTTTATTAAGTCATCATTTTTTATTGGAGGATTTATTGAATTAGTTGTAGAGGTTAAATTGTTATTTATTTGGATAGGAATTATATGTACAATTCTCATACTAATAATTTTAATGTTGAGTATCACTTTATGGAAAACATGGTAAGGTCATTTTGTCAAATTTTGGCACCAAGAAAATATTTTAAATTCTCTCACAAAGATAATAAGCATGGAGAGATTACCTTGGTGTAGTAAGAACATATGCATCAATTATGTATTTAATTAATTTATGTCTCCTATGAATTTCATAGCAATTTATAATTATAAGTGTGAGAATGTTTTGATTAGGGTGTTAGTTACCATATTTCATCCTATCATATGCCTCCACATTTTGCATTCGTATCTAGTAGGCTAGTGCAAAGTACATAATACATGATATGAAGGAGTGATTAAAAAATCATTGATTGCATGAGTTGACCCTTAACCAAGTTTCTATCATTATTGGTGTGCATAAAAAATTAAAGTGCTTTAATATTTTGTTGCATTACATTTTATTTTTATAAAGTTAGAATATATATTGTTAATGCATCGACTATGCATACCCATAAACATTAGACAATAATTTAACTCTTTTCTTCATGTCATTTGACTGTTATACCCTTTTTTTCTATTATATTTTTTAAAAGGGTTGAGAGATTAATAAAAAAATCAACTTCAAACAATTCAAGCATCACAAACCAACTAATTTTCTAGAAAAATATTAAAAAAAAACTTTATATTAAATTTGTAAAATTTAATTATTATTTTTGTTTACATAAGTTTCTTCGAAATTTATTATTTTGCTACATCACCACCAACCATATTGCACCTTGTCTGCATACACATAAATATTCAAAAAAACTACTACTTCCATTTGATTGACTTTGTATTTTCCCCTTATTTTCCCTAGCAATTTAAAAAAAAAAACTATCAAGAAAATTAGCAAAAACCAATGCACATTCCCCAAATATATATTTTTTTTAAATTGAAAAAAAATTATGTTATATCAATTTCATAAAATTTGTCAATGTTTGCAATAAAATATTTCTAACTTTTACATTTACACAAATTTGATAAATCCATTAATATCACAATATATAACAAAAACTAAAATCAAATTATATAAATTATGAGATGCTAAATAATATAATTTATAATTTTAATAATATATTTTTATTAGAAAGAACTCATTAAACCTTTGAATTTGCAAAAAATTGATGAATATAACTCTCTTTGACAAAAACTAAGAAACAAATTAGATAAACTAATATAATTTATAACTTTGGTAACATATTTTTTATTGGAAGACTCATTAAACTTTTTAACCTATCACTTTAGTGTCCCTCCTATAAAGGACTAATTATGACCTCCACTAGAATTACTATGTTAAATTATTAGAAAATTACATTCTTTCATACAAAATCAAAACCACAACTACCTCAAAAATCTATTTATTGAATATGATGTATTATTGTAGTGACCACTATTCTTTAAATATAATTTTACCTTCTTAATATTATCATTGGATGTTATCATAGTAAATAGTGACATAATGATCTCGCGAGAACAACAATGATGCCTATAAATGGAAAAACCAATTGGTTTATTGTGGAGTGGCAAGATGGTTTGGCTCATAGAACTTCTTGATATGTGTGATGAGCCTTTGGACGAAGAATGTGATCTACAATCTCAGAAGGAATATGTTAATTTAGGGGTTTTGTGATTCGTTTGGTTATTGTCTTGTCAACATTATGGTAGGTCCTAATTCATTTACTTTTATGTGTTATATATTAGATATATTCTTATTGGTTATGATCATTAAATTAGAAAACAAATGAGCTTAGTGTATACATCCAAGGGTGATCCAATCAAATTTATAAGTTCTAAGATCTTGTGGTTTACTAAATGATTAAAGGGACATCACACATTTAAGAGGTAAGTTCTTATCATATGAGATTGGGGTCACCTAAATTGCTTATCTTTTTCAAATGAGTGACCCTTTAAGCTTTAGTGATTTCTTATGTTTAATAATAGGTAGAGGGTTGTTTGCTCAAGGCTCTTATCATGTAAGTCAATCTGGATGCATGGTGGAGTGAATAAGAGAATATCAATTGCCAACCCTTAAGAATTCTAATAATCAAGATCCTAAAAAATGTTCTAGTAAATAAAATATTGTACATTTAACATCAAGACTATTATGATCCAAAATGTTTTTATATGATTGTCTTGGAGTGCTATCAAGTTGTCCTCATGATTTAGCCAATCTCAATCTTATTAACATTTAGTGTAAGGAATTAATTATACTAAATAGATTATTAGAAACTTTATAGAAAGATGAAGTTCAAAATGTCATGCTTCATCATTATATTTTTCGTGTTTCTCCTTACATTCCGATTTAACATCATAGATTTTATGTAAAAATAAAATTTAAGTCTTAATATAGTATTTTATGTAACAAATATGTATTCTAACACGTATAGAGTCTACTAAAGATTGGATCAGATCCAATGCATAAATCCTCATCAATTTATAATCCATCACGTATTATATGTCGAAACTTTGTTAACTTTTTAGACATGTAGCTTTTGGGACCCCATAGCAAAAATCAGTTGAAATGTTACACGTATCATTTATGAATCCATATAGATGAAAGCGTTCTGACTTGTGAAATGTTTCAGTGATTAATGGGAGGGAATTTATTATATTTCTCTGTCGCCGCGAATCACAAAATATCGAAACAATGTACAAGTGTCGTCAAATTTCATGGCGGAAAATCTTGAATAGGAAGTCGAATTCAAAATAACTCCAGTCAACCTTGTTTTATAGACTGCAGCAAGTCGGATCCGGGATGTGGCCTGCACAGTTAGGACACGACGCTAACATCTCCACAATTTCAAGCAGATTATCAATCGAATTATTGTTATAGATGCCCGCATTTGTATTCACTTTTTCCTTAGGGATAGATCTCGCAGACACAGCGAGGGAAAACATAACGTTGAGCACAAGCAGCACTACCGTAATTTTCAGAAGCATTGATCTCGCCATACGAATTTGAAATAATGAAACGTGTTCGGTTTACGAATAAAGAAAGAGAAGCTGGGTGAATGTCTTGCGAGATACTGAGCGAAGATCGAGAATGGTGATGAATAAAGAAAGTAAACCGTATTTATAGAGATAGACAACGGAGTGCAAGCATATGAATAGGTCAATATTGAAATGCGCTCAACAAGAGTGATATTCAAAGTAAAACAATGGCGCGTTGAACAGGCAACAATTCAAGAGGCGGCAAAAGGACTTTGGCGGTCTTCAGAGGCACTTTTATTTTAAAACTGTACCTCAAGAGGGACGTATTTTACGACCAAACATTAAAATTAGAATTTCTTGTAGATTGTATTTTAGGTTTGGCATTTTCTATTTTAGATTTGATGTTATTCAACTATTAAACTATTTTTAGAAAAAAAAATAATAATAATTCAAAAGCGTATATTAATAGTAGATTTTGATGGAGAAAATTATAGGTAAAAATAATTTAGTCTAATTTGATTTTGTCATGTTTTTTTGACATATGATCAAATTTCTTCTATAGTGCAGAATAGGAGTAGAGACTCATCGTCTGAAATGTGTATGTCACGTGAATCATTCAAGGGGGAATCTTTGAGTTGGATTAATTACCAAAATTCTAGTTTTAATAGATAGAGTTGTAAATTCTATCGATTGTGTAATTTCATATGCTCTTCATACATATGATAACAACTATAATTATAAAAAGGAAAAAAACTTGTTCCATTGGATCCCCAACAAAAAATATTAAAAATAATGGTGCAAATAAAGTCTTAAAAGTGGGTACGAAAAGTGATCAAGAGAGAGTGAGAATTATTAGGGAAACATTGGTTGAATTTAAGAACACTCACACTTTAGATTCTCACATCTTTGTTTCCCCAAAAAATATAGTTCTCTCATGGAATGTTAAGGGTTTAGGTACTGCCCCTCATCACAGATTTATTTGATAACTTATTTAGATTTATAAGCTTGATATTGTTTTCCTTGGAGAAATGAAACTTTTTGTCGACGAATATAAGTTAATTCTTCTATAGTATGGTAAGCTAGTCAGTGTTAGTGTATTTGAGCTCAAGGTTTTGTAGGAGGGTTAGATTTCCTTTTGGACCTCACTGATTTACAACTTTTATTTGGTTAGCAAGTAATCATTCTATTTTAGTTATTGGTAATTGTTTGAATTCTAAAAGCTTGATTTTTTATTCAATATTTATGCTCTTATAAGTATCTTCTTGTTATGATATTTTTTTTATTCATTTTATGTTTTCCTTTATTCCTTAGATCTTACATGGGAATTTTAATGTCATTTTCTCTTTTGAGAAGAAAATTGGAGGCTTGAATTGACTTAACCAATCTTCAACCTTACTCTAATAAAATAAATTTTTTTTAATATTGTAGATGTTAAACCAAGTGGTCATTTATCACTTGGAATAAAATAGATATGCTTCTACTTCTATTTTCAAGAGGTTATAAAAAAGTTTGATATTATTGGATTGACGATTATTTGACTACTACCTCTAAAAATAGTTGTGGCATGATTTAGATCATGGGCCCAGTAATATTTGTTCTCTTTTACTATTTGAAGAAAATCTCTTGTTCAAGTTCCAATTGATGTTGCTTTATGACCAAGATTTATATGAGCACATGGAAATATAGTTGATGGATAAGAAGCCTTCATTTGGTTCCAATATGTATTTACATTTAAGAAATTAACAAAAAAGAAGATCAGTAAATTGAAACAGTTATTTAGTTTAGCAACAAAAAAGAACATAGAAATGATGCTTGTAATGCTATAAAAGACAGTTTTAGGTCTGATCTGGGACTAAATCACCCAAAGGGGCATATGAGTCATAGTTAGGGTTTTTGATAAGTTTGAATGTTCTAAAACACACAACACAGACTTCCCAAAAATAAGGAAAAATAACCTATATTGGGACTAAATTGTCCAGAGGGGCAAAGGAGTCCCAAATTAGGGTTTTGCCACTAATTTTAACAAATTCTTAGTGAATGTTAAGTTTTATGGTTTGTATGTTGACCTGATTGTTTGCAATTGTAGCATTTCAATAAAATTAAATGATTTGAGATGCAAAAATGCAACATATATGCACTTTCACTAATGCAAGATTTAGAAGACCTAAATGCCAATTAACTATTAACACAAGATCTAATACAAAGTTAATGTAAGTTAAATCTAGGACTTTAATGCACTCCAAATCAGAAATAAAGGGTTCAAAGGTCCGGTTCACCAAAATGTACACAAGGAAATAGGGTTCCACCTTCTAGGAGATGGAACTAGGGTTTAAGACCTATTCTATTTCACTTGAGTTCATTCATGGAAACCCTAGAGATTTCTCCCTAGTCATCAAGTTAGAGAAAGAGATACACTACAAGGTCTCCTTAGGTGTGATTAAAGAGGCATTCAACACTAAGAAAATGCTTAAAAATAAAGAGATGAAAGTACTATGCAAATCTAACTAAATGACCTAGAAAATGAAACTTGAATTTAGATAACTAAACAGTAAAATACAGAAAGGTACCTAGAAGAAAGATGTGGTCAAAACAAGCTCTGAAACCTTGAAATTCTATTGTTTGAAGCTCACTAGGAATCATACGCTAGACTAGGTGATTTAATCCCAATCTAGGGTTTCTGGGTAGGAACCGAAATCTCTAAGTGACTGATCTAGATCTTCTAAAAAATGGAAAATGTGTTGTACTAGAACTCATATGCCCATGTTGGCGATTTAGTCCAAGTTTTAGGGTTTGGCTAAAACTTGGTTATCCTCTAGTGGTCTGCTATAGCTTCTCTTCTACCATATTTTTTAGTCCAACAACTTAAATTCTAGCCTGTAGGTGACTCTCCGCGAAGATGGCAACTTCATGACAACCTTGAAAAATTTGTTCAATATTGCAACTTTGTCTACATAGGATCTTCAAATTCCAAATCACTTGGATTTGCAATCACATATGGAAGGAGAAAAATGTTGATTTCTTAGGGAATGGGGGTTTTCCTTGGTCAATCCCCATTTTGGTAATCAAACATTAATGAGAAATGAAATGTGAATGAAATCAACAAGAAATATAAGGTGAAATTCTAGAACCTTGTAGATTTGTAAACAAGCATGAAGTGGCCTCAAAGGATGTAGATCTTGATGATGGTTCTTGATGAATGATAATGCTTTTGAATAGTTGAATTGATCTTGAACAATACATCACAACATTAGCTCAAAAACACATGCATGATGAATCATGCCTTTGACATGATAATGGATCTTGATTGCTGCAACAAATGATGAAGAAAATTTCCCATGAATTCCTTAGAAATTCTCTTGAATACTCTATAATGCTCTTATGAAGTCCTAGGATGCTTGAAGCTTTATTTCTAGGTGAAATAATGATTTGAATCCTTGTTTATATAGGAATTCCATCTAATTTACCATTTATAAGTGTTGAAAATTGATGTGTTTTCTTAGCTTAATACTCTGTAAAACTTCAAAATTGCTATTTTAAGTAAGTCTTTCCTTTGTTACATATATTCTTTGTGGGTGATTATCTTGATTAATCCATTTTACTGTTGTAGAATGTAGAGAGAAGTTGATAGAAGAAATAGACAGGATAATAGAAGTTTCACACAAGATATACCATGGAGAAACCCTTTCGGGAAAAAACTCCACCAAGAATTATTCTATTATTCAAACTCTGAATTACAATAGCTCCAATTCTTGCTTGAGAATGCTTCTTCTATCTTTCACAATCTTCTTCACACTTGCAATAACAACTCCTTAACTCTATTCAACTTGAATGAGATATATAGACAATATGCAACCTTGTAATAATCAAATGGTGATAATTACAATGCATAATCTCAAGCCCTTGAAAAGGTATGCCATATTCCTTCAAGTAGAGTTCTTCAGTGAAGACTAAAGCTTACAACATGTGCATCATGCATTTGGGTGTCCCAAACTGAAGCAACAACTTCTCCTTCACTTCGGTGATAATTCCAAAGCTATTCCTCAAAGATGGCGCCCACAATTAAATCTACTTAACTGAGCCATCAAAAATATCTTATCATGCATTGGAGTTAATTCCAATAAAGCATCTTGGGTGCCCAAGTTGGCTTCAAGTTCTTTATTGTTAACTGAAACATTTACTCAACACCATTCCCAAAGAATGGTCATCCCTTGTTAACTGGAGGTAGTCCCTGTTATCTGTCATACAACTCAATGTTATTAGCCATGCATTCAAAGTTAACTGAAGAAACTCAAAATAACTAACATGCATGCAACATGCACTTGCATGCAACTGAAGATAACTAAACTGAACTGAACCGAACTGAACTGAACTGAACTGAACTGAACTGAACTAAACTAAACTAAATTGATTCTGAACTGAACTGAACTAAACTGAACTGAACTGAACTGATCTGAACTGAACTTAACTGATCTGAACTGAACTTAACTGATCTGAACTGAACTTAACTAAACTTCAAGCATGCAAACATCAAATCCTAACTCCTAGGATCTTTAGATGCATTCAGAAGTGTTAACTGTTACTCTGTATAGTTAACTGGACACAAGGTGAGTTTCACCTTACCATGTGTGCACCCACATGCTCCTATTATTTAGGAATAAATACAATTGTCAATTTCATGGTTTATTTCATCCAAATATTAATCTCATCCTGATCTTAGTGTTGTTGAACACATTCCAAGAATCAAGGAGATACATGAAATAATTAATGTTTAGGATTTGCAATTAAATGGCATCCTATTTCCAACATTCTCCCACTTGACATTATACATTGCAATTTTACTAAACAAGGAATGATAAAACAAGTACAAGTCTCAAAGCCAATGGCCTTCTTGCACCAACTAATCAACCATGCTAACTTCAAATGCAACCTGCATAATCATGAAGCTTCCAAGCAAATGATTAAAACCAAGAGAACTTATATGTATGGTTTCATAAGATAATCTATAACATTAATTAAAGTGTTAACTTTCTCAATTAATACCTTCCCATTATCAACCAAACCATTACCTTTCCCAAGCCTCTGTAACCAAACCACCTCTTTAGAGGCATGCTAAACCACCGAGTGTGTTGAATTCACATTCAACCAAGGTGTAGACTCCTCGGTCTTTTCTGTTGAATTTTTTTTCTCACAAGTAACCATTCCAACAAATGTCTCTTACCATAAGAGAACTCCAGCCTCACCTATTTCTCCAAGTATCCATGAGGACCTGTAACCAACCAATCCATGCCAAACTCCAAATGCAACACAAAACTTTAATGAAGTAATCAAGCAAATGATTAATGTACTCAAAACTTAAGAGAACTACACAAGATCATTGTCAAAGCTCCAATCATGAATCGGGAACATAAACATGACATCCATAATCTAACCATCTCCTCTTAGGAGATCACATGCATCATAACATACTTTTACATCTTAGTCTCAAGAGAACCATGTAAATATGCCAAACTCTAAACTAGTATCAAGAGTAAACCATGACATCCATAACAAATATACTCTAAACCAAGAAACCATATCTCCAACCACATGGAGATAACCTTACCAATGATGCATCCAAGTCACTGCCAATAACACCCACTAAACCGTGATACCGAGTCACACATGGCATCGTGACTACCATCCTCTCTTCGAAGATTACTCTAAAACATGAAGCAAAGAGTTATCACAAACAATATTAGCTGAAATAACTAATGCATCATTACTATTATCTGAGGACTCCTCTATAGAAGAATCAGAACTCTCTTTCTTGTTCTTACAATCCTTCTTCACATGTCCTGGTTTCCCACAGTTCCAACACTTTACCTTACTTCGTCCTTCTGACTTACCCTTCCTTTCCTTGTTTCCCTTAGGCTCCTTTTTCTTAGGCCTACCTTTTACAAACAAGGCATCTTGGATTTCCTCCTTAGAGTTCCTCCTCATCTCCTCTGATAGGAGAGTAGGAATAATGTTGTCCATCTTTGGATCTGCACCATTTCCACTAATTGCAACAATTAGATTTTCCCAAGAATTTGGTAACGAACAAAGTAATAAAATGCACTTATCCTCATCCTCTAGCTTTACATCTACAGATGCTAACTGACTGAGAATTAAATTGAAAGCATTCAAATGTTGTGCAACTGAATCACCATCTTTCATTTTCAATGAATATAATTGCCTTTTCAGATACAACTTATTGGTGAGACTCTTAGTTTGATAAATATCCCCTATTCTTTTCCATAATTTATATGCACTAGTTTCCATTGAAACATTCAAAAGAACAGCATCAGCAAGACATAACCTTATTGTTCCTCTTGCCTTTTTATCTAACTTAGCCCAATCTTCATCTGAAATAGTTGTAGGTGTCTTTGTCTCATTATTAACCGCTAACCACTGATCTCTTTCTTCAAGAAGATCTTCCATTTTTAATTTCCACATTTCATAGTTAGAACCATTGAACCTTTCAATCTCTAACCTTGAATTCATTGTAACAAAACTTAATTCCAAAATCAGCAAATAACAAAAATAATAAGAGCTCCCACTAAGCTAAAAAACCTCCAATCTTTTAAGAGAAAGGTGTCCCAATACTCTACCCAACCTCAGCTCTGATACCAAATGTTGAAAATTGAGGTGTTTTCTTAGCTTAATACTCTGTAAAACTTCAAAATTGCTGTTTTAAGTAAGTCTTTCCTTTGTTACATATATTCTTTGTGGGTGATTATCTTGATTAATCCATTTTACTGTTGTAGAATGTAGAGATAAGTTGATAGAAGAACTAGACAGGATAATAGAAGTTTCACACAAGATATACCGTGGAGAAACCCTTTCGGGAAAAAACTCCACCAAGAATTATTCTATTATTCAAACTCTGAATTACAATAGCTCCAATTCTTGCTTGAGAATGCTTCTTCTATCTTTCACAATCTTCTTCACACCTGCAATAACAACTCCTTAACTCTATTCAACTTGAATGAGATATATAGACAATATGCAACCTTGTAATAATCAAATGGTGATAATTACAATGCATAATCTCAAGCCCTTGAAAAGGTACGCCATATTCCTTCAAGTAGAGTTCTTCAGTGAAGACTAAAGCTTACAACATGTGCATCATGCATTTGGGTGTCCCAAACTGAAGCAACAACTTCTCCTTCACTTCGGTGATAATTCCAAAGCTATTCCTCAAAGATGGCGCCCACAATTAAAGCTACTTAACTCGCCATCAAAATATCTTATCATGCATTGGAGTTAATTCCAATAAAGCATCTTGGGTGCCCAAGTTGGCTTCAAGTTCTTTATTGTTAACTAAAACATTTACTCAACACCATTCCCAAAGAATGGTCATCCCTTGTTAACTGGAGGTAGTCCCTGTTATCTGTCATACAACTCAATGTTATTAGCCATGCATTCAAAGTTAACTGAAGCTAACTACATGCAACTCAAAATAACTAACATGCATGCAACATGCACTTGCATGCAACTGAAGATAACTAAACTGAATCGAACCGAATAACTGAATGAATTGAATTGAACTGAACTAAACTAAACTAAACTGATTCTGAACTAAACTGAACTAAACTGAACTGAACTGAATAATCTGAACTGAACTTAACTGATCTAAACTGAACTTAACTGATCTGAACTGAACTTAACTGAACTTCAAGCATGCAAACATCAAATCCTAACTCCTAGGATCTTTACATGCATTCAAAAGTGTTAACTGTTACTCTGTATAGTTAACTGGACACAAGGTGAGTTTCACCTTACCATGTGTGCACCCACATGCTCCTATTATTTAGGAATAAATACAATTGTCAATTTCATGGTTTATTTCATCCAAATATTAATCTCATCCTAATCTTAGTGTTGTTGAACACATTCCAAGAATCAAGGAGATACATGAAATAATTAATGTTTAGGATTTGCAATTAAATGGCATCCTATTTCCAACAATAAGATCCAAAATGTTGAGATTCATAAAATTTGAATTCAAAACCTTGATTTTTGACTCAAAACCCTAAAAAGGGGCCAAATGGGACTCATAATCCCAAGGTGGTGTATAGGTCCCATCTGGGGGGACGCATTCACCTAAGGTGGCATGTGGGTCCCACCATAGATTTTTGAGCTGAGGAAATGTCGGGGGTTAGAATATTAAGTATATTTATTGACTATGTTGGGATTTTGGTTGAAATAAGCCTTAGGATAATTTAATATGCATCCTTTATTATGCATCCTGAGGGATATTAATGATGATGTGAAGCTCATAAATGCAAGAGGGACTAGAACTTAGTGTGAAGGTGTAAGTAAATACACTTTACAATAGTAAGTTAAGGAAAAATTAGGTCTATTTAGTTGAAAAGGGCCCTAAACCTAATGTGAATGTGTAAAACAAATTACAAAACTAGATAAAGGTAACATTAGGTTTATTTTAATGTTAATAATTCCAAACTTAAGTATGAAAAAGGGATATTTTTTCATACACTAAAAAAGGTATAAGGATTGCTAGTGGAAATACCCAAGGTAGGAATGACATTGCTAGTACATTGCATCATTGTTGTAACTCAAGGGTTAGTGTAGGTAGGAATAAAGGCAATGGTTGTAGGGGGAGGAATTTGAATTCCTCCTTCACTTGGACCATTGTTCTAAATTTGAGCACAACTATTCATTGAGGTAAGGTTTCTACAAAAAATGCGAGCTAATTTATGTGCAATCTCTATTCCATTTACACTTTCAATCATTCGATATATGTTATCTATTGTAGGGATTGCGATATTGGAAATATTTTTAGTAATCACAAGGTCTTGTAGACATGTTGATTCTTCATATATTTGGATTATTTTTTCTTGAGCGACACTAGTAACCATTGTTTCATCACTTGTGACATTGCTTGTAGGTAAGGTAGGCATAGGAAAAGAGTTGTCAAAGGTATGGTCCATACCTAGTGAACAAGTGTCAACACTATGAGTGAAAGAGATAGATAACCCAAGATCCATGATGAGTGTACTATTTTAGGATGAAATGAGTCTCGAACTACATCTCATTATAGTATTAGTAATAGGCGACCAAGTTGTAAAGCTCATACAAGGAACAATCAATGAAGGATAATAAATGCAAGATGAATGCAATGAACACAAGATAAATGATATTCTTTAATTCCAATTTGTATGTTTACAAATGCACTTGAAATGAAACCAATTATGAAAAGATTACCAATGAAAATAATTTTTCAAATTGAAATAGTAACCTAAAGGCAACAAATAGAAGCACAAATAAAAAGATTTCAATGCTCTAAAATGCTAACTCAGTCCTAATCAGGGACAAGTATGCCTACTTGGGCATATGGGTCCCACTTAGGGCTTTTGGAAGGTTCTGACTATGAAAAATAGAGAGAAAAAACTACTCAAGAATCTACCAAAAAGAACTATACAAGGACCAGTATTTCTAGATGGGTATATGAGTCCCAGTTAGGGTTTTTAAGACTGAATCACCAAATTTTGAACTGATTTCTATGTTTCTATATTGTGTGTTTAATTGACTGTTTGCAATTACAAATTTGTATTCATTTGGATTTATATGAAAATGTGAAATAGAGAGAAAAATGATCTATTTTAAGATGCAATTTGAATGGAAATCTAATACTAAATGAATGAAGAATCATTCTAAATGTAATTATGATGCAATAGCAACGTAATTTTTCTAAATTTTTTTTATGAAATTGAATGATGTGAACATGCAAAAATGCTTGACCTATATATACTTTTCACTAATGTAAAATTTAGGAGCCCTAAATGCAATGCAACTAATGCAAATCTAATGCAAGTCTAATGCAACCTAGATATAGGGTTACAATGGTCCCCAATCAAAAATTTAAGGGTCCAAAGGTCGGGTTTTCCAAATTGAAATGAATGAAAAAATGGGGAGATGAAAGGGGGATAATGTTCACCAAAATGAAGGTGTGATAATCCTCTATATTTATCCTTCTATTTAATTAGGAAACTAGATCCCTTAATGAAGTGACTATCAACCCTTAGGTGAATCAACTCAATTGAGAAATCTAGTGGGTTCCTTGTGTAATTGGATGGGGGTTCACCATCAAATAATGCTTCAATAGTAGGAATGAAAATAATTATGCAAATTCACTATGTAACCTAAGAACTTTAAAATACAAAATATGAATGATAAACTAAAGGGAAGAGTGCTCGGTAATTGGTGGAATGAAGATGCCAAAATAAAAATTTCAAACTCTGAAAAATACTTTATAGGGCTACACTTGGACTAATACGCTAGACTAGGTCTATGAGTCCTACAATAAGGTTTTTGAAGATCTTTCTAAATCTTCTAAACCCAGATCTGACACTGTTGAATTCTACTGAAAGGAATTATCAGGAGCTAATATTCCAGGTTGGAAATATGAGTCCACCTGTAAGGATTGAAATGATATTTTGTAGCCTCTAGTGATCTTGTGTAGCTTCCTTATTATCCAATCTTCAAGCCTTGAAAGTCTGAATCCTAGTTTGTAGGTGAGTTTCTATGAAGATGACAACTTTCTTGACAACTTTGATATTTTTTGCAATTTTTTCTTCAAAGGATCTTCAAGCTCCAATTCACCTAGATCTGGAAACATGCATCAATAGGGAGAAAAATGGTTTTTATTTAGGGAATGGGGCTTTTCTTTGGTCAAACCCCATTTTGGTATTTAAACTTTAATGAGAAATGAAATATGAATGGAAGGAATGATGAATGAACAAATGCAATTATGTAACTCATCAAACCCTTGAAACAAAGGTTGCAAACTTGTGTGAAATGGCTAGCATGAATGTGGACCTTGATTCTTGATTGAATGCTTGAAAATTTTTCTTGAATGATTTCTTGAATCATGAAGCCACCACAAATGTTAGCTCACAAGCACACTTGATGCATGAATAATTTGACATGATGCTTGGATATTTAATATTACTCCAAATGCTTGATGATTTTCTCTTGAACTCTCTTAATCTCGTAAAATTTCCTTAGGAACGCTCTCTTGAAATTCTTTGGTGAAACATAATGAAATGACCTTATATTTATAGTTGTTTATGTTTAATTTCTCAAAATTACAACACTACAAGATGACATTCAAAAATTGAAACTAAGGAAAATAAAATCCCACCAAGAATTTAAATTAAATTAGGTCCTAGGTTAAAGGATGACTCATACATCCAATTTGGCATATGAGTCCTAGGACCTAAAACTTTGGACACATACCTTAAAAAGTGTGATGTTTAATATGACTTTAACATTGGGGCCCAAACATAGGGAGGACCCATATGCCCCATTGGGTGCATGAGTCCCAAATCCCTAAATTTGGAACACATTTAAACTGTTAAATTATGAAGTTTTATTTATGAAATGTCAGGATTCTCCTTAGAAAAATGTAATTTACTAGGCTTGTGGATGCAAAATAGGACCAACTAAGGCATAAATAAGCAAAATTTCAAAAGGGATGACCTAAAAAATTGTGCAAATGTAAAAGGAAACATTTTTCTACACTAAATATACACATGAAAGATTAGATTTGTTAGTAGATGATAAAGAGGAATCATATTTTATTAAATGAGAGTTCAAATGAGGATAAGTAGGATAAGATAATAAAATATACTCAATAGATATAGTTGAACCAAAGAGAAAATTGGTGGGGGAATGCCCACTATTCTCCTTTAGCCACTCAATAATGTCCTAGGAACCCAAATTGGATTGACTATCAACCTCAAAGGTAAGTCAACTCTCAACAAGGAAGACCTAGGAGGGGGTTCTTTAAGTTTTGAAGGGTTCACCACCAAGAAAAATCTTGGAAAAGATACTTTAATATTCAACTCACAAAACCTAGTAATGCAAGCCAAATAATGAATGCAAATGATGAAATTAAACAACAAGTTAGGGAATGTGTACTTGGGAAGTCTCAAAATGTGATTAGGAATCTAGAAATGAAAAAATGTTGTCAAAATGTGCTAGGGAGGACTAAGATGCCCTTACTGTTGTCTTAGTCCTATTGCTATTTTTTGGGATCAATGCAAAATCTTCGGATGCCAAAACCAGATTTGGAAGAATCTCTTAAAAATACATCTAGGAGGACTAAGACACCCTAGGTGGTGACATAGTCCTGTTCTGAATGTTTGAAATCTCTGAATGTGGTTTTGAGGCTCAAGGTTTTCACTTCCTTCTTCTTTGATCTTAGGTTCTAAAACTTCTGGATTTGGCTTACAAGCGAGTTTCCATGAAGGTGACAACTTTTCAATGTAGCTTTGTGTGGAAATGGAAAAATCATCCCTTTTTGCTTGCTTTATTTAGGATTAATTATTGATGATAAATTGGAATTAATGAGGCATTGATTTGGTGTTGTGAAGTGTTTTACACATCCACATTAGGTCTTTGACCCTTGCAAACTCAATACAATGCATCTAACAATAACTTGTGAAGGTGTTGTAAAGTGTTGTAGAAGACTCACACCTCTCTAGACTTAATGTACCCATTTTCCCTTAATTAAACATTATAAATTGTATTTAATTGCATGTAGTGTTGTAATTTGTCTTACACATTCACATTAGATGTTTTTCCTTTCTAGGCTGTGGAACTTAGTTTAGTGATGTAAAGTGCATTTAATCACACTTTCACATTGATATTTGTGTCCCTAGCCCTAATTGACCTTTACATCATCATTAATAGGCTCCTATGGCCCCATATTGTGCATCCTGAGGCATAAATTGATCAAATAACTTACTAGAACAATCTAGAAACTTGATTTTCTTATCTCTTGACCTTTCAGATAGAAAAATGGCCCCTATGGGACCCATTCACCATTAGAGGAAATTCAGCCCATCCAAGTGGGACCCATTCACTCTTGATGGTGAATGAGTCCCATTTGAGCCATTTTCGGGGTTTAAGTGAGAGAAGTTGGATTTTAAGTCTTATTTTCCTCCATTTTAACCTTTAAACAAATCCAATTAATGAGAAAATAAGGTGAATTCCCTATAAATATAAGTATCTAAGCCCTAATTCATGATCTCTTAGTTCATTCACAATGCATTCATCATTTATCTTCCACTTCAAGTCAAGCAAGCTAGGGTTTTAACATTCCAAGTCATTGAAGATCAATTTTTAGACATTCAAAGGAAAAATATTCATCTTTTGTTGTAGAAAATCAAGATCAACCATCATGGAAAGGTATTAACTCCATTGTTGCATGTTTTATTACATTCTTTCCTCATTTTGGTTTAATTACCTAAAAAGGGGTTTGACCAAGGCAAACCCCCATGCCCTAACATCCAACATTTCTCCTTCTCTTCTTGTGTGTTTGTAGATTTAGGCATCTTGAAGACTTGGAAATCATTAAATATCAAGTTGCAAAGTTTTTGAATACACCTCCTTGTTGAACAAGTCAAAATATCTAATAAAAGTCACTTTTAGACCCGAAAAACAAACTTTCGAAGCCAGACACTTGTCAGGAACCAAAGTGCTAGCTAGAGACTCTAGTTTCCACTTTTGGATTTTTAGAAATTCAAAAGTGGATTGATTCGCCATTGATGGAAAATGAGTCCCACTACTTGGCCCGAACAAGGTTATTTGCAGTTTTGGAGACCCATTTGTCTAGAATGGGCTTTAGAACACTTCTGATTATGACCTCCATGATGTGGACATTATAGATCAGACACAAGGGAGTGGAGTGCACCCTATAGAGTCCTCTCCTGCTAGAGAGGGGGACGTTGGAATAGTGACACAGGAACTATTTAAGTTGTAAATTCATAACTTGCATTTGTTTTTAAATGAATATTAATAAGAGAGTATAAAGTACTAATATTTATTTACATGGTTTATTTAACAATTAATGTCTAAGGAGGAGCTCACACAGCTGATTGATAGCACCCTTAGGGTCATTTCATTTGGCCTTGACATGCACACAATATATATTTTTGCACTCACTCGTTTACATTTTTTTATTATATACTTGCTTGTCATTTGAATTGTCATTAATGAAATTATATAATAACTTATATTTTTATCTTATTTTCCTCTTGTAGGAAATACCTAGTGCGAGCGAGGTGTAGCCTTGTCTAGACTATGGAGGCACAATGTTAGATAAGGGGAAGGTAATTGAACTCAGATTCAATTGAATTAATATTTTTTAAGATCTTCTATTGATTATACATACATCGACATAAATTGGTAGTTTCATATGTACTTGTCATTTTTATGTATAGGCAGTTATGAGCTATATATCATTGTTGACAAGTGTCACAACACCTGAAGGAGTAGGTATTGAAACACCTCAAGGAGTAGGTGTTGAAACACCTCAAGGAGGAGGTGTCGAAACAACTAAAGGAGATAAAGAAAAATATCATCCTAAAGAGGTATGTGTTTATTTATTTTGTGTTTGGTAAATATGTTGCTATTACCGAAAATTGTATGCTAACTTCGATAAATTTTATGTTTTTTTCACGTATATAGATTGAAATTTCAAAAGTTGGTTTGGTTGGTTCTTTGAGAGGGGAATATTCTAGGACTCTTGACCCTTTGAATAGAAGTATATTTCAGGTAATCAAGATTTCAATTTTAGAGTTTAATTAAAATTCAATGTATATTGATTTTGATGTTAATTATTCAATTTTAAATTATATAGTATAACTAATCTTAATTTTGGTTTGAATTTTTCTTGTGCTACCTTCAGAGCCAAAGAGTGCTTCAAAGAGGCTAAATTTTGATGATCCACTAGTAGTTTAGTATGAGATAGACATTTTGGCATGTAAATTTTGAATAGATATTGAGATGGCATATGCCACATTTTGTAAAACTTTGTTTGAGTTTTCTTTGACGCCATTTTTGTATTTCGACATACACTTGATTATTGGATAATTTGATATATAGAAGTTGACAATCGAAATTTAATTTGATCCTCATGTGCATGATTAAACTCTTTGAAATTTTAATCTTGAGCAATGGTTAAATATCAATGTACAATAGCATCAAAAATAATGGTTATATTATGTAGTTTATATTCATATCGCTGATTAAATTCAATTGCACATCTTTCAAACTCAAATAATTACTTCACATTGCATAACTAACAACTAGATGCTGATATATGAAAAAAAATCAATTATAATATAAGTTTTACAAAGTCAACCTAAGTAGTTATGCAATTACTTCACATTGCATAACTAATAACTAGGAGTAGCTTTCAATTGCATTTGCTTGTCATGGAATTCTATGAGACCACATTTCTTTGAGGCTTGTTTTCAAATAGTCCACTACCTTGTCTATGCTACCACTTTTTTTATACATGTCTACCAAAGCTTTTTATCAAACAGTTCACTAGCTTGTTGCTATGGCTAAAATCCCAAAACAAGTGCTTTCAAACAAGCTATGGATGCTTGGAAAAATTCTATCAAAGCATAATAGTAAGGAATAGCATAGACAAGGCAATGAACTGTTTAAAAAAATGCTTCAAAGAAATAAGGTCTCATGGTGATGGAATGCCATGACAATCAACAAGGCAGTCAACTGTTTGAAAAAATACCTCAAAGAAATGAGGTCTCATGGTGATGGAATTCCATTCAAGAATCAAAATTTCTTTTGATTCTTGAATGGAATTCCATCACCATGAGACCACATTTCTTTGAGGTATTTTTTCAAACAGTTGACTGCCTTGTTGATTGTCATGGCATTCCATTACCATGAAACCTCATTTCATTGAGGCATTTTTTCAAACAATTTACTGCCTTGTCTATGCTACCACATTTTTCATACATGTCTATCAAAGAATCTGATGCAAAAAAAGGTAGTAAAAAAACTTTTCTTCACCCTTCAATGAGTTTCAATTCATTATTTTCTCACAATACCATTCTTTGCTACTTTCTACAACTGTTCACTAGATCTTTCTTATAGGTCAGGAAGACCACTTTTCCCTACTTAACTCACAACTTTTTAGAACAACCTTCTCTACTATTCACTAATCTAAACACCCATTAAGGTCCTCTTTCACATACTCAAAACTCAATGTTCATCCATTTGGAAAAACTTGACCAAGTTTGGCTCCTAGCATTGAAATAGGCCTCAATTAGGCCTCTTTTTCAAAGTAACCAACCTTTAACCTGATCATAAAATCAAAAGACCTCCAAAAAGTCTTCAAACTACTTTCAAAACATAGTATTCTTTAAATTTTAGGTCTCCATTTGCTCTCTAAGACCCTCATGTGCCAAACCATCACTTTTCTTCCTCTTAACTAGGACTTATTGGAAATTGTATGCTTTGACCTCACTCAATCCTGAAACCACTTCATTCCCTCTTAATTTTGTATGCTTAAACTTAAAACATAATTATATTATGCTGCCCCATAATTTTGCTTAGACTTTATTTGTAAAATCACCAATTTTCCCTTGTTTTTGCCCCCTCCAACTAGGGTTTCACACTTTTACTCTTCTTGGGTTAATCTTAATCACTCAAACCTCTTAAACACCATTAAATATACCTATTCAAATAGTTTCCAACAAGTTCTTTCCTATTTTCATTCAACTTCTCAAAAACTCACTCTCTAGCCTTACTCAAAAGGCACAAAAATATGTTTCTTAATAGGGCAACATTCTTAGACCACTCTAATCCCTTTATCACCCCTAAAACCTTGTTCCTACACCTACCACTATATAATTCAGGCCCATTCCTCTAAGGTACAACCTATACAAAAGGAGGAATGGCCTTGTCAATTCATGAAAGTTTACATGTTCTAGGTGCTCCTACACCATACTCCCCAGGTACAAAAGATTTATGCCCCATAAATCACTCCATAGGTCTACTTCTATCTTCTTCACAATCCCTTTAAACCTGCTCCAAGTCACTTGCATGGAAATCTTCCTCCAAGGGATTTTGTAGCTTTCATGCCTTGCGTTGTCTTGGTCTTGCCATGCTTGATCCTTCTCAAATGGATCTTCTTGCTACTTTTTGTCTTCATTGACACTTGCAAATGGTGTTTTCTAGGCTTTGAAACCTACAAACAAAAATTTAGTAGAAAAAGCTAAACATCCATACATTAGTATCTTAGTTTCATGCTCTTCCATGAGCTTTTTCCAACTACACATATCTCTTCCCTTCAACTCTTCTCTTCACAATATTTCCCATGTTCTTTATAGTTAGAACAATCCCCATAGTAGCATACATCTTCCACACAACCAAATATGACAACAACGGACAATCCCCTATCCTAAAACCATATTCCTCAAACTCTTCTTCTCTAGCCTTCACTAGGCCACTCACCATCAACTCTTCCTCTCTAGTTTCCCACCTAATCTACTATTTTCAAGATTACACATTTGAAGTTTGATAGGTTGAGATGTTAGGTGTGATCTATTTATGCTAAATAAGGTCAATCAAAACTATTTAAGGTGTATTAAGTTGAAGTTTGGGGAGTCTATTTGAATTCAAAACATGTATATAAATCTCTTCAAGGTTCAAAAATAGGTTGGTTAAAGGAATTTTTGTGAATTCCAATACAAAATAAACATTTATTTCTAGAAAATTAATGGTTTTTCGCAACAAGCTATGGTCTCATGGCTTTTTTTTACACAAAAATCAATGTTGGAGTTTAGTTGGAGGCTGAAAACTACTTGCAAGGGGATAAATAAATCTTGTTCTATAAATCGTATGACCAAACTGATTGTTCCATCACATCTAGGTGGGTACGTTTAGGTTAGGTATGGTCCCCTTTCACACCCAAATAGGCCGAAGGAGTCCAAGCTACGTTTAATCAATGAAATCCCTTAAGAGTCCAAAGTGCATAAGGGCAGCAATCTTTGACGGACTATTACTCAGAAACTATGACACTTACAGACTCTTCATCTAAGGCTATGGGATCATGTTGGAACCATCTACAATAACCTCTCTCAGTTTTTTCTATCTTAGCTCAGGCATTTTCCCATGGTGATGAGTTTTCAATTGAGGGAAAAGTTGTCAGATGCAAGCAGTGTAAAGTTGCAAAGTCGTGCAACTTTCACTCTCCAACTCGTACGACCAAATGAACTTTTACAACATCTAGATGGGTATGTTTATGCTAGCGATGGTCCTCTTTTGCACCCAAATATGTCAAATCACTCTGAGCTACATTGGACTGACAATTTTCCTTAAGAGTCCAAAGTGCTAAAAAGAAACAATATTTGAAGGGCTATTTATCAGAAACCATGATGCTTACAAACTCTTTGTTTGAGGCTATGGGATCATGTTGGTACAATGTACAATAACCTCTTTCATTTTTTTCTATCTCGGAGGTTTTTTCTTGTGGTGACGAGTTTTTAGTTGAGGGAAGAGTTGCCAAATGCGAGTAGTGTAAAGTTGCAAAGTGGTGCAACTTTCATTCTCCAACTCGTATGACCAAATAGACAATTCCAACATGTCTATATGGGTACATTTACACTAGGTATGGTCCTATTTTTCACCCAAATATGCCGAATCACTCTGAGCTACATTGGACCAATGATTTCCCTTAAGAATCCAAAGTGCTAAAAAGCAGCAATATTTGAAGGGCCATTTCTCAGAAACCATGATGCTTACAGACTCTTTGGCTAAGGAAATAGGATCATGTTGGGACCATCAACAACAATTTCTCTCGATTTTTTCTATCTTGGAGGTGTTTTCCTGTGGTGATGAGTTTTTAGTTGAGGGAAAAGTTGCCAAATGCAAGCAGTGTAAAGTTGCAAAGTGGTGCAACTTTCATTCTCCAACTCATACGACTAGATGGAATGTTCCAACACATCCGAATGGGTACATTTACACTAGGGATGGTCCTCTTTTGCACCCAAATATGCCGAATCACTCTGAGCTACATTGGACTGACGATTTCCCTTAAGAGTCCAAAGTGCTAAAAAGCAACAATCTTTGAAGGGCTATTTCTCAGAAACTGCGACACTTAAAAACTCTCTATCTAAGGCTATGAGATCATGTTGGGACCATATACAATAACCTCTCTCATTTTATTTTTATCTCGGAGTCATTTTCTCATGGTGATGAGTTTGCAGTTGAGGGAAACTTGTTAGATGCAAGCAGTGTAAAGTTGCAAAGTGGTTCAAATTTCATTCTCCAAATTGTACGACCAAATGGTCTATTCGAACACGTCTGGATGGGTACATTTGCACTAGGGATGGTCCTCTTTTGCACCCAAATATGCCAAATCACTCTGGGCTACATTGGACCATCAATTTCCCTTAAGAGTCCAAAGTGCTAAGAGGCCATGCCTTCTATTGTACAGTCTGTAGCTCGATGGTATGGTTGTGGTATATGTTATTAGGATTGTATAAGGTGAATATGTGGGTTTAAAGAGATGGAAAGGTCTGTAGTTGAGTTGGTGAGTTGCCATGCATGGCAAAAATGAGTGAAATTAGGTGAAAAATGGTGGTTACAACATGCTAATGTCAATGGAATGTGAGGGAAGCAAGATTTAAGGTTGGATCAAGCATTTGCAAGTCCCAATAGATGTTTTTTATGAGTTTATAGGGTGTGGAAAGGTTTGGGAAGTGTTTAAATATGAATCTCTTTGTAAAATGGGTCTATTTTAGTGAAGTTGCACCTAAGTATGGGTTTGAGGATCAAATTGGAGTTTTAATCGTCTTTAATTTTAATTGTGATGTTTAAAGCCACCTAGCTCTTGCGTCAAAAAAATATTACCCAATAAAGGTGAACATCATGCACAACCAAATACATTGTTTCCACTTTGATGGATCAAAGACTCAATTACATTGGAAATGACCTTCACATGACCTTTTTACATTTTTTTTTGAAAAAGTGGAAAGCCACTATAATTTATTGTATATAAATAGGACATATTACAAAACTTGGCTCAAATGAGCATACCGATAGGAAAGAACCAGGGAGAAAACTTTTGCTTGTAGCTTGATTAAGTACAAAAATCTCTTATAGAATTGTCCCAATAGAAGTAACAAAGCATACACCTATATGACTATTTCAACCTATGAGTTTCCAACATACAAACCCCTTTACATTTTAAACATGCCCTTTACACAATGCTAGAAATTTGAACCATATTTCAAAAAACATCACTAGATACAGATTATTCCCATACACAGTTATGACCTTTTTACATTGTTTCACATTTCAAAATTCAAATTTTACAAAATTTTCCTATTGGAGGCATTCAAGGCACAGTATTCCACAAGAGTAGTATGTTGACATTTTGGAGTGACAAGAACCTATACAAACTATCGAGGTAGCAGTTAAACTACATACAATAGCAAAGATGCTTAGAATAAAAGATGCTTAGAATAACCAATCTATATTATTGTAATCTGTCGCATATCTCTTCAAAAGGATCAAATTTTCTTATTGTTGCAACAATTCCATGATCAATCATGCCAGGAATATCACAAAAGTTGTCAAATGATAAATCTATATTGTCACCATAGAAAATATGCTTAGACTAACAAATCTATATTAATCTAAACAACCTGAATGATCATGAGTTGGTAATGCAAACTATAAAAGATGCTTAGAAAAACTAATCTATATTATTCTAAATGACCTAATTGATGATGAGATGGTAATGTAAACTATCAAAGATGCTTAGAATAACCAGTCTATATTATTGTAATATGTGGCATAGCTCTCTAAAAGGATCAAAGTTGGCTATTATTGCAACAGGTCCATGATCAATCATGCCAAAAATATCACAAAAGTTGTCAAATGATAAATCTATAATGTTACAATAGAAAAGATGCTTAGACTAAAAAATCTATATTAATCTAGACAACCTGAATGATGATGAATTGGTAATGAAAACTATAAAAGATGCGTAGAATAACCAATCTATATTATTCTAAATGACCTAATTAATGATGAGATGGTAATGCAAACTATAAAAGATGCTTCGAATAACCAATATATATTATTTTAATTTGTCTCATACCTCTCTAAAAGGATTAGAGCTAGCTATTGTTGCAATAGGTCCAATATCAATTGTGCCAAAAATATCACAAAATTTGTCAAATGATAAATCTCTATTGTCACAATAGAAAAGATGCTTAGAATAACAAATCTATATTAATCTAAATAACCTGAATGATGATGAATTGGTAATGAAAACTATAAAAAATTCTTAGAATAATGAATCTTTATTATTCTAAATGACCCAATGGATAATGAGATGGTAATGCAAACTATAAAAGACACTTTGAATAACCAATCTATATTATTGTAATTTGTGGCATACCTCTCCGAAAGGATCAGAGCTTGATATTGTTGCATTAGGTCCATGATCAATCATGCCAAAAATATTGTAAAAGTTGTCAAATGATAAATCGATATTGTCACAATAGAAAAGATGCTTAGACTAACAAATCTATATTAATCGTAACAACCTGAATGATGATGAATTGGTAATGCAAACTATAAAAGACGCTTTGAATAACCAATCTATATTATTGTAATATGTTGCATACCTCTCCAAAAGGATTAGAGTTGGATATTGTTGCAACAGGTCCATCATCAATCATGCCAAAAATATCTCAAAAGTACATACAAAATATCACTATTAAAGACCCCTGTATTGCAATAGTATATCAGTATTAAATAAAGAACACTAATAAACTTAAGCATAATGAACCTAAGAATTGTACCTTCCATTCTTGAATATGCTATTCAAGTGTGCCTGAAGGGTCATCTCTTTGCTTAAGAGTATCCAATATTGCTTCATGATCAACATTACTAAGTGTCCATAGTTGCTTTGTCTTTGGTTTGGCATGATGCTTCAACAACTTAAGATTTTTTGCTATAACAAGGTGTGAATACATGAGAATGGTTTTTTGTTTCTCATAGTCTTCAAATGTAGGTATGACATTATTTCTAATCATGTATGTTTGCAACCAAGTTCATGCAACCATAACTAAACATGTAGGACACAAAAACCCATCATCATCTTCCATCGGTTGTGTTAGCTTGTTCTTTACCCACACACATCGAGCCAACCAATAGTTTGATATCTCTTCATTCCCCTACAGTGCAACAACTGTGAAAACATGTCCTGGTTGTAGTAGATCAGAAAGCTGGCCATAATCAAGTGAACTTTCCATTGTGTCATTTTCCATGGATATAGTTTGAGATAAAGGAGTTAGGTACTATGGAAGCCATGTATCCACCCACTCACTTGAATCACATTGATCCCACTCACACTAAATACAACTTTGACAAAAACAAGCCAACTGTCATGTCCAAATGGTTCATGTGCTTGCATATGAGCTTCAAAATGAATGAATCTATAAAGAATCTTTGATTGTATGATGTAATTCAATCTTCCTCCCACTGTACCCTCCTCAACCAACCAAAAGAATCTGTGCATTGTTGAATCAAGTGTCCCTCCCAGTGATAATGTTGAAGTACACCAATCAACAATAGAACGTGCATCACTGAATTTTTCTCCTAAAATATTCAATTTCTCCTTAACTAGAGCTCTCTTTACACATACACCTACTCCATCATGCTCCCCTTTCCCATGCCCAGCTTAAAAAAAACTCCAAATATGAGGTACACCCCTCTCTACATGCATTCTACTCAACCAATAAAGCATACGAGCATTCTTGAATTGACCTGTGCAATTATCTGACCAAATGAGATGTTGACCCAGTGCTATATCATACTCCTACAAAAACTCAAAACAATATCGAAACAATGTTGGACATACTCAGACGAGTGAGATCTATCATCACTCATATAAAAATGATACTCTCTGATTATCTTTCAATCATCCTCTATACTATTAGGTGCATGTCTAAACGTTATGTGGAAAAAAATAACAATCTAAATGGAATTGTAATATTGAGATTATACCTCATTTTGTGGTTGCAATGTGTAGTTTTCTGCAAAATCAACCATTGACATAATAGTGCCAATCAGAAAAGATTCCTTACACATCCTGAATTCTTGATCCAACCACTGAGACCTATGACTATGCCTTGCATACTTGTAGATTTTTTTTTCCTTAATATCTGAAATAAAATTAGCAACACTACATTATTTTGTAACCAACTCGCATCTATAACCTTCACCTCCACTCTGCAATGTATATTTGACTATCTCCTATCTCTTTTTCTCAACAATCTTCTTTCCAAATTCATGTTCAAAACCCTCATGAAAACATTGAACAAACTTTGACAAGCCATGACATTGTGAGCACTTCACATTTAAACAATCATTTCTATAGAAAAATGAACCATCATCTCTAGAACATAAGAATAGATATAGCAAGTCCCTTGATGATTTCATAAGATGCATTGCACCACCCTCCTACAACATTTCATTAGTATGCAAATTAGAATGGATATAGAAAAATAGTTCATGGTACATTGAAAACTCCACATGGTATTTGCAACAAGTATTGCAAATCTTAAGAGGCACACAATAAAATGGCTTCAAACCTTCAAAATTATTTTGCAATATTTCCATATTTGGATGTGTTTCAATAATTTTTTTGAACATTGTTTGGCTTGATTCCAAGAAATTTTTAGGATGCGGTGTACGGTTTCAATTGCCAATTCTTAACTTTAAAAAATCCTTTGCATTGGGTGATACTCTAGAGTTATCATGCCAAAATTGCTAAATTACCTACTTTACATTATCGGTTAGCTTCTTATCAACATGTGGAAGCCTCCCATCAAATGACCATTTATCATTTTGAAGAGGATAATCTATTTTCTCTCTTCTTGCAAGTGCTCTATCCAAAGTTTTACGATTTATTTCAAAATCAATACAAGTTTGTCTCATAAAGTAAGCCTTTTTCAATTGATGGCTTACTAGGGAAGTTGTAATGACTCTCCAAGTAGCTCTCTTATCTTTTTCCTTGTTATTTTTTCTAATAGACTTGAGAGCATTAAAAATATTTTTGACAATAATAGAACTTTTTTCGGTCTTCTTGTTCACACCAATCTTCAATTTGGCTAGCAAAGGTCTCATCTTTTGCATCTTTAGCAATTGTACAAAAATTTGGCATTGCTCAGTCAATGTCCTATCACTAAAATATTGGTTGAAAAGTCTTGTAGCCCACAACCGAACAGTTCGTGTTGACCTCTTTCCTTCAAAATTATTTATAATGTTCTCATAAATTTCAAGTAACCATTTAGGGGTTCTTGAAGGTCTTGAATTTGAAATATGTCTTTCTTCCACACAAGGTTCTTCATTTCTCATGTAATCTGGTGAAACATAATTTACACTTGCTTCAATATTATGTTCAACATCTTTAATTCCAACATTTTTAACTTGAACATTTTCAATATCAATTTGAATAATTTCATTCCCAATTTCAATATTATGTTCTACATCTTCAATTCCAACATTTTCACCTTGAACATTTTCATTATCAATTTCAATATTTTCATTCCCAATTTGAATATCATGCTCAACATCTTCAATTCCAACATTTTCACCTTGAACATTTTCATTCCCAATTTCAATATCATGTTCAACATTTTCACCTTGAACATATTCAATTTCCTCTTCAGTTGAAAGACCATAGGGCTCAGGTTGACCAATATTTAACATACCTTGTCTTCTCTTCTTATGACCTTCTCTATCTCTTTTTCTATATGCTTCAATTTTTTATTTTATAAGCTTTCTCTTACGTTTTTGCTTTCGATGACTACTGCTCCTCATTATACCTCATAAAAGATAATAAAAAATCATTACTTATGAAAAATTTAAGTACAATATGCTCCAAAAAGTTGATCTTTGTGTCTTCCTATCTAAAACCACATTTTTGTCACTTGCAAAGCTCACAAACAAATTGTAGGGTTCGTTGGAATGCACAAAATGGCCCACATGGGGTTTTTCTATGGCCCACAAATTTGATATCTGATTTGAAAAACATTTTAAAATGTTTTGTAACAGTATGATTTTAGTGCTACAAATCGGATATCCAATTTTTGCACACATAGACCTAAGGGTTAATGGTAGAGGGTAGAAGGTTTAAGGTTTAAGGGTTTAGGGTTTAGGGTATAGGGTAGAGGGTTAAGGGTTTAGGGTTTTTAAGGTCTAAAATCTCGTATAGAAAGGCTCAAAAGATAAGAAGTGATTCAGGTAAGATACTCGATCAAAAAGATCAGACAAAATCAAGAAGGTCCGAAATCATCAATCGCATCAAAATCGGGATTCCGCGTCAGGCATCAAAGGAAATCGGCGTAAAATCAGCGAAATCAGATCAAAATCAGGATCGATCATTTCCGAGAAATCAAACAAAAATCAAACAAATCCGGCTCGTTTGAAAAATCTTCAGGCCAAATCCGTCGATCCATCCGTTTATCAAAAATCAAAATCTTTGCGTCAAACAAAAATCAATTTTAAATCATCAGGCTTTTTTGAAATCAAAATCAAATCCTTCATCAAAATCGAAATCCGGATCAAACGGATCAAATCAGGCAAAATCAGGCGTCAATCAAATCATAATCGATCGATCAAAATCAAATCGAAATCAGGCAAAATCCGGCGCAGAATCAAAGGCGACAAATCGACAAAATCAGGCAAAATCAGGCAAAATCTGGACATCAAACGTCAGACAAAATCAGGCAAAATCAGATCAACTTGCGAAATCAGGCAAATCAGGCATCAAAATCCGGAGATCAAATCAAACAACACAAAATCAAAACGATCGAACAAAATCAAACAAAATCAATCAAAAATCAAAATCTCAACGTCAGAAGTCACGAAATCAGGCAAAAAATCAAACGCGATCGCGGATCATCATTGCCGGATCTTTTAAAAAATCAAAGAATCAAATTAAATCAACAAAAATCAGGCACGACAAAATCAAACTTTCAAATCAAACAATCAAAAATCAAAATCAATCGACGCCGAAATCAGGCGGCGAATCAGACGAATCGAGCGGATCAGAGCAAAGTCAGGATCAGGCCGGATCAGGATCCGATCAAAACCGATCAATCTTTCAATCAGACTCGAGAGTATGGTCTCGTAAAGGAGTTCGGGAGTTCGGCTTTCCGGTCAAAATGTTAAATTTAAGGTCCGGGTAGAAAGGATATCTCGAAAATCGCAAAGAACAAAGAAAGGTCGGAAGAAATGCGAAGTCGGGATTCCGGGATTCGGGATTCGGGGTCGATGAAATCCGAAATTAGTCAGAATCACAAAAGGTCGTTTCGGGAAAGATCGAGAAAAATATATTATCATCTCTCTCTATTCAATAATATTTAAATATTATACATAATAATATAATATATTATATATTAAATACATAATTTGATAAGAGATTGTCATCAATTGTATATTATATATTACATTATAAACTATAAACTATATTATATATTAAATTATAAACTTTATTGCATTTTTTAAATCATATATTATAAATTGTATAACATTTTTAAAACTCGTATCTAAAACATATTGAATATCTGATTCAAATTGAATATCCGATTTGAATCGAATATCCGATATGTCTGACACAAAACTTAATTCCTAGGTATTAGCCTTGGGCTTGCTTTGGAATTTGGTTTGGACTTTCCAATCCTAAGAAGTCAACACAAAAAATGTGTTTAACAACTTACCTTGCTTTTCCAGACTTCGCCCATGTGGCTGGCGACTTTTTTTTACCCAAAATTGATGAAATGAAAAGGGTTTGTAAAGGAGATTCTCAAATTTCCACCAATATGAATTATGCTTTACTTTGAATATAATATATAATTATTATTGATTTCTATTAGAATTATGACGAAAGTCCTGATTGATACCCTGATTGAAAAACATCTATAGCTTTCAAACAGTATCACATTTTTTGAATCCAAAACATGCATCACATTCTATGCTTCACATACTATAGGATTAAAAAGAAATTAATTTCATGAAGTTTTGACCAAGTTAAGGTGGCCAGACATATTGGTTTTTATTTTTTAAAAAAGTTGCAATAAAAAATCATAATTAATTATTTACTTAGAAAAAAATTACAAAAAAATATGCATCGCATCCAGACATGAGTCCTCTACTTATATCTAAAATATTATAAAAAAATATTGTCATTTTATTATGGCTAGGGTGGTGAGATAGACACCTACTTATTTTTTCCGTGAAATTTAAGTAGTTACTGCATTGAAATTTCAAATTTCACCAAATAGATTTTTTTTAAACAAACCTAGTAGTTTAGAAACTACATTCAATTTTCCACAAATTCTATTCTTACATAGCTTTGAAATAATATAGATAACTTATTCAAAATTTTACATCAAGTTTCCTAACTCTGATTTTTCTAAATTTTCATTGCCACTTAAGGGCCTATTTTTTCCATGATGATCCTGCACATACCCATCACAAACACACAAGAGAGGAAAAACTTATTGATTGTTAGTAAATGGGGTTTTCCTTGGTCAAACCCCTTGTTGGTAATAAAACTTTGAAATGAAATGAAATGAAGGAGGGAAATGATGAATGAATAAAGTGATATGTTGCAACAAACCAAACCCTTGTTATGAAATCTACAAAATTGTGTGAAGTGGCTAGATTGAATGTAGATCTTGAATCAAATTAGTGCTTGATATATGTTGACTTCAAATTCTTGCTTGAATCAATACCCTACATCACAAATGTTAGCTAAAAAATACACATGATGCAAGAAGGTCTTTGATATGATGCTTGAATCTTGATGATGGCTCCAAATGCTAGATGAATTGCTCTTGAATGCTCAAACACTTAAATTCTTGGATGTCTAGATTGCTAGGTATATCAAAATAAGAGAAGGAACCTTGTATTTATACTTATTCATGCTTAATATCCTGAAATTACACCACAACACACCAAAATATGAATTCATTAATTAAAGGAGGCTAAATCCTACCAAGATCTGAAATTAAATCCCAAAAAAATACCTTAATGGGGACTAAGACAGTCGAGGTGGCGTCTTAGTTTTGAGGCATGAAACTTGTGGCGTAGACTCCAAAAAGGGGCCACTTTAAGGAACATTTGAAATTAGGGTTCCAAGACCTTTGGAGGACAAAGATTCCCTAGGTGGTGTCTTATTTATAACCCAAAAATTAGGGAGACATGGCCAAAATCATTAAATTATCATTTACCCTTTAAAGTATGTCAAGAATAGCCATAAAAAGATGCAATTTATTAGGCTTGTGGATGCAAATATGACCAATTAAGACATAAATAGGGATAAAAAAAGAAAGGCATGCCCAAACAAGTGTGAAAATGCAAGGGTATGCATTTTCCTACGCTACAATAGTTTACATTTGGAAATAATCATTTTAGGGTATGAAATAGTCACCCAAACTGCCATATGATAATTTTGATGTAATTGCATTGATTTTCTTATTTTATTAAGAGTGAGATGATCATTGTGTTTATTTTAATATTATTTATAATTATATTATAATCACCATCTTGTATATGGATTAAATATTATTTATTGGTAGCAATAAGGTGATAATAAGGGAACTAAAAAATCAAATCTCTAGTACATTTGATATCAACGATTTACATGCTACAAAATTCATTCTTGGTATGAAGATGAATGGAAATTTGATTCAAAGTAACTAGATATTTCTAATATTTTTTTACTAGTCTAGTGTGCATAATTGCAAATACGTGAGTACTCTATTTTATATTGGAACTAATGTTTCTTTGGAAATGTGTCCCAAACTAGATGATCATTTTTAGGATATGTCTAATATTATTTATGGTAGTGCCATTGGTAGCTTAACGTATGCAATAATTTTCACTAGGACTAATACTCCCCAAGAAATCAAATAGTTTATTACGCATATGTATAAGCTTTATAAGGAAATTTGGAGTTATTGTAATAAGTTTTTATATATTTTAGAGGGGGTATGTGCAAGATCATCATGGGAAAAATAGGCCCTTAAGTGGAAAATAATTAAGAAAAATCAGAGTTAGACAACTTGACGTAAAAATTTGAATAAGTGATCTATATTATTTCAAAAATATGTAAGAATAGAATCTATAGAAAATTGAATGTAGTTTCTAAACTACTAGGCTTTTTAAAAAATAAAAAATATATTTCGTGAAATTTTGAAATTTCAATGTAGTGGTACTTAAATTTTAGGGAAAAAATAAGAAGTAGGTGTTTGTTTGACAACCCTAACCATAATAAAATGATAATATTTTTTTATTAAATTTTAGATATATAAGTAGAGGACTCATGCCCTGATGTGATGCATATATTTTTGTAATTTTTTTCTAATAAAATAATTAATTATGAATTTTTTATTACAAATTTTTTAAAATATAAAACTCACATGTCTGACCACCTTAACTTGGTCAAAAATTCATGAAATTCATTTTTTATTTTTTTAATCCTGTAGTATAACAAGCATAGAATGTGACACATGTTTTGGATTCAAAAAATATGATACCTAAATTTGAAAGCTATAGATGTTTTTCAACCATCCTATCAATCAGGACTTTAGTTGTAATTTGAATAGAAAAAGAATAATAATTACTTATTAAATTCAAAGTAAAGCATAATTTATATTGAGGGAAAGCTGATAATTTCATTTAAAAACCCTTTTTGCTTCGTCAATTTTGGGCAAAAAAATAGTCGTCAGCCACATACCCATCATATTGCCACTTTTTTGGCCCATCATGATCCTGCACATACCCAGGGAACTCTTGTTACTATTAATAATATCATTGTAGTGAGTATATAGATAAGTCATTAGACATATAGGGATTTGTTGATGTAGATTTGGCAAGTGATTAGAAAACCCCAAGATCAAAAAATGACTATGTGCTCTTTCTATTTGTTAGTGCAGTGAATTGGATGAGAAAGAGGTAGTTGATAGTTACTTTTACCAACAAGAAAGTAGAGGGTATGTGCAGGATCATCATGGAAAAAATAGTCCCTTACGTGGCAAAAAATTCAGAAAAATCAGAGTTAGGCAGTTCTTGATGTAAAAGTTTGAATAAGTTATCTATATTATTTCAAAAATATGTAAGAATAGAATCTATAGAAAATTGAATGTAGTTTCTAAAATACTAGGTTAGTTTAAAAAAATCTATTTGGTAAAATTTGAAATTTCAATGCAATGGTACTTAAATTTAAGGAAAAAATAAGTAGGTGTTTGTCGACCACCTAACCACAATAAAATGATAATATTTTTTATTAAATTTTAGATATAAGTAGAGGACTCATGCCCCAATGTGATGCATATTTTTTGTAATTTTTTGCAAGTAAATAATTAATTATGAATTTTTATTACAAATTTTTAAAAATATAAAAAATTGTATGTTTGACCACCTTAACTTGGTCAAAACTTCATGAAATTCATTTTTCTTCTTTTAATCCTATAGTATGTGAAGCATAGAATGTGATGCATGTTTTGGATTCAAAAAATGTGATACCGTTTGAAAGCTATAGATGTTTTTCAATCAACCTATCAATCAGGACTTTATTCGTAATTTGAATAGAAAATGAATAATAATTACTTATTAAATTAAAAATAAAGCATAATTTATATCGGTGGAAAGCTGAGAATCTCCTTTAAAAGCCCTTTTCATTTCATCAATTTTGGGTTAAAAAATAGTTGTTAGCCACATACCCATCATATCGCCACTTTTTGGTCCATCATGATCTTGCACATACCCTAGATGAAATGGGTTCTACTTATGCTTTCAAGGAGGCTTTATTCTTAAGGAATTTATTAAGTCATTAGTTTTGATTTGAGGATTTATATAATTAGTTGTAGAGGTTAAATTTTTATCTATTTAAATAGTAATTCTTTATACCATGCTCATACTAATAATTTTAATGTTGACTATCACTTTGTGCAAAATATTTTAAAATATGGTAAGGTTGTATTGTCAAAGGTCACCAAGAAAAAGTTCTAAATTCCCTCACAAAGATAGTAAGCATGGACAGGTTGTACCTTGGTGTCTGAAGAACATAGGCCATCAATTATGCATTTTATTAATTTATGTTTCCTATGAATTTATCAACAATTTATAAGTATAAGTGGGAGTATGTAAGGATTAGGGAGTTAGTTACTATGTTTTGGCCTCTTGTATTCCTCCAAATTTTGCATTCATTTCTAGTAGGCTAGTGAAAAGTACAAATTACATGATATGGAGTGATTAAAAAATAATTGATTACATGAGTTGGCCCTTAGCGAAGTTTCTATCATTATTGGTGTACATAAAAATTAAAAGTGCTTTTATTTTTTTGTCATGTTACATTTAATTTTTATAAAATTTTGATTTTTTTTTTATGAATAAGCATCTATATCTATATTAATAAAAGATAAATATACACATATTCACAAAAATGGTGGGTGGTAAGAAGGAACACCTTGAGAGTCACATTAGAAGAGCCCAAACTATCAAAGATTCTTGGGCCATGCCGGATTTTTTTTATATAATAATAGCAAATTAAAAAGACCATTAAGTAGCCATAACAGTGCTAATAGAGGGTGGCAGGTCCTTATCATTTGGTTTTATCCATACAAGAATGGGGTCCAAAGTGATGTTAGGGGGAGCCCAACCATCATCATCTTTCTCATTTTATTTATCTTTATCTTCATGGCGAGGTGAAATTGGAAGATTGAAACATGAGAGCCACTTAGAAGTATTAGTGGGCCAACCAGAACTAACTCAAAGAGCATCACTAGAAGGCCACCTGGAAGCTCCACTTCCACCCCTATTGCACCTCTAGAAGGCCACCCCAGGTCAGCCCGTAGAGAAGGAGAGGGTGATTGCCTACAAGGGCAAGACCCATGATGAGGAGAAGCATAATATTGGGGGGAAAAATCCCTACTAGAGCCACTTTTCTGCCGTCCTTGTGAAGCCAACTAGGCCTGAGAGGAAGTGAAAGAGGAAAACATGTGATCCACAATGCAAGGGGCATTGCCCCATTGGTTCAGAAGCTCCTAAAGGTGAGAAAATTTAAGCACAAATTTGTTTATTTACATATGAATCTACAAAGTACATTAGTGAAAATAATAGCTTTAGAATATAAAGAAACAAATTTATCAATCTCAATGTGAGAAAAAATGTAGGCATTTCTATCTTTCCAAATATTGAAGAGGAATTCCACTTTAAAATTGTGTTGAATCTAGGTATACTTAGCGGGGAGTTTGGGAGAGTCTCCCAACAAAACCATATGCCAAGAGAAGGGATCTAGCCAAAAAGATCAAAAGAAGTCATGAATCCAATTCCACAACTATTGAGTTTTGGTGTAGAACTAGGAGAGATGCTTAAACAACTTGTCCTATAGACAAAAATGGAAATGAGGGTCATAAACCCCCAAGTAAGAAAGTTGAGACCCCACCAGTAAGCCTTAAAAAATAATACACCAAGAAAATTTGGTGAGCTTGGGCTCAACACTTGCAGACCAAGTAGGAGAAAATATTTTGTGCCAAATAGACACCGAGGATTGGAGGTGGCACCTCTAGTTCAAGTTGTCAATTATTGGAAAATGAAGTGAAAGCCACTGATAGCCAAGTCAATACTTGTAATTTCAGAAAGGGGTGTCTAGATACCATTTCGAATCTTTCCACCAAGGCTTAGTGGAGTGGATACCCACTTTATAAAGCATATCAACCAGAATAGCACTCACCAGGTTGTCGAAGGTTTCACGATCATGGTTGTATAAGCCCAAGAGGGCACAAAAATCTTTCCAAGAAAAAAATATGCATGGTGTGTCTATGGAATAAATCTTGAAGGGTTTGAATACCCTTCTTATGGAATCTAAGGGCCTTAAGATAAGGAATCTTGTCTAGTGGTCGACCATAATTAAGAAAAAAAGGAGACCTTTAAATATTTTGTTGATTGAACAATAGCCCATCTCAAAATCCTATCCTAATCTAGCAAATCCAGGGCTTGATAGCCTCCCATGCTCACCAAATAATTTTGGAAACAAAGGTACCCATAATCTGAATAAGCTCCCTCATAATAAGAAGGGCTTGAAAGCCAATTCCCTTCCAAGAATTTCTATGAGATGGATAACCCATTTCAATACAATGCCTCAGGAGTATTTTCTAGGCCTCATTTCGAGTAAAAGCTCAAATGACCCACTTGACACAAAGAGTAGTCCCTTGCCACTGAGTGGAAATAAGGCCATCCCACCAAAATCTCTGGGAAGATAGCATAACTCCTAGGCGACGCAATTAAATCCTTTGTGGGTCTCATAAGAGGCCTAAAGAAAATATTTGAATTATTTTTTTAGCTTTGAATAAGAGGCCTTGGAAGGGGCCCAACATGAGGAGTAATACAAATGAGTCGCTGCCAAGATTTTAGAGCACACTTGGAATTTACTAGCTAGAGAGAGTGGCTTCGTAACCTAGAATGCTAATTTTTCTCAATTTAAGAGAGAATCGCTTGCTATTGTACTGGTGCTTGCAACTGCTTTAAAGTGGGGGCATACATCACCACTAAAATTTCTATGTGATTTTCTTTTTCTTGCGATTCCCTCTCTTGGAAACATTAGGTGCAATGTTCCCCAGGATGATACCTTGCACTTTTCCTCTCTTGGAAACAAGACAAGACTGTTTGCACTTATCCTCTCTTTGAAATAGGACGAGACTGTTTGCACTTATCCTCTCTTGGAGACATTAAGCATGATGTTCCCTAAGATGAGACCTTGCATGAAAAAAGAAAAATCCCTTTGAAAATTCTTTACACTATTTTACATTAACATCTATGAGTGCCAAGAATACGAAGTTTTGCTTACCTCATGCAGCTTGAAAACAATTTTCCTTTGTGGTGCACTATTAAAGTTATCAGGAGGTATAACTTTGATATGGTTGAGCGTGAATCCCACCTAGCGGCATGACTTTTCCCCATAGCTACCCTTTTGTTTGTGAGTGCATACCAACTAGCGTATGTATCTTACCTTTTGGGCTTCCTCACCCAATGGACAAGTGGAAGTTTAGTGGCCCTAGAGTGAGTATGTAGTGTACTTCTCAGCATGTAGATGACCTGAAGTTCTGTGGCCATAGAGTGAGTACATATTTTTCATCTTTTCCTTCTTTTCATTGCATGATTTTGTATCTTGATGGTTTGACTTAGGATCTTCGATCCTAGGAGCTTGGACACCATCTTTGATCTTTTTCATTCTTTGTCATTTTCATCTGTATGTGCTTGGATCTCTCTTAAATGACTAATGTCTAATTTAGTGTGAGTTTGAAGTAAGTTCATCCTCTCACTAAAGTGGGGGCTAAATGTGCCATAGAAAAAAGTACCCATTGTTTGACATGAGATTAATTGGACTTGATGAGGCCTTGATTTAGGTGTTGTGAGGAATTTTATGCATCCACACTAGGTCTTGGACCTTCGTAAACTAAATAAAATGCTAATAAGGACGTCTTGTGAAGGTGTTGTGACGTGTTGTAAAACATTTCTACATTCTTCTAGACTCCATTCATCACAATTCACCTAAAAATCACCTTTTCATCACTAATCAAGTCCTATTTTGAAGTGTTGTAAAGTCTTGTAACAAGATTTATTGCTTTTCTAGGCATAACTTCACTATTTATCCCTTTCTTATGTTTTATTTGGCCCCTTTATTCCCTCATATTTTTTAATTAAGTGTTTTTTTGAATTTTAAGCTAAAAAACAACATTAAATACAAGATAATAACCAACACCCATTTTTAGGTCCTAGGTGGGACCCATTCACCATGGGTGGTGAATGAGTCCCCCATGGCTCCAAATTCCAAATTTTTAAAATTTCCTTTCGGGGTTTTATTCAAAATCAATTGATGTCAGCCTGTGATGAGATATGGATAGGTAACTAAGGCACAAGATTTTATAAATAAATGATTTTCACCCCATTTTAACCTCCATTCAATTTCATAGCCATTCTTCATTACTCATCCACCATTCATCTATTTCAAGTCAAGCAAGCTAGGGCTTTCACATTGCAAGTCATCAATTTAGCTTCCTAAGACATTCAAGGGCGGATTCTACATGTTGTGTTATATACTTTCAAGATCAATCATCATGGCAAGGTAATCTATTCCATTATTGCATGTTTCATTTCATTATTTCTCTATTTTGGTTTAATTACCTAAATGGGGTTTGACCAAGGAAAACCCCCATGCCCTAACATTTAACTTCTTTCTATCTTGTCATGTATGTTTGTAGATCTAGGTCTCTTGGAACCTTAGAAATCATTGAAGATCAAGTTGCATGGTTGGTAAAGTCTTCTCTTAATTCAAAAAGTCAAAATATAAAAAAAAACTCATTTTTAGACCCATAAATCAGTGTTTTGGAAGAAAACACCTATAGGAAGTCAAAGTGCAAATCAGAAGCTCCAAAATCCACTTTTGAATTTAATCTAAAAATTCAAAAGTGGACTCATTCTCCATGGGTGGTGAATGAGTCCCATTTCCAGGTTAGTTTTGTGTTTTCTACATTTTCTGACACCCTTTTGACGGAAACAAATTGTGGCTTACTTTAATAGAACTAGGACTAATTATCCCAGAATGGAAAATGAGTCCCTCTAGGCCTTAAAAAGATCATCAACATCATTTCAAAAGAAATATCCAGTCTTCATCAAGGTTCTAGGTGCACACTTTTAGTTTGACTCATTTATGTTGCATTTTTCCATTCATTTGTAGATGATTTTTCAATACACAATGTGGTTTCAAATCTATTGTTCTCCTTGATTTTTTATTCATTAGACAATCAATCTTATTAGTTTCTTGCATTTGAACATTGAATCTAGAAATTTTGCATCCTTTTTCCATCCATATCACATTAATCTTTGAATGTGAACATAAGCATTTTTGAACCCATCTTTCTCCTTTTAGGTGAAAAATCCTAGAAGTTCTAGAAAGAAAGTAGTCCCAAAAATCTATGTTGAACATTTTGGTGAACCTGTTGTTTGAATCCCTTCTTTTATGATTTTGAAGTCTATTAATCATCCTATAGTTTCTTGCCTTGTATTTTTCATTAGTTGGTTTGCATTCTAGTGTTTCATTTTTAAATGCTTAAAAGTGCATAATAGGTTGCCTTTTTGCATCTTTCATCATTGAACAATTTTGAAATTTTGCATTTTTCACTTAGGTCTACATCTTAGTATTTAGAAAGCATCCAAATCAGTCACAAATTTATGAAAATTTTGCAAAAATTCCATACTGGGACTCATTCACCACCTTGGGCAAATCAGTCCCTTCTAACCCCTGAAACAACATTTAACATAACTTAGAAATATATTTTTAGGCTTCTATTTGGTGCGTTAACTTGTATATATCAGTCAGTTGGATTTTGTAGCATGCATTTTGTTAAATATTGCTTCAATTATTTCATTTCATGCATTGTTTAATTTCACTTTTTCCATCACAACATATCATTTTCAATTAGTTGCATTGTGTAAACAAACACTTACAAACTAAAAACTGCATTGCATTGTAATTTCTTTCATTTTAGCATGTTTTATTTCAAAAGATATGCTCTTGATTTGATTAAACATGGATTTTATAAGCATATTATCCCCTTTTATGAGTTTTCTTTTGGCTACCATAATAAGGACTTTAATAAACATTCCATTAATACAATATTTAACTTTAAATTACACATTGGTGAGAATGGAAATGTAGACAATCATAACACACATACTTGTTCTTCTTCTAATACCTCTCCTATTAGTGATGGAGGTATTTTGGTGCAAGAAGTTCCAAGACTTGAAATTCTTGATTGTCCATCTCCTTATTCCCCTTTGGATGAGCTTACACAACACGAACATGAGATCATAGACACATTCCACAACGTCAACTTACCAAGTCTCCATGCTCATGACAATCAATCTTGTCCATCTCCTAATATCCCTCCTTAATGTAAAAAGGATAGGTTGGTGCTAGAATATATCCATATTAATAATGATGACACCCTTGATCCTCTCTTCCCTAATATTCCTATCCTGTGGGAAGATCTATTTGCAAACCATAATGGTTCTTCTCTTGATACCTCTCCCACTTATGATGAAGGTACTTTCCAAACCTCAAATTTGCATGAACATATTACAAACTCTCCTAGTAGGGTAGATAATATGGAACAAGAGAATGGGACCTTAACGACAATGGACACTCACCTAAAACCTTCTCAAAATCATCCCCCTCTTCATAGTCCCATCATTGTTCATTCCCCTATTGGAAATAAAGTTATTGTGGAAGAACCAAGCATTACTTTTCAACCACATGTGGCTTGTTGCTCTTCTCAACACTCTCCTCCTAGGGAGAATATCCTAGTATTACAATATGATGACAATAGTCATGTTTCTTCTTTCACTCAACCTTTGGTTCTTTATTTCCCTCACTTAGAGATACATCAAAACAAGACTATTGAGAATATGAATGCACATGTGTCCCTTACATCCCATTTTCTCAATGGATCACATACATATCCTGTAGGACATCTTAACAACCCTCTCATCCTTTACCCACCTTCACTCAACATCAACAATCTCACAAAACACACTTCTCAATCAACCTTCCTAACTAATGGTCTTGAACATCATCCGACCCAAAAAATTCAAACTGTCATCTCACAAACTACTCATGATTTGACTTTGTTAGATTTTGTATCCTCCTACAATGAAGCAAACAAAATCTCACAATGTAAAGAGTCTTGTGTAGGTATGACATCTACTACTATGCAAGATGCATATTTAACACCCGCCACAACACCACCTTCTACCCTTGATCAAGAGGGTATCTTGTCAAGAATTCTACAAGATAACTTGATCACTCTCCCTCCATGAACTTGAAAGAAATGTTATGACAAGACTTCATTTTGTGCCTAGCATAGAGTTCATGGTCACTCCACTAATGAGTGTAATTCCTTGATTCATAAAATTCAATATTTTTAGGAGTTCGGTATTTTCCCTTATGTGGGGGATCCTCATTCCTCTAATTGCTATTGATTTTCACTCTAGCATGCATTTCATCAATCATTTCAAGTCAACCTTTTCCTGCACTAAGTGGGGGAAAGGGTTTTGATAGCCTTGTCCTCGTATGTCACTTGTAGTTTCCTCCTTTGGCTAGTTGTTAACTTTTCATGAATACATAAGAATAAGCTTGGGATGTGGATGACATGCCTTGAGTTGGCTCGCATATGACATAATTATCTTCTTCATGACACAACTTATCATAAACATATGACTTGGCATAGGGCTTTCTGAGTAAGCTCTCATGTCTTCCTTTTTCTCCTCTACTTTAAAGCAATTGCTCATAGTACAGGTGCTCGCAATTGCTTTAAAGTGGGGGCATACATCACCACTCTCATTTCATTGTGATTCCCTCTCTTGGAAGCATTAGGTACAATGTTGCCCATGATTATATCATTTGCACTTATCCTCTCTTGGAGACATTGAGTATGGTGTCACCTAAGATGAGATTTTGCACAAATTAACAAAAATCCATTTGAACAATCCTTACATTATTTTGCATTAACAATGTCTATAAGTGTCAAAATCATTTTTCCTTTGTGGCACCTTGTTAAAGTTATCAAGAGGTATAACTTTGATATGGTTGAGTGGGAAACCCGCCAAGCAGCATGAATTTTCCCCATAGCCACCTTTTGTGCTTGTGAGTGCATACCAACTAGCGTATGTATCTTACCTTTTGGGATTTCTCAGCCCACATACAATCATAAGTTCTATGGCCCTAGAGTGAGTACATTTTTCCCTTCTCACCCAGTTGTTGGTCATGAGTTTTGTCACCCCAGAGTGAGTACACATTTCTTTTTCCGAGCAAGCAATCCTATATTTGATCCACAACTAGTTGGACAAATAATCGAAGCTTGATCTTTTCATTTTCATCTTTCTCTATGGGTATGTGCAGGATCATGATGGGACAAAAAGTGGCAATATGATGGGTATGTACCTAATGACTATTTTTTTACCCAAAATTGATGAAACAAAAAGGGTTTTTAATGGAAATTCTCATATTTCCACCGATATAAATTATTGTTTACTTTGAATTTAATAAGTAATTATTATTCATTTTCTATTCAAATTATGACTAAAGTCCTAATTGATAGGCTAATTGAAAAACATCAATAGCTTTCAAACAGTATCACATTTTTTGAATCCAAAACATGTGTCACATTCTATGCTTCACATAGGATAGGATTAAAAAATAAATTGAATTTCATGAAGTTTTGACCAAGTTAAGGTGGTCAGACATACAATTTTTTATATTTTAAAAATAGTTGTAATAAAATATTCATAATTAATTATTTACTTGGAAAAAAAATACAAAAAAATATGCATCATATTGGGGAATGAGTCCTCTAGTTATATCTAAAATATTATAAAAAAATATTATCACTTTATTGTGGTTAGGGTGGTCAGACAAACACCTACTTCTTATTTTTTCCCTAAAATTTAAGTGCCACTGCATTGAAATTTCAAATTTTCAAAAAAATAGATTTTTTTTTTTAAAACAAACCTAGTAGTATAGAAACTACATTTAGTTTGTTATAGATTCTATTCTTACATATTTTTGAAATAATATAGGGTATGTGCAAGATCATCATGGTAAAAACAGACTCTTAAGTGGCAAAAAATTCAGAAAAATCAGAGTTAGGAAATTTGACGTACAAATTTGAATAAGATATCTATATTATTTCAAAAATATGTAAGAATAGAATCTGTAGAAAATTAAATTTAGTTGCTAAACTACTAGGTTTGTTTTAAAAAAAAAATCTATTTGGTGAAAACTTGAAATTTCAATGCAATAGTACTTAAATTTCAAGGAAAAAATAAGAAGTAGGTGTCTGTCTGAGCACCCTAACCATAATAAAATGATAATATTTTTTTATAAGATTTTAGATATAAGTAGATGAATCATGTCCCGATGTGATGCATATTTTTTTGTAATTTCTTTTCCAATTAAATGATTAATTATGATTTTTTTATTACAACTTTTAAAAAATATAAAAACTCGTATGTTTGACCACCTTAACTTGGTAAAAAATGTATGAAATTCAGTTTTTTATTTTTTTAATCCTATAGTATGTGAATCATAGAATGTGATACATGTTTTGGATTCAAAAAATCTGATACCATTTGAAAGCTATAGATGTTTTTCAATCAGTCTATCAATCAGGACTTTAGTCGTAATTTGAATAGAAAATGAATAATAATTACTTATTAAATTCAAAGTAAGGAATAATTTATATTGGTGGAAAGCTGAGAAGCTCCTTTAAAAACCCTTTTCATTTCATCAATTTTGGGTAAAAAAAATTTCGTCAGCCACATACCCATCATATTGCCACTTTTTGGCCCATCATGATCCTGCACATACCCTATAGATAAATTATTCAAATTTTTACGTCAAGTTTCCTAATTCTGATTTTTTTTAATTTTTTGCCACTTAAGGACCTATTTTTTCCATGATGATCTTACACATACCCCTATATTTCCATTGCATGATTTTGTATCTTGATAGTTTTACTTAGGATCTTAGATCCTAGGGGCTCAAATAATCTCCTTGATCTTTGTTATTTTTTGTCATTTTCATTTGTACATGCTTGGATCTCTCTTGAATGTCTTCTTCAGTGTGAGTTTGAAGCAAGTTCATCCTCTCATTATAGTGGGGGCTAAATGTGACATAGAAAAAAGTACCCTTTGTGTGACATGAGATTTATTGGAATTAATGAGGCCTTGATTTAGGTGTTGTGAGGCATTTTATGCATCCACACTAGGTCTTGGACCTTTGCAAACTAAATAAACTGCTAATAATAATGTCTTGTGAGGGTGTTGTGAAGTGTTGTAAAACATTTCTACATTCTTCTAGAGTCCATTCATCACAATTCACCTAAAAATCACATTTTCATCACTAATCAAGTCCTATTTTGAAGTTTTGTAAAGTCTTGTAACAAGATTTCATGCTTTCCTAGGAAAAACTTCACTATTTATCCCTTTCTTATGTTTTATTTGGCCCCTTTATACCCTCATATGTTTTAATTAAGTGTATTTTTGAATGCTAATCCAACAAACAACATTAAATAAAAGATAATTCCTGACACTCATTTTCAGGTCCTAGGTGGGACCCATTCGACATGGGTGGTGAGTGAGTCCCCCTTGGCTCCAAATTCAAGAAATTTAAAATTTCCTTTCTATTTTTTAGTCAAAATCACTTGATGTCAGCCTGTGATGAGGTATGAATGGGTAACTAAGGCACAAGATTTTATAAATAAGTGATTTTCACCTCATTTCAACCCCCATTCAATTTCATAACCATTCTTCATTATTCATCCACCATTCTTCTATTTCAAGTCAAGCAAGCTAGGGCTTTCACATTGTAGGTCATCAATTTAGCTTTGTAAGACATTCAAGGGTAGATTCTACATGTTTTATTGCAGAATTTCAAGATCAATCACCATGGAAAGGTAATCTATTCCATTATTGCATGTTTCATTACATTTTTCTCTCTATTTTGGTTTAATTACCTAAATGGGGTTTGACCAAGGAAAACCCTCATGCCCTAACATTCAACATCTTTCTCTCTTGTCTTGTATGTTTGTAGATCTAAGTCTCTTCGAAGATTAGAAATCATTGAAGATGAAGTTGAATGGTTGGTAAATTCCTCTCTTCATTCAACAAGTCAAAATATCAACGAAAACTCATTCTTAGACTCGTAAATCAGTGTTTTGGAAGCAGACACCTATAGGAAGTCAAAGTGTAGGTCGAAAGCTCCAGAATCCACTTTTGAAATTTCAAAAATTCAAAAGTGGACTCATTCACCATGGGAAATGAATGAGTCCCATTTCCAGGTTAGTTTTGCGTTTTCTGCATTTTCTGACACCCTTTTAACAGAAACAGATTGCGGCTTAGTTTACTAGAACTGGAACTGATTCACCTAGAATGGCGAATGAGTCCCTCCAGGCCTGAAAAAGAACATCAACATCATTTCAAAAGAAATTTTTAGTCTTCATCAAGGTTCTAGGTGCACACTTTTAGTTTGATTCATTTATGTTGCATTTTTCCATTCATTTGTAGGTGATTTTTCAATACACAATGTGTTTTCAAATCTATTTTTCTCCTTTAGTTTTTATTCATTAGTCAATCAATCTTATTAGTTTATTGCATTCGAACATTGAATCTAGGAATTTTTTATCCTTTTACCATCCATATCACATTAATCTTGGAATGTGAACATAAGCATTTTTGGACCCATCTTTTTCCTTTTAGGTGAAAACCCTAGAAGAGCCAAAGAAGTGCATAGGAACCGAAAAATCTATGGTTCACATACATTTTTGGCATCCAAGGTCTTTCTAGCACTCTTATGGTTTTTCATGGGTATGTGTAAGATAATCATGGAAAAAATAGGCCCTTAAGTGGTGAAAATTTTAGAACAATTAGAGTTAGACAACTTGACTTAAAAAATTGAATTTAGTTATCTATATTATTTCAAAAATATGTAAGAATAGAATCTGTAGAAAATTTAATGTAGTTTCTAAACTACTAGGTTTCTTTCAAAAAAAAAATCTATTTGGTGAAAATTTGAAATTTCAATGTAGTAGTACTTAAATTTCAGGGGAAAAATAAGAAGTAGCTGGTGTCTGTCTGACCACCCTAACCACAATAAAATGATAATTAATTTTTTTATTAATATTTTAGATATAATTAGAGGACTCATGTCCTAATGTGATGCATTTTTTTAATAATTTTTTTCAAGTAATAATTAATTATGATTTTTTTATTACCACTTTTAAAAAATATAAAAACTAGTATGTCTGACCACCTTAACTTGGTCAAAACTTCATGAAATAAGTTTTTTTTTAATCCTATAGTATGCAAAGTATAGAATGTGATGCATTTTTTAGATTAAAAAAATGTGATATTGTTTGAAAGCTATATATGTTTTTAAATCAACCTATCAATTAGGAATTTACTCGTAATTCAAATAGAAAATGAATAATAATTATTTATTAAATTCAAAGTAAAGCATAATTTATATTGGTGGAAAGATGAGAATCTCCTTTAAAACCCTTTTCGTTTCATCAATTTTGGGTAAAAAAAAGTCGTGAACGACATACCCTACACATACCCATTATATCACCACTTTTTGGTCCATCATGATCCTGCACATACCCATCATGGAAAAAATAGGCCCTTAAGCGATGAAAATTTTAGAAAAATCAAAGTTACGTAACTTGACGTAAAAATTTGAATAAGTTATGTATATTATTTAAAAAATATGTAATAATAGAATCTGTAGAAAATTGAATGTAGTTTCTAAACTACTAGGTTTATTTTAAAAAAATCTATTTGGTGAAAATTTGAAATTTCAATATAGTAGCACTTAAATTTTAGGGAAAAATTAAGAAGTAGGTGTCTGTCTGACCACCCTAACCACAATAAAATAATAATATTTTTTATAATATTTTAGATATAAGTTGAGGACTCATGTCCTGGTGTAATGCATATTTTTAAAAAAAAATTCCAAATAATTAATTAATTATGAATTTTTTATTACAACTTTTAAAAAATATAAAAACTCTTATGTCTGACCATCTTAACTTGGTCAAACCTTCATGAAATTCTATTTTTTTTAATCCTATAGTATCAAAGCATAGAATACGATGCATATTTTAGATTCAAAAAGTGTGATACCATTTGAAAGCTATAGATGTTTTTCAATTATCCTATCAATCAGGACTTTATTTATAATTCAAATAGAAAATGAATAATAATTATTTATTTATTCAAAGTAAAGCATAAATTATATTGGCAGAAAGCTTAGAATCTCCTTTGAAAACCCTTTTCATTTCATCAATTTTGGATAAAAAATAAAGTCGTCAACCACATACCCTACACATACCCATCATATCACCACTTTTTTGTCCATCATGATCTTGCACATACCCATCATGGAAAAGACAGGGCCTTAAGTGGTGAAAAATTCAAAAAAATCAAAGTTAGGCAACTTGACATAAAATTTTGAATAAGTTATCTATATTATTTCAAAAATATGTAAGAATAGAATCTATAGAAAATTGAATGTTGTTTCTAAACTACTAGGTTTATTTAAAAAAAAATCTATTTGGTAAAATTTTTAAATTTCAATGCAATATCACTTAAATTTCATAGAAAAAATAAGAAGTAGGTGTCTGTCTGACCACCCTAACCATAATAAAATGATAATATTTTTTATAAGATTTTAGATATAAGTAGAGGAATCATGTCCCGATGTGATGCATATTTTTTTATAATTTTTTTCTGAGTAAATAATTAATTATGAATTTTTTATTAAAACTTTTAAAAAATATAAAAACTTGTATGTTTGACCACCTTAACTTGGTCAGAACTTCATGATTTTTATTTTTTTCTTAATCCTATAGTATTCAAAGCATATAATGTGACACATATTTTGGATTCAAAAAATGTGATACTATTTGAAATCTATAGATGTTTTTCAATCAGCCTATCAATTAGGACTTTAGTCATAATTCAAGTAGAAAATGAATAATATTTATTTATTAAATTCAAAGTAAAACATAATTTATATTGGTGGAAAGCTGAGAATCTCCTTTAAAAACTATTTTTCTTTCATCAATTTTGGGTAAAATCAAAGTGGTCAGCCACATACCCATCATATCAGCAGTTTTTGGCCCATCATGATCCTGCACATACTATCACCTAAAAGGAGAAAGATGGACCAAAATGAAATGCTCAAATTCAAAGATTAATGTGATATGGATGCAATATGTCCAAATGAACTGATTTAAATGCAAAAAACCAATGAAATGTATTGATTATTAAGAGGAAACTATCAAAAAGCATGTTGTTCGAAAACACATTGTGATATGCAGAAAACACCTAGAAATGAATGCAAAACTAAATAGAAATGAACCAAGACAAGAGTGTGCACTTGAGATCTAGAAGGAGGCTCAAAATGACACTTGAAATGTTGTTGATGCTGAAAATTTGGCCTATTGGGACTCATTCACCATTTTGGGTAGATTCTAGTCCTAGTTCTATGAAATTGAGTCAGAACTCGTTTCAGACAAAAGGGTATCCAGAAATGCAGAAAACCTTGTTGAAGCCTAGAAATGGGACTTATTCACCACTAATGGAAAATGAGCCCACTTTTGAATTTTTGAAGATCCAAAAGAGGAAACAGAAGCTCTCAGTCTATACTTTGGCTTCCTACAGGTGTCTGCTTCTGAAACTCTAATTTTTTGAACCTAAAAGTGAGTTTTTGTTGATATTTTGGCTTGATCAATGAAAAAAAGACTTAAAAAACTTTGAAATGCAATATTCAGTGATTTCCAAGCTTCCAAGATGCCTAAATTTGCAAGCACACAAGACAACATAGAGAAATGTTGAATGTTAGGGCATTGGGGTTTTCCTTGGTCAAACCTCTTTAAGGTAATTAAACCAAAATGAGGAAAGAGTGGAATGAAAAATGCAATAATGAAGGTGATTACCTTTCCATTATGATTGATTTTGAATGTATGTAGCAAAAGGGTATGTGCAGGATCATCATGGAAAAAATAGGCCCTTAAGTGGCAAAAAAATCAGAAAAATCAGAGTTAGGCAACTTTATGTAAAAATTTGAATAAGTTATCTATAATATTTCAAAAATATTTAAGAATAGAATCTGTAGAAAATTGAGTGTATTTCTAAACTACTAGGTTTATTTAAAAAAAATAAAAATCTATTTGGTGAAAATTTGAAATTTCAATGTAGTAGTACTTAAATTTCAAGGAAAAAATAAGAAGTAGGTGTCTGTCTGACCACCCTAACCTGATTAAAATGATAATATTTTTTTATAATATTTTATACATAAGTAGAGGCCTCATGTCCGGATGGGATGCATATTTTTTTATAATTTTTTTCCAAGTAAATAATTAATTATGAATTTTTGTATTACAACTTTTAAAAAATATAAAAACTCGTATGTCTAACCACCTTAACTTGGTCAAAAATTTATGAAATTAATTTTAACTTTTTTTAATCCTATAGTATGTGAAGCATAGAATGCGATGCATGTTTTGGATTCCAAAAATGTGATATTTTTTAAAAGCTATAGATGTTTTTCAATCAGTCTATCAATCAGGACTTTAGTCATAATTCAAATTGAAAATGAATAATAATTATTTATTAAATTCAAAGTAAAGCATAATTTATATTAGTGGAAAGTTGAGAATCTCCTTTAAAAACACTTTTCATTTCATCAATTTTGGGTAAAAAAAAGTCGTCAACAACATACCCTATAAATACCCATCATATTGCCACTTTTTGGCCCATCATGATCTTGCACATACCTAAAACATGAAGAATCTGCCCTTGTATGTTTGAAAATCGCTATCTTGGTGACTTTCAATGATGAAACCCTAAGTTTCTTGACTTGGGATAGAAGATTGATGGATGAATAATGAAGAATGCTATTTAGGGTTTAGAGAGATGATTTTATAGGAAATTCACCTTTTTACCCCAAAAATTGGATCCCTAAGGCCAACATGTGAAAATAATAAACTCAAATTTCACTTTTTGCCCACTCAAAGGTAAAAAATGAGCCAAATGGGACTCATTTACCACCCATGGAGAATGGGTCCCACCCGGATGGGACTGATTCTCCATGGATGGCGAATGGGTCCCGTAGTGGCCATTTTGACAGCTAGGATGCCAGGAGATAAGGAAATAAGGTATAAATTGCAACTTTGTCAGGTATTTTATCAAATTTTTCCTTTGGATGTACAATATGGGTTAATAGGAGCCTACAAGTGATGATGTAAAGGTCAATTAGGGCTTGGGACACATAATTCAATGTTAAAGTGTGATTATATACACTTTACAACACTAAAATGAGGTCTACATAGCCTAGGGAGGCACAAGAACTAATGTGAATGTGCAAGACACATTACAATACCTAGTTTAACATTAAATTTATTTTACAAGACTTCTAGATTAGAGTGAATGTTATTAAACACATTTTATAATGTTGAATTAAGGGAAGATGGGTTTATTAAATCTAGAAAAGTGTGAAAGTCCTTTACAACACTTTACAACACCTTTACAAGACATCACTAAAAGCATGTTATTCAGTTTGCAAGGGTCCAAGACCTAGTGTGGATGCATAAAATGCCTCACAACACCTAAATCAAGGCCTCATTAAGTCCAATTTATCATGAATTATTCTCATGTTAAGCAAGTTGCCTTTTTTCTATGGTACATTTAGCCCCACCTTTAGCGAGAGGATGAACTTGCTTCAAACTCACACTAATGTAGACATTGAAGAGAGATTCTAGTGTACAGATGTAGATGAAAAGGAATGAAAAATATCAAGAAGGTAATCAAGCCCGCAGGATTCAAGATCCTAAGTCAAACTATCAAGATACATAATCATGCAATGGCAAGAACTAGGAAGATGAAAATGAAAAGGTGGATCAAGCTTCGATCATTTGCCCAACTAGTTGTGGATTAAATCTAGGCTTTTTTATTTCGGAAAGAAAGTGCATACTCACTCTAGGGTGACAAAACTCATGGCAATCCATTGGGTGAGAAGGCCCATAAGGTGAGAAACATATGCTAGTTGGTATGCACTCACAAAACACATAGGTGGGTATGGGGAAATTCATGTCGTGTGGTCTTCTCACTCAACCATACCAAATTTATACCTCTTGATAACTTTAATAAGGTACCACAAAGAAGATGATGCCTTTTCAAGCTCCATGAATTAAGAAAAACTTCATATGCTTGACACTCATAGACATTGTTAATGCAAAATAGTGTATGGATTGTTCAAAGGAATTTTGCTTAATTCATGCAAGGTCTCATCTTAGGGAACATCATGCTCAATGTATCCAAGAGAGGATAAGTCAAAATAAGTATCATGCTCTTGGAGGGAATCAAGCCCAATGACTCCACCAAGAAAGGATGCGTTGCAAGAATAAATAATCGCACAATGAATTGTGAGTGGTGATGTATGCTCCCCACTTTAAAGCGGTTGTGAAAACCAGTCTTGTGAGAAATTACTTTAAAGTAGAAGAGTAAGAAGAAGACATGGGAGCTTACTCAGAAATCCCTATGCCAAGTCATATGTTTTTTTATAAGCTACATCACAAAAAGGGTAGTATGTCACATGTGAGTCAATCTTAAGACATGTCGTCCATAAGCTTTCTCTTATGTATTCATGAAAGGTTAAGGGTGATCCCATAATAGTGGTTTACAATTTTTGGCCAAACTGGACACAAATTATTATTTTTAACTAAATCTTCACATTCGGGCACCTCTAGCGGCTAAACCGTGAGGAATTTGAAGATGGTACAAACTAGAGTCTCATCAAATTTTGTTTGTAGATTCTAAAAATATTATTTTCAAAATTTTTGGAATCAAATTGCACTTCTTTTTCCATCTCCCACGAAAATTGATTTTTTTTATAAAACAACATTTTAAAAAAGTGACGCACACCGTATAACGCATAAACTTTTTTCCATGAAGGATAAAATTCTAATTCTTTCAAATTTAGATTTGTAACTCTGATATCTAGTGCTTCCACTTGGTTAGATAGTTTTTTATTGAATATTTTTTCCTTAATCAAGTTTCAAAGTCAAACAAATTACAATTCAGACATAGCAGACCGTATAAGCGTAACTTTTTTTGTGTATGTCAAAATTTTATTTTATTTTTTGTTGGATTAAGGACTTCAATATCTAGTGCACTCATATTTTTCAAATTTTTTTTTTGATAATTTTCTATTTTTCCACATGTGAAGAACAAAGAAATTCATTTTTGATGAAAAATCTATGTTTAATAAAACTTAAAAAACAAATACGTAACAAAATCAAAACATATTAAAATTATATTCATTGGATAGCTTGTTCTGAGGAAAACCATAATCATTTGAAATAAATTTTAAATGAATTCATTTGATCCCCCAAAAGCTAAATCAAAAGTGATTTTTATCATCATTTTGATAGGTGTAAAGGAGACGCATTTAAAGGTATGGTTTAAAACTAGCGAGGTTCTATCCAAGGGGTTTTGATCTAAGGTGATTTGATCAAACCCTCTTCAATTGGAATCCTTAAAATGGAACTTTTGAAGGCTTAAATCATTATATTTTCTAAAAATATGTGATTTCAGCTAAAATTTGTTCCTCTTAGGAATTGTAAACCACTATTGTGATAGCACCCTTAACGATGAGTCAAAAGAGATAATGACAAGTGACTTACGAGGAAAAGGCTATTGAACCCCTTTCCCCCCGCTTAGTGTAGGAAAAAGGTGAGCCTAGAATGGATGAAAGTAAGTATCAGGTAGAGGAATTAGGTGCTCCAACACAAGGAAGAGCACCACACTCCTTTAGATGTTGAATTGTGTTGTGCAAAGTCATTGTTTAAAGTGGAGATAAGGGAGATACCCCTAGATCTTTCTTGAAAGAGTATGATATGTCAGTCTGGTTCATGTGTTCATTGCATCCATGTGTAGGAGGAAGGTTGTAAATCATACTATAACAATCTCCCAAGTTAGATGAAGGGGGTGTGTGTTTGTGAGAAGGATTGGTTGTTGTACAAGAACACAAATCCTTGTTAATGATATGTGTTGTTACCTCATGAGGGATGAGAGTTATATTTCCCCCATCACCACCATGAAGTGATTTTGTAGAACTAAGTTGAGCAAAAGGAACACAAGGCTGTGTGGGTTGAGAGTGCGATATGGTGTACCCTCCCTTAAAGGTAGGTGTGAAATTCCAATCACTAGTAGAACTTGTGTCTTAAAATGATTCATTTGTATATGAGTCTTTGGACCATGAGGGTGAGATTTTAGAAATGTTATGGGAAGGAGGTGTAGAATCTAAAAACCACCAATTATCATGAAATATTTTTGTTGTAGGTGAAGAGTTAGAATCAACTTGTATAGGTTCAAGTTTTTGATCTAGGAGTGAAAGGTTAGGGGAGTTGGAAGTGTTGTGATAAGTCAATGGATAGCTTCTCTCATTTGCATAAATTGTGTATATCTTGTTTTTGTATTGAAATTTGATTACACGATGAAGGGTAGATGGGACTCCTTTCATAGCATGAATCCATGGTCTTCCTAGGAAAATATTGTATGGAAGGGGTCCTTGCATGATATGAATAGAGGTAGGAAACACTAAAATTCTGACCTCAATAGGTAATGTGATCATCCCAAGTGGTTTCCTATGAACATTTTCAAAGCCACAAAGATGAACATCATTAAGTTGAATGAGTTATTTGTCCATGCCAAGTTTGTGTAGGAGGTGCATGCTAAAAACATTAATTTCTTCTCCATTGTTGATGAGATTGTGCCTAACTAGAGTTTCATTAATGATCACCTTTATCATCAAGGGATCATTTTTGTTTTGAATCTCAAGTGAGGGTAACTCATGTTTAGGGAATATGATTTTTGATTGGGTGGCTTGCATTGGAAAAAAGGAGTATGTGACATGATTCGATTTTATGTAATATTGGATCTCATCCTTATGAATTTGCAACATTTTGTGAAAGAGAAGTTTGACTGTCAATTAGAGTTGAATGAGTTTCCATATAGATATATTAGTCAGAGCCTTTTTAAGGTCTTCAATACTAGGCACTTTTTGAGGAAAAGGTAATGGTGTAGGAGCATTGTGTGGTTCATTAGATGTTTGAGGACCACTAAGTTACAACTTAGCGGTTGCAAAACATTGTTATGATTAGATTGCATCATGGATTTCAAGACATCTCTGAATTTTTCTTGTGATTCACTAATGGAAGGTGACTTAGGAATCTCACTAATTAAAGGAGATCCCACTTGTGTTGTCATAACTCAAGAATTTTTTCTTTATTGGCATGATGTGTTGGTGAAGGGTATTCAAATGTCACGTTATTATCTTCACCTAGGGAAGGTTTAGTGTTTGAAGGATATGTGGAAATGTTCATATGTTTTTGTACCATGAAATTATCCATAGGATGAGAGTTATTAGGAGTACAACAAGCCAAATGTTTTTGGCATTCATAGGTTGGTTCTTCTGAAAGGACTTCTTCGCAAGTAGGGAAATGATCAGTGGTGTAATATTATTTTTCAAAAGGGGTTTCCCTAGCTAAAGGGGGAAAATTAAGATATTCATGGCCTTCATCGATTGTGCTATCCAACATCAAAGTATCTACTTGACAACTAGGAGAGATACTAGAAGAAGAAATTTTTTTGTTGTCATAAGTACCTATGGTTGTATTGTCTTATTTATCAATGTCTTGTCCACTAAGAGAAGTAAGAGGAGAGAAACAACTAGGATTCTCAAAACTCTCATGAATTGGTTCTTCTACCAAAATATCTTCATCACCAAGAGGAGAGATATTAGGAGAGGAACAAATATGATTGTTAGGAATGTCCAAGGTTGTAGTCTCTTTCACAAAAACACTCATGTAGGGAGAGGATAGGAAATGTTTCTTAACATGTTTACATATGTAAGGTACTAGGATTGTTTGAATAAGAATGAAAAGTGCATGTATCCATTTCATGCAATGTTTCAACAATATGAAATGTATATGCAAAGATAAAGAACACTCTTATCCAATATATGAAAGATTTGAAGAATGCAAACAATGTACATGCAAGAATGAAAACAATTTTTTCAAACTTGTGAAAAAATTTATGAATAGAAATATTGTATATGAAAAAGTGAAAAATACTTTTATCAAAGTTATGCAAAATTGTAGAAATGGAAGCATATTTAGATGAAAAAATGTTTGCAATTGAAGTAATTTGAAGAATGAGTAATCTAAAATGATGTTTTTGAGCTAAATGCATAAAAAAAGTTCCAGAAACTTTCCAGACTTATACTATATTATACTAGGAGGCTTATGAACCACAAAAATGAGGTTTCTAATGCTGCAATAGTCACCCAAAAATATGGTCAAGGACTGATTCGTCCAGCATGGTGAATGAGTCCTAGTAAAAGTAAATTTTAAAATTTTTTGAATTGTTTCTAATATGTTTGATGTTGTATGATGCAGACCTAAGATGGAGATGCAAAATTTTAGATATTTTTAAGGAAATTATATGCAAAAATGCTAACTAAATGAATTTTTCACTAATGCAAGTATTTGAAACCCTAGAATGCAAAAAAATGCAAATTCTGATGCATGCAAGCTATTTCTAGGATGGTAATGGACACACAATCAGAAAATAGAGTGTTCTAAAAGTAGGTTCACCAAAATGTAACATATATTTTTAGCATCCAAGGTCTTTCTAGCACTCTTAGGGTTTTTCACCTAAAAGGAGAAAGATGGGCAAAAATGCAATGCTCACATTGAAAGATTAATGTGATATGGATGAAATATGTCTAAAAGAACTGATTTAAATGTAGAAAAATAATGAAATGTATTGATTATTATGAGGAAACTATCAAAAAGCATGTTGTTTGAAAACACATTGTGATATGTAGAAAACACCTAGAAATGAATGCAAAACTGAATAGAAATGAACCAAACTAAAAGTGTGCACCTAGGATCTAGAAGGAGGATCGAAATGAAACTTGAGATGTTATTGATGTTGGAAATTTGTCCTACTAGGACTCATTCACCATTCTGCGCAAATTAGTCCTAGTTCTGTGAAACTAAACCGAAACCCGTTTCGAACAAAAGGGTATCCCGAAATGCAGAAAAACAAGTTTAGGCCTAGAAATGGGACTCATTCACCACTTATGGTGAAAAAGTCCAATTTTGAATTTCTAAAGATCCAAAAGATGAAACAAGAGCTCTCAGTCTATACTTTGGCTTCTTACAGGTGTTTGCTTCCAAAATTGAAAGTGAGTTTTAGTTGATATTTTGGCTTGATCAATGAAGAGAAGACCTAAAAAAAATTAAATGTAATATTCAATGATTTCCAAGCTTCCAAGATGCCTAAATCTACAAACAAACAAGACAAGAGAGAGAAATGTTGAATGTTAGGGCATGGGAGTTTGCCTTGATCAAACCCCTTTTAGGTAATTAAACCAAAATGATGAAAGAATGGAATGAAACATGAAATAATGAAGTTGGTTACCTTTCCATGGTGGTTGATCTTGAATGTATACATAAAAACGTGAAGAATCTTCCCTTGTATGTCTAAAAATTGCTATCTTGGTGACTTGCAATGATGAAACCCTAAGTTGCTTGACTTAACATAGAAGATTGTGGATGAATAATGAAGAATGGTTGTGATTTAGGGTTTAGAGAGTAAATTTTATAGGAAATTCATCTTTTTATCTTGAAAATTGGATCCCTAGGGTTGACATGTGAAAATAATAAACTTAAATTTCACTTTTTTCCCACTCAAAGGTCAAAAATGAGCCAAATGGGACTAATTCACCACCCATGGAGAATGGGTCCCACTTGGGTGGGACTGATTCACCATGGATGGTGAATGGGTCCTATAGCGGCCATTTTGACAGCTAGGATGCTAGGAGATAAGGAAATAAGGTTTAAATTGCAACTTTGTTAGGTATTTTATCAAATATTTCCTCGAGATGCACAATACGGGTTAATAGGGCCTATTAGTGATGATGTAAAGGTCAATTAGGGCTTGGAACACATAATTCAATGTGAAAGTGTGATTAAATATACTTTCAAACACTAAAATGAGGTCCACATAGCCTAGGAAGGTAGAAGAATCAATGTGAATATTCAAGACACAATAGAATACTAGTTTAAAATTAAGTTTATTTTACAAGCTTTCTAGATTAGTGTGATAATGTTATTAAACACATTTTATAATGTTTAATTAAGGGAAGATGGGTTTATTAAGTCTAGAAAAGCCCAAAGTTCCTTTACAACAGTTTACAACACCTTTACAAGACATCGTTAAAAGCATGTTATTCAATTTGTAAGGGTCCAAGACCTAGTGTGTATGCATAAAATGCCTCACAATACCTGAATCAAGACCTCATTAAGTCCAATTTATGATGAATTATTCTCATGTCAAGAAAGTTTCATTTTTTCTATGGTACAACCACAAATCAACATAAGATGCCTAAAAGGTGAAAGGGATGTCAAGCAATTGAAATATTTTTCTATGATCAATCCACTTTCACCAATATTGTTGAGACTAGAGAGGACTAGGAAGCATTGATTTTCTATAACACAAGGCGTGCTAATGAATGGTAGAACCAGAGGCCAAGAAAAAGGTCTCAAGACAACCAAGAGCAATTTTGACATTACTTTCTTCTTTCAACAAGGTAAGGAAGGAATCATCGACAAAGTGACCATTAACTAGTTGAGTTGTTGAATTTGGTAGGGAGATTCTTTGAACAAGACCCTAGGAAATGGACTGAGCAAGAATATAGCCAAACCCCTCAGTAGCTAGCACATACAATGAGGGGGCAAGAGGGGATCCTTGATGAATAGAGAAAAATAGAGAAAAGGATTGGGATTGGCAGTCATTAATGGTGATGTAAGTTGAAGCTTTAGAGAATAAAATTTTCATAGACTAAATGAAATTTGGGCCAAATCCCAACATAGAAAGCATAGCTAAAATAAAGGGCCATTATATGTAGTCATAATCTTTGTAAAAATCAATTTTGAGAAAAAATTCCTTTTCACTATAACATCTTACTCACTCCATGCCTTCCTAGACGACAATTATGTTGTCTAGAATTAACTTTGATTTAATAAAACTAGTATGTTTAGGGCACACAATCTGAGGAAAAAGGTGGAGGATTTTTAAAGTGAGGGCTTTGGTAATTATTTTGTAGAAAACATTTAGGAGCGTGATGGGATGCTAGCTACAAATATCCTTCGGATCACTTGTTTTAGGTATGAATTTAATATTTCCTTTGTTGATGATATTGCCTAGGGAATGAGAATGAAAAGCTTCAAGGTAAAATTTATGCAGATCCTTCCCCACATAGTCCCAAACTGATTTGTAAAAATCACACGAGAACCCATCTATTCTTAGAGTTTTATCATCAACCATTGTGCAAACAACTTCTTTTAGGTCTTCATTTGTGAGAAAATGCTCAGAGAAATATTTTTGGGCTATGGAAAGCCTGTTTGGAACAATAGCAAGGAAATATTGGAGTGCTTGAATCCACTCTAGTGTGTAATCTTGGTTTATGAAAATGTCAGAGTAAATTTCATTTACCATCTTAATTTTTAACTTAGGGACATTACATTTCGATTAGTTATGCATTTACTTATTTTTTGGGTAGTTTTTCTTGTGTTGGGAAGTTTCTCACCCATCATCTATTTCATGAATTTAAAATATTGTACCATATGTAGATTATTCATTTCATTCTATTCAATCCTTATTTGGTGAAATGGCAGTGTTGTCTCTCTCATTTCTTGGGAATGTTTTCTATAGTTTATATTTCTTGGGTTATTTTCTCTAATAGAAAATTTCTCATAGTGCTCAACAAACAATTGGAGAATATTAGATAGCTCAGAAAGAACATTAATGCCACATTTAATTTTCTTGATGCTAGGTGATGAATTTCTTGCTTGAACAACCAAATTTTTTTTGAGCCATGGTTCCCAATCTTGAGCCAGTGTAATTTGGCCTTGATTTGTGCCCCTCTAGCCATATAGTTATTAGCAAGTTTCTTTTGATGTCTTAACTCTACAACCCTAACTTATGGAGAAGGGGTTAGCCACTAATGCCTCAATGGTCATATGAAGGTCAGACATTGTCACCTCATAATACCATCTATGAAAAATAATCAGTTTACACCCATAAATGTGAAGAAACCTCATAGTATGGATGATGACATTATTACACCACTTGATCCAGCTAGTTGAGTGGGGTCATCTACATTCAAGATTCTAGATAGTTCTAATGTGAGCCAACATGGGTTGGTGACTCAATAAAGAAGTATTTAAAAATAACTGCGTCCTACTGGAACAAGGCTTCCTGACTTTCCATTTAATGCATAAAAAGATGGGAAAGTGGTCTGACAACATCACATCAACTAATGGCCTAACTAGAAGTGCAGGAGAAAGAGCAAAGGAAAGAAAAGATTGATCCAATATCATGGTATGATTAAGGCATTTAAATATCCTATCAGACCCAACTTGATAATTGTACCAAGTATGACAGAGAAAATGAGAGTGTCAATGACCAATATTAGGGTTGAAACGATCCAATTTATTGTGCATGTAAAACCAAGCTTCTCTTTCCCCAGCTACCCATTGAAATGGTAGAGTAACATCCTTGGCATATGCCATATCAACCATATTGAAATCCCCATTAACTAGTTAGGTAGCAACTACCAATGAGTTAACAACCCATTGTTAGAGAAGATATCTTTCAACAACATCATTTGAGGTATAAACACTAATAATCCCAAAGGAATGATGATCAATGTTCAAAAGAATCCAGATGAGCCAATGTGTGGGTTCAAAACCATGATCAACCACAAAAGTGTGCCACTATGGGGAAAAATGGGTGATTGCACCACCGCATCTAGCCTCATGATAAAAAAAACACTTTACTAGCTAGCCAAATAGTTTGACAAGCAGAGGAGAGAAAAAATCTAGCAACTTTAACTTCTTGAAGATACAACACATCAATACTATCATATTTTTTATGAGTATCCCTAACAGAATACTTCCTAGAGAGATCTATTAGACCTCAAACATTCGAGGAAAGAAAATTCATTTTAAAAACTCAACCATTTCATTGGATTCATGTTCTTCTAGAGAGGAAAAGAGATTCTGAATAACTTATGGTGGGACTGTCTGAATTTTGAATAAGAGGATACAAATCTCTCCATTTTTCCTAAACACGTTCTCCTTCTTCAAGAGGTCGAGAAGGATTGCGAGATCTACTATGAAGTCCCGACATGAGAGGAGATGTAGTCAGCTAATCTATCATCACTAAGGAAGTCTGGGGCATGGATGAGGGCCTTGGCTATGCTGAAATATTATTAGAAACCACTTGGGTTTCCTTACCCTTCACAAAAGGGTTTGAAAATTCTTTTGTTGGCTCAGGGTTTTTGATAACCACCCCAAATTTGTTAGACTTTTTTTTCTAGTTTGTAACTATTGTCCATTTTACCTCTGGTTTGGCGGTCGCACCTTCTGCCTGATAGGGCTTGTTAGCTTCTCATGGTGGAGATTAAGTATGGGGGACTATAAGAGGGAAATCCTTAATCTTATGGTTAGTGGACTGACACCAATAACATGTGTTCAAAAGATTAAAATAAGTAACCTTATGGGTATGCCAAAAAGTACCAATTTGAATATCAATGGACTCTTTCAAATCTTGTGAAAGGTCCACTTTGACACAGACTCGCTTTTGATGGTGAGCTTGAAAGAACCTATCAGGTTCAACACAAATAACTCTCCCCAAGGATGAAGCAATATGCTGTAAAAACTGCAGGGAAAGGGAAGACCAAGAATTTTAATCTAGACTAGAACTTGTAACTTAGTGTCATTTGAGATAGTGAAGTCATGGGTCCAAGGCTGGAAAACCAACAATGAGGACTAGACATAAAAAGGACCATGATACAGGATTTCCTGAACATGAATAACCTCTACAAAATGAAAAGGAATAAAGATTTGGCCAAAGTTTGAACTATATCAAGGTAGACCCCATGCGGGACCCAAGCCTTTTGAACCCATTCTTTAAGCACACTTTTAGGTGGATTCCTCCCAAAAAAATAATGAACAAGAGTATGGTCTTCTAACCATTGACATGCATAATCAAAATTTGTGATGCATAACACCACATCAGCTATAGAATCAAAAGAATTACCTCATGGAACACTTTCAAAATAAATTTCTTGGAACACTTGTTCAAAGGAGGAGCCATTGAGCAGAGTTGTCAAATTGCCAACACCAACAAGAACTGTTGGGTTAGAGCCGGTTGTAGGCATAATAAAATTGAAGAAAACCTTAGTAAATGTGGTCGTACAACATAAAGTAAATAAAAAATCCTATGCTTAAGGCACAGTATGATGCAAGAGAGACCAAGGATAACCGCAAACACAAGAAACCCTAGTAGATTTGGATATTTATTTTTAACTACATCACTGCTAGCCAAGTTGCATCCACTATGCATACCCATAAACAATAGACAATAATTTAACTTTTTTCTTTATGTTATTTAATTTTTGTACCCTTTTTTCAATTATACGTTTCAAAAGGGTTGAGATTAATAAAAAAACCAACACCTACCAATCAAAATGTCACAAACTAACTAGTTTTCTAGAAAAATATTAAAACAACACTTAATATTAACTTTGAAAAATTTAATTCATTTTTTAATTTACATAAATTTCCTGGATTTTTTTTTTTTTTGCTACATCACTACCAACCATGTTGCACGTTGTCTGCATACTCATAAATATTGAAAAAACTACTACTTCCATTTGATTGGCTTTTTCTTTTCCCTTTATTTTTCCTAGCAATTTTTTTAAAAAAAGCTATTGAGAAAATTAGCACAAACCAATCAACATTCCCCAATTTTTTGTTTTTAAATTGCAAAAAAAATATTTAATATCAATTTCATAAAATTTATCTATGTTTATAATAAAATACTTTTAGTTTTTAAAATTTACACAAATTTGATGAATTTAATAATATCACAATATATAAAAAAACTAAAAACCAATTATATAAATTATGAGATACTAAATAATATACAGATAATGTAATCTATAATTTTAATAACATATTTTTATTAGAAAGAACTCATTGAACCTTTGAATTTGCAAAAAATCGATGAATATAACTCTCTATGATAAAAACTAAGAAACAAAATAGATAAGCTAATATAATTTTTATCTATGACAAAAACTAAGAAAGAAATTAGATAAGATAATATAATTTTTAATTTTTTAACATATCTTTTATTGGAAGACTCATTAAATTTTCAACCTTACATACATTTTAAGAAAAAGTGATAAAGATTTTACTATCCCTCCCTAGAAAGGACTAATTGTGGTCCACTAGAAGTATTATGTTAAATTATTAGAAAATTATATTCTTTCACACAAAATCAAAACCACAACTACCCCAAAAATCTATTTATTGAATATGATGTCTTATTGTGGTGACTACTATTCTTTATACATGATTTTACCTTATTAATATTATCATTGAATGTTATCATAGTACATATTGATATAATGATCTTGAGAGAACAATAATTATGTCTATAAATGGAAGAACCATTTGGTTTATTGTTGAGTGGCAAGATGATTTGGTCCATAGAACTTCTTGATTTGTGTGGTGAGCCATTGGAGGAAGAATGTGAGATACAGTCTTAGAAGGAATATGCTAATCTAGGGGTTTTGTGATTGGATGGTTATTGTCTAGTAAATGTTATAGTAGGTCCCAATTCATATAATTTTATGTGTTCTATGTTAGATATGTTCTTATTGGTTAGGATCATTAAATAGGAAAACTAATGAGCTTAGTGTATACATCCAAGGGTGATTTAATCAAATTTATAGGTTATAAGTTTTGGAGTAAATTAATTAATATTTATTCCAGTACTTAATGCAAACTTAGGAAAAGGTCATCTAGTTTTGATTGCAAGTGTTATTGCATTAACTATGCATTTCAATCAGTTATGTTCTTTATTCTTTTTGTTACACACAAGATAACCACACTTAACTGATTCATGCATTCTATTATCTCACTCATCTCTCAGCCAGAACTCCATCATTCAGGGTCTCATGTTGAGTTCACCTGAGTCTACATAAGGATATTCAATCCTTCATTGTAATCATTCAGTAATTGATTCGATAATCAATAATCATTATTGTTTCACATATTTTGTTGTGCAATTTCTCATTTGTGTGTGACAGGTTTCTCTTTACAATATCATCTAGGGCTTGTGGGATCTCAATCATGGATTCTTTCACTAAGATATTGTGGTTTACTAGATGATTAAAGGGTCACCACACATTTAAGAGGTAAGTTCTTATTTTATGAGATTGGCATCACCTAAATTGTTTATCTTTTACAAATAAGAAACCCTTTAACCTTTAGTTATTCTTATGTTTTCTAGTAGGTAGAGAGTTGTTTCTTCAAGGCTCTTATCATGTACGTCAATTCAGATGTATGGTGGAGTGAATAAGATAATATCAATTGTCGACCCTCAATAATTCTAATAACCACAATCCTAAATAGTGGTCTAGTAAATAAAATATTATATGATTTAACATCAAGACTATTATGATCCAAAATATTTTCATATGGTTGTCTTGGAGTTCTATCAAGTTGTCCTTATGATTTAGCCAATTGTTAATCTTATTAACATTTAGTGTAATAAATTAACTATAGTAAATAGATTATTGAAGACTTTTGAGAAGAATGAAGTTCAATGTCATGCTTCATCATTATATTTTTCCTGTTTCTCCTTACTTTCCGATTTAACATTATAGATTTTATGTAAAAATAAAATCTAAGTCTTAATATAGTATTTTATGTAACAAATATGCACTTTAACACGTATAGAGTCTATTAAAGACTGGATGAGATCCAATACATAAACACTCATTCATTTATAACCCATCACGTATTATATGTCCAAACTTTGTTAACTTTTTGGACATGTAGCTTTTGCGACCCCATAGCAAAAATAAGTTTAAACGTTTAACGTATCATTTATGAATCCAGATAGGTAGATGAAAGCGTTCCGACTTAAAAAAAAGTTCCAGTGATTAATGGAAGGGAATTTATTATATTTATCTGTCACCGCGAGTCACAAAATATCGAAACAATGTACAAGTGTCGTGAAATTCCATAGCGGAAAATCTTGAATAAGAAGTCGAATTCACAATCTCCACTCAACCTTGTTTTATCTACTGCAGCAACTCGGATCCGGAATGTGGCCTGCACAGTTAGGACACGACGCTAACATCTCCACAACTTCAAGCAGATTATCAATCGATTTATTGTTGTTCATGGCTGCATTCGTACTCACTTTTTCCTTGAGGATCGATCGCGCAGACACAGCGAGGGAAAACATAACATTGAGCACAAGCAGCACTACCATCATTTTCAGAAGCATTGATCTACCCATACTAACTGCTAGGACGAATTTGAAGTAATGAAACGTGTTCGGTTTACGAATAAAGAGAGAAAAGCTGGGTGAATGTCTTGCGAGATACTGAGCGAAGATCGAGAATGGTGATGAATAAAGAAAGTAAACCGTATTTATAGAGATAGACAACGGAGTGCAAACATATGAATCGGTCAACATTGAAATGCGCTCAACAAGGGTGCTATTCAAAGTAGAACAATGGCGCGTTGAAGAGGCAAAAGGACTTTTACGGTCTTCAAAGGTACTTTTATTTTAACAAGTGTCGCAAAGTAGAACAATGGCGCCTCGAAGAGGGACGTATTTTTTGGACCAAACATTAAAATTAGAATTTCTTGTTGATTGTATTTCAGTTTTGACATTTTCGACTTTAGAAATGATGTTATTCAACAATTAAAGTTTTTAGTTTAAGTGATATTTTAGATAATCTTTGAAGATATTGAATTAATTTGATGGAGAAAATTATAGGTAATAAAAATTTAGTCTATTTTGATTTTGTCATGTGGATGATTCAAGGGAGAATTTGGAGTTGGATTAAATACTAGAAGTTTATATTTGATAGTTAGATTTTGAAATTCTATAAATTGTGTAATGTCATATGTTCTTCATATAGGTGATAGCAAGTATAATTATAAAAATAAAATTCGTGTTCTATTAGATCCCCAACAAACAATATTAAAAATAATAGTAAAAAATAAATTCTTAAAAGTGGGTAGGAAAAGAGATCAAGAGAGAGTGGAGATTACTAAGGAAACATTGGTTGAATTTAAGCTCATTCGCACTTTAGATTCTCATAGATCTCTATTTCCTAAAAAATATAGTTCTCTCATGGAATGCTAAGGGTTTAGGTAGCACCCCTCATCAAAAATTTATTTGAGAACTTATTTAGATTTATAATCTTGATATTATTTTCCTTGCGGAAATGAAACTTTTGTGGACGAATGCTAGTTACTTCTTCTATATTATGGTAAGCTAGTTAGTATCAGTGTGTTTGAGTTCCATATTCTATAGCAGGGTTATATTTCCATTTGGATCTTAGCAACTTACACCTTTTATTTGGATAGCAAGTAATCATTTCATTTCAATGATTGGTACTTGTTTCAATTTTGGAAGCCTAATTTTCATATTCAATTTTTATGCTCGTACACTTTTTCATGAAAAGGTCTTGTTATTGTCATATATTCTATTTTTCTTTTTATGTTTTCTTTTGTTCCTTAGATCTTATCTAGGGATTTTAATATCATTCCTTATTTTGAAGAGAAAATTCGACGTGAGAAAATTCGATGCTTGAATTGGCTTAGTCAATCTTTAACCTTATTCTAATAAAATACATCTTTTCTTAATAATGTAGATGTCAAAGCAAGTGGTGGTTGATCACTTGGAATAACATCACATGTGCTTCTACTTCTATTTTCAAGATGTTAGATTTTTTCTATTATTGGATTGAGGATAATTGGACTACTGCCTCTAAAAAGTTCAATGGCATGATTTAGATCATTGGCCCATTAATATTTATTTTCCTTTTTTTGTTTGAAAAAAAGGTCTTGTTCATGTTCCAATTGATGTGGCTTTATGATCAAACTCTATATGAGCACATGGAAATGCAATTGATGGATAAGAAGCCTCCATAGTTATTTTCAAAAAAGGCTTTAGTATTTCAAGTTTATGTTTAAATAATTTAACAACTATGGATTTGCTAAAAAAAATTAGCAAAAGACATGATTAGGAAAAGCTGAAAGATATTAATTTTTAGATAAGACTATTTGGTAATGTTAGAGAATGATTTTAGAAAGAGTTTCTTATGTCCAAACAATTTCAATAATGGGAATTTGAGATGAAATATTTTGGAAAAAGAAATCGAGAGTTATTTGGCTTTAGGAGGGGAATAATATACCTCCTTTTTTTTATAATTGTATTAAGGAAAGAATGATAAATAATGTTATTTCATCTATTATTTCTTGTCAAGAAATTCATTTGTCATCATCCTATTATTTTAATAAGGAGTAGTTTCATATATCTCTACATTATTGAATGAAAATGGTCTTGCAGTAGTGGAGGATGGAAATTTTATTTTAGATCATGTCCCTTATTTGGTTATTAAGGATACAAATGGTTTTCTTATGGGGAATATTAAACCTATAGAATTGAAAATAAAATAAAAAAATTCAAAGGTAAGTCTTGTAGTCTTGATGGATCCCGTATTGATTTTTTTCAAGAATTTTAGGATATATTGAAGAATGAATTTGTAATATTTGTGTGTAAAACATATTCTAATAAGAAGATGATTAAATCAATACATTTTAATTTTCTAGGTTTAATTCCTTAGAAAGTGGGGAAAAGTATTTTGATATATTTCATTTCATAGCTAGATTTGTAATCTCTTCTCCAAAGTCATCACTAAAATAATTTATGTATTATAAGTGGATTTGAGAATTTTATGATATTCTTTAATAGAGGGCTATGTGAATGGCCATTATATTATAATTAGTATTGTTTTTGATAAAGGAAAAATTGGGTTTTACAGGGACCCGAAACCACCAAGTTTACAACAAAAGAAAGAGGACAAAAATTCCAGTAGAAAAAATAGGCTGCTAAAAAGGAAAATACCAGAAAAAGCAATAGCCAACCACAAAAGACTAGGAAGGTCAATGAGAAAGTCAGTGGGGATGCAAACCAAAAAACCATCAATAACTAACCCATAGTCTTTAGAACAGACTCAATCTTTGCCTCCAAGTCCTACATATCCTGAACCCCTTTCTTGAATGTTTGAATCATCTACAGTATCGGAGGAGCCTTTCTTTTTAGATTAGCCCTGGTTCTCTTAGAAATCCCAATGTCCTCTTCCTGGTTTTTATCTTTCACCTCTTCCAAGTCAACCACCAAGGACCCCTATTGAACTTTGTCCAATTTTTTAGTCATAGCATTGATAATGATGGAATTATGTCTTGCCATCCTATTGTTTCATTCAACAATTATTTTCACAGTATTTTTAATTTTTTCCAAATCTATTTCAATCCTTCTGTCCTTCCCCAAATTGTCCTGGATCTCTTTATTGGCACTGTGATCTTTACACTCTTCATTCTTCTTGCTTAACGTAGAAGCCTTATCTCTCATTTCTTCCAATTTACTCTGGAGGGCCCAATTTTTTATTTTCAGATCATTGATTTCATGAAAGACCCATTTTGACAATATGAAATGGTCCATCGCATTAATCCTGGGTATACCCAGGAAATCAGCAGAGGGTTCCCTATCAAGATTGAAGCAATTTTTTGCAGGGTCAGAGGCTCTAGGGGATCCAATTCTAACATCTTTATTCGATGAAAGGACAATAGAGGATGAATTATTGTGAGCACCAGAGTCCTCAAACTTAGGAGAGTCTTCAGAATAAGAGACAAGGTTTTTAGCAGTAGAGCTTCCAGGATTAGACATAGGGTAGGCATTAACAAACTAGGGATTATTGGTTAGATTTTTCTTGCTAGTCTGAATAGAGGGTGGACTCAAGACCATCCTCATCAGGCTCAAATTGGGAAAATTCCCCAAATAGATAGGTTCAGTGTCATCCTCCTCAGACTCTGAGGAAGCAACCAACTTAGTAGGGGCTGACATATTTTGAAAATATTCAATGATTAACCTAATCAAACCAGTATGCAAAATAGGATATCTTTTTGAGTTTTTCTTATGGTCATCCAAACTCTTTCTTAAGGAACAAAGAAGATAGTGGGGAAGAGAAACCCTGACCTTATAGCGAAAATGGTTAAGCAAGGAAAAATGATAGCCCTAGGCCCTAGTGAAATGACCATCCAAAGTAATATACTCCATGATGATGCGAAACACTTTCCTCCAGAGAGATTTGATGGTGTCAACCTCAAAGAAACTGTTAGAAATTTTCACTAGTTTCAATCTTTCCTTATCTCTCTTTAGAAATCTGACCACAACTTCATTTGAGAAAACCCTGTCCCTAAAAATTGTGTCCTTCAGTGGACATGCTAGTTACTTCAGCTATAATATTTTCGTCAAGCTAGACTTTCCTACCAAAAAGGGTTAATTCCCTATTTTCCCAATTCCTCTCAAAATGATTTATAGCTTCCTGATTAGACCAGTGGAGTTTTTCTAGAAAAGGGATTGAACCCTTGCTTTTGACTTTGTTCCACGCTTTAGTGTTTCATGTGTGCATCTCAAAGCTGTCTGACTCAACTTTTTTTCTTTCTCCTCCTATGCAATCTAATGATGGTGATGTATTTTCCCCATTCTATCATCATTAATGAGATGACACACATCTTGCCCATGTGATGCATCATAGTTCAATAAGGCATGAACATTAGCACCTAAATCACTAATATTTAGCCAAGTGCATTGTCCTTTACTTTGAACCTCTTCATTCGCAAAAAATTCTACCACAGCATTGGCTTCTCTATAAGCGTGTGAAATATTTATATTATCAAACCTAGCTAACTTCAAAATAGCCTTATCAATCCAAGACTTTATGGTCCACGAGGGAGGGGCCTACTTAAAAGACATTCAATTATATTTTTAGAGTCCCCTTCAAGCCAAAGGTTTTTAAAATTCAAACTATGAGCCAAATTAATAACATGAAAAGTTCCAGTAGCCTCAGCAAGATGATTGGTTTGAGAACCAAGGGGAGTGGTAGCCGCACTGAGGAAATTGCCAAAAGAATCCCTTATGACTCCCCTGCAACCCGCTGCCCCATCAAAGTTGGCTTTGATCCGACCATTAGGCAGAAAAGTCCAGCAAACACCCTCCCTATCCTTCTTAGCATGTTTAGGGACACAAGAAACATCAAGATTAATATTCATTTCCTTGGCTACCATGAGATCATAGGATGAACAAGCCACTTTCTCAGTATTACCAAAATTCTAGGGGATAGTATTGAAATTTTCTTTCAATAATCTGATTATTTTATCAAACACAATGGCCACCGAAGATTCTTTATCTCTATAAACTCTATTATTTTGTTCCTTCCATAGACCCCAAGCAACATGAGGGAAAGAAAAATTCCACAGTTTTGCAAGAGTAGGATTGTGTGTCGGGGCTTTCCATTGTATATTAAAGTCTTCAATTGACAAGGGGAAAACCAATGATAAATCCCAGTAATAGAGGAATTTTTCCCAGATCGAGGCTGCAAAAGGACAATGAAGAAAGAAATGAGATACTAACTCAGCTTCCATTTTGCAAAGATAACATCTATTGGGTATTTGAAGGCCACGCTTGCAAAGGTTATAAACCGTGAGAACTTTCTTTTGAAGAAGGATCTAAAAGAAGATGTTGAGATTAGGGACTAGGTGTTTGAACCAAGCCTTCGACCAAAAGGGAGGAGGAACCTAGAGACAGAAGATAGCCTAGCAAAAGCTGACAAAACAAAATAATTACCCTAGGGTTCATAAGTCCAAACAAGACGATCTTACAACTAATCATGGCAAAGTATGACAACTGGCAAGGATGAATGAACAAGAGCAAGAGCCTGACTAACAAGACACAGATCCACCCACTTTCCATTCAACCAATAATCTTTAACATACAGACCAAATAGAGCTTTGCAAATCTCAGCGCACTCACAAAAAGGTTCAATTTTGATAAGGGGCTCATTAAACAACCATTTATCCTCCCAGAATCTAGTTTAGTTTCCACTCCTGACTTTCCAACCCACTCCTATTTCAACAAACTTTCTTCCAGTAATCAAATTATTCCAGCATGTTGATCCTCTAGTTAGAAGATGGGAATCCATCTTAATAATAAGAGATCTTTTATTCTCCAAATATTTGCTTGTCAGGATATCAATCCATTCACCTAAGGATGAAAATATTCTCCAAATTTGTTTAGCTAGAAGCATCTTGTTAACCATTATGATTTTTCTAAGACCTAAACCACCATCCTTTTTAGGTCTACACACCAGATCCCACCCTATGAAAGGAAACCTTTTTTTTTCTTCAACACCCAACCAAAGAAATATTTTTTGAATCTTTTCAGTGGCATCTGCAAACTTGGCAGGGATTTTAAAGAGGCTTAAAGCATAAATCTACAAATTCTAAAGAGTAGCTTTGAGGAGTTGTAATTTACCCACTTGACTTAGCAAAGCTCCTTTCCATCTAGCAAGCTTCTTACTGAACCTCTCAACCAACGAAATCCAAAAGGACTCCAGAAGTTTAAGGATTAAAGGTAAACCTTGATAGGTGGTAGGTAAAGACTCCAACCTGCAACCAAGGACCTTGGCAATTTTATTCTATCTATGTTCAGGAGTATTAAAGAAGAAGAGAGAAATTTTCTATTTATTAATCAATTGGCCAGATGCCTTCCCATATGCATCCAACAAATTTTTCAAATTCTTTCCCTCCAAAATAGTAGATTTTCCTAAGAGCATGGTATCATCGACAAATTGTTGATGAGAGAAAATCAAATTGTTAGAGGACAGTTTAAGATCAACAAGGGATCTTTGATCTATCAGCCTTTTCAAGTTTCTTCCAAGACTTTTGGCCATGATAGTGAATAAAATAGGAGAGATAGGATATCCTTGTCTTAAACCTCTGGATCTTTGGAAGAAAATTGAGGGAGATCCATTAACCAAAACAAAGATAGAAGCAGTAGAAACAAACTATTCCACCAATTGAAGAACCATGTTGTAGAACCCAAACGCCTTTAAAATTTTGAACAAGAATTTCCAATCAACTCTATCATAGGCTTTTGAGATATCAAGCTTTAAAAGGAAGCCTTTAGTCTTATATTCAACTAGAGAATGGATATTCTCATGCACTGTGACTATAGAATCAAGGATTCATCTACCAGGGACAAATCCAGTCTATTGAGGTGAGATTAGAGTAGGAAAAAGAATTAAAATTTTGGAAGTCAAAACCTTCAAGATGATTTTATAGATCGAGTTACAGAGGCCGATTGGTTTGAAAGCATCAAAGTTCACCACTCCAGGCTTCTTAGGGATAAGAACAAATAAAGTAGCATTCAAATCTTTTAGGAAACTTCTAGACCCAAATAATTCTTTTACAACATTCACCACATCCTCTCTAACAATCTCCCAAAACCTTTGAAAGAAGAACATAGGGAAACCATCCGGACCCAGAGCTTTACTCCCTTCAAAGGAAAATTCAATCTTCCTAACTTCCTCACTAGAAGGAATAGTAGTCAACATAGAGTTATCTTCCTGATTGATCACATTAGGTATAAATTCTATCAAATGATCTTGATCATGCTGGTTATTTTCCTCATTCTCAAAAAGAGTATTTTTGAAAAGGATAACAGCATGCCTTTTAATATCCTCCTCCTCATACCTATTACCATCAACTTCAATATGAGAGATTATGTTGACCACCCTATGTTTTGAAGCCAACAAGTGAAAGTGCCTAGTGTTTTTGTCACCAGCCGATAACCATAAAGCTCTAGATCTTTGTCTCCAGAACTCCTCTTCTTTTGCAATGACGTCATGTATCTTAATAAAGAGATCATTCTCTTTTTCATTAATATCATTCAAATAGCCTTCCTTCTGGATTTTATATTGGATCTCCCCTAGGTCCATTTGAAGATCAAATTTAATCCTAAAAATGTTCCCAAAGGACTCTTTTTTCCATTTTTTAAAATTAAATTTAACTTCCCTTATTTTTTTAGCCACTCTAAACATAGTTGTACCAAAGGTATTAATATTCCACCATTTCCTAATTTCCTCTTTAAAGAGAGGATGGGAAAGCCACATTTTTTCAACTTTGAAGGGGATATTTTTCTTAATCTTTAAAGGATCCGCAACAAAACTTATGGGAAAATGGTCAGAACCAATCCTAGAAAGGGCTTTAAGAGAACAATAATAGTTTAAAAACCATTGATCAAAGATTCAATATCTATCTAATCTAACTTGGATTAGATCCATACCCTTTCCACGATTCAACCAGGTGTAAGAGCCTCCTTGCAAGTCAAGATCAATCAACAGCTGACTGTTAATAAAGTTCTGAAGATCCTCCTTACTTTCAGACTTGATTTGGGATCCTCCAAATTTTTCTTCATTCGATAAGGGAGTATTAAAGTCTCCCATGACTGCCCAAGACTCACTAATAAAAATCCTCTGGAAGGCAACCAGCTCTAGCCAGAAAGATTTTCTAAAACCTTTTCCATTTGGAGCATAGATATTTGATTGAATCCAGTTGAAATTATCCCTAATATGGGTGAATCTAGTAGCAATATGGTTTGTACCTTCCAAGATCAGATTCCCTTTTATTATGTGACTATTTCTTAATGAACTATTCATTCTATCAATTGTTCTAACAAGATAAGAGCAAGAAGATGAGTCCATGAAATGCCTATTGAAAATCAATTTGTGTCATGTAAGTATCAAAATAAATTACATATTGGAAACTTGACTCCAAGTCTATACATCCAAAATTGGTTTGGAGAATATTAATTAAATATTGGTTATTTAATTAATAAAAATCTTTATTTCCTCTACTGTATAAATAAATTACAAAGTTTATTCATATAGTTTGTATTTTTTAATTCCTCTTATCTAAACCACTTTCTTCATGATTTAATTAAATAAACAAAATTAACTATTTTTTTTATTTGATTAAATTCCCTTTCATTAAATTTGAATTCTTAATTCAAATTTTGTCACATTTCTCCATATTCTTCTAACTCCTTCCACATCAACTTCCATCTCACCGTGTGTCACATAAAAATAATTATTCCTAATTTCTAAAATGGGTATTTACCATAAAAAAACTCAAAAAACTTAGAGACACATGGCTTCTCCTTCCCTTTTATTATTCTCAACACTTGGCAAGATTATTCTATTAAAGGGGACAACTTCCTTATTTCTCTCTAACCTCCTCATTTCTCACCATCGATCTCTCCAAAATTAATCTTGATCATCCATTACTACCAACTCATCTGATGGCTTGGTGAAATCTATAAATAGAGGCTCATTTACAACTTTTCAATAAGAGAGGATTGCATACAATTACTCTGCAGAAATCATCTTAGTATTTGAGAGCTTAGTTTACATTATAGCTTAGCATTTTAGAATAGTTTAGCAAGTAAATTAGAATCATGGCTTCTTTGTTAGACGTGTCTTAGTTTACTTATAGCATTTAGAATAATTTTCATAACATCTCCATTAATTTAATTCAACATTGCATCATTCCATTTAGCATTATGTATACAACAACATATTATCCAACATATCATTTATTTCATCATCTAGCCAAATCATCGGATCATGTATGTGTAGACATAGTTTTTGCATTCTAGTTTAATGACTACTCATTTCTTAAGTGTCATCCCAGTAATTCAGTGCATAATTAAGATTTGAGAGCACTAATTAATTTAGATTTTCTTAATGTAATACATTGCATTTGTTGTGTGTTATTGATTATTATAATTCATGCATTTTCTCACACATAAATTATTGTCCACTATGGGGCCTAGCCCCTATTATTTTAATATTTTCTAGAAATTATGCTTTATAGATTCAAACATGAATTTCTCTAGCGCAATAGTTGATTCTTCTGTCACACCCCAAAGATTCTCTATCACATTCATCGACTATTTTGGTGCAAAAACCTATTTATCCAGCGCATCCACGCCACTCTATGGTGCATCAGGGGGTTTCTATAGCACATTTACTATTTTATGTAGTGCATTCATTATTTTCTATAACACATTTTCCTTTTCAATGCATCAGCTTACTATAATGGCACATTTGATTTTCTCTACAAATTTCTTTCGAGTCTGAAAGCTAATGAATGTTTTTCTATTATAAAGACTTTATGAACACTATCAAATACTCTGTTGAAACTTTGGAATGTTGTCAAAGGAACATTTATTGCAAACTACTGGTAAATTTTATGCAGGGGCTGGAGTAATTTATATACTTTTTGCTTAATTTATGAATCTAGAATAATTAGGAAGGAAAGAACACCATGTCTGTTCTGTGTATTGAATGGTAGGCATATTCTCTCCCCTTAACTAGGTGATGAAAAAAATAGACCCATTCATATTTATTTGTGAGTGTGAGTGGAGTATATAGAGACCCTTTTGACAGAAACAAATTCCCACTCAGTTTACCAGAATTGGGACTGATTCACCCAAAATGGTGAATGAGTCCCCCAGGCCTGAAAAAGATCATCAACATCATTTCAAAATAAATTTCCTATCTTCATCAATTTTCCAAGTCCACACTTTTAGTCTGATTCATTTTTGTTGCATTTTTCAATTAATTTGTAGGTGATTTTGCAATACACAATGTGTTGTCAAATCTATTGTTCTCCTTTAGTTTTTATTCATTAGCCAATCAATCTTATTAGTTTCTTGTATTCAAACATTGCATCTATGAATTTTCTATCCTTTTTCCATCCATATCACATTAATCTTTCAATGTGAACATAAGCATTTTTGGACCTATCTTTCTCCTTTTAGGTGAAAAACCTTAGAAGAGCTAGAGTACATAGGAACCTAAAAATCTATGGTTCACATAAATTTTTGGTATCCAGCGTCTTTCTAGCACTCTTAGGGTTTTTCACGGGTATGTGTGGGATCATCATACAAAAAAGAGGCCCTTAAGTGGGGACAAATTTAGAACAATTAGAGTTAGACAACTTGACATAAAAATTTGAATAAGTTATCTATATTATTTCAAAAATATGTAAGAATAGAATGTATAGAAAATAGAATGTAATTTATAAACTACTAGGTTTATTTCAAAAAAAAAAAATATTTGGTGAAAATTTGAAATTTCAATGCAATAGTACTTAAATTTAAGGGGAAAAATAAGAAGTAGGTGTCTGTGTAACCACCCTAACCACAATAAAATGATAATATTTTTTAATAATATTTTAAATATAAGTAGATGACTCATGTCCCGATGTGATGCATATTTTTTATAATTTTTTTCCAAGAGAATAATTAATTATGAATTTTTTATTACAACTTTTAAAAAATATATAAACTTGTATGTCTGACCACCTTAACTTGGTAAAAACTTCATGAAATTCATTTTTTTAATCCCATAGTATGCAAAGTATAAAATGTGACACATGTTTCAAATTCAAAAAATATGATACTGTTTAAAAGCTATAGATGTTTTTCAATCTGCCTATCAATCAAGACTTTACTAGTAATTCAAATAGAAAATGAATAATAATTATTTATTAAATTCAAAGTAAAGCATAATTTATATTGGTGGAAACCTAAGAATCTCCTTTAAAAACCATTTTCGTTTCATCAATTTTGGGTAAAAATTTTTTGTCAACCACATATCCTACACATACCCATCATATCACCACTTTTTGGTCCATCATGATCATCCACATACCCATCATGGAACAAAAAGGCCCTTAAGTGACGAAAAATTTAGAAAAATCAGAGTTAGGAAACTTGACGTAAAAATTTGAATAAGTTACGTATATTAATTCAAAAATATGTAAGAATGGAATCTATAGCAAATTCAATGTAGTTTCTAAACTACTAGGTTTATTTAAAAAAAATCTATTTGGTAAAAATTCTAAATTTCAATGTAGTAGCACTTAAATTTCAAGGAAAAAATAAGTAGGTGTTTGTCTAACCACCCTAACCTCAATAAAATGATAATATTATTTTATAAGATTTTATATATAAGTAGAGGACTCATGTCCCGGTGTAATGCATAGTTTTTGTAATTTTTTTCCAAGTAAATAATTAATTATGAATTTTTTATTACAAATTTTAAAAAATATAAAAACTCATACGTCTAACCACCTTAACTTGGTCAAAAATTCATGAAATTCTTTTTTTTTAATCCTATAGTATGCGAAGCATAGAATATGATGCATATTTTGGATTCAAAAATTGTGATACCATTTGAAAGCTATAGATGTTTTTCAATCAACCTACCAATTAGGACTTTAGTAATAATTCAAATAGAAAATGAATAATAATAATTTATTAAATTCAAAGTAAAGCATAATTTATATTGGTGGAAAGCTGAGAATCTCCTTTAAAAACCCTTTTTGTTTCATCAATTTTGGGTTAAGAAAAAGTCATCAACCACATACCCTACACATACCCATCATATCGCTATTTTTTGGTCCATGATGATATTGCACATACCCATCATATCGCCATTTTTTGGTCCATGATGATATTGCACATACCCATCATATCGCCATTTTTTGGTCCATGATGATATTGCACATACCCATCATGGAAAAATAGGCCCTTAAGTGGTGAAAAATTTAGAAAAATCAGAGTTAGCCAACTTGACATAAAAATTTTAATAAGTTATCTATATTATTTCAAAAATATGTAAGAATATAATCTATAGAAAATTGAATGTAGTTCCTAAACTACTAGGTTTATTTAAAAAAAATCTATTTGGTGAAAAATTTAAATTTCAATGCAATAACAGTTAAATTTCATGGAAAAAATAAGTAGGTGTTTGTCTGACAACCCTAACCATAATAAAATGATAATATTTTTTATAATATTTTAGATATAAGTAGATGACTCATGTTTCGATGTGATGGATATTTTTTTATAATTTTTTTGCAAGTAAATAATTAATCATGAATTTTTTATTACAACTTTTAAAAAATATAAAAACTTGTATGTTTGACCACCTTAACTTGGTCAGAACTTCATGAAATTCTTTTGTTTTTTAATCCTATAGTATGCAAAGGATATAATGTGACACATATTTCAGATTCAAAAAATGTGATACCATTTGAAAGCTATAGATGTTTTTCAATCAGCCTATCAATTAGGACTTTAGTCGTAATTCAAATAGAAAATGAATAATATTTATTTATTAAATTCAAAGTAAACCATAATTTTTATTGGTGGAAAGCTGAGAATATCATTTAAAAACTCTTTTTCTTTCATCAATTTTGGGTAAAAAAAAGTCGTCAGCCACATACCCTACACATACCCATCATATCACCACTTTTTGGCCCATCATAATCCTACACATACCATCACCTAAAAGGAGAAAGATGGGTGAAAATGCAATGCACACATTCAAAGATTAATGTGATATGGATGCAATATGTCTAAATGAATTGATTTAAATGCAGAAAACTAATGAAATGTATTGATTATTAAGAGGAAACTATCAAAAAGCATGTTTTTTGAAAACACATTGTGATATGTAGAAAACACCTAGAAATGAATACAAAACTGAATAGAAATGAACCAAGCCAAGAGCGTGCACCTGAGATTTGGAAGCAGGCTCGAAATGATACTTGAAATGTTGTTGATGCTAGAAATTTGGCCTAGTGGGACTCATTCACCATTCTGGGAAAATTAGTCCTAGTTCTATGAAACTGAGCCAGAACCCGTTTCAAACAAAAGGGTATCCAGAAATGCAGAAAACCCTGTTCAGGCCTAGAAATGGGACTTATTCACCACTGATGGAAAATGAGTCCACTTTTTAATTTTTATGCTCCTGCACTTTTTCAAGAAAAGGTCTTGTTATTGTCATATATTCTATGTTTTCTTTTGTTCCTTAGATCTTATCTAGGGATTTTAATGTCATTCCTTCTTCTAAAGAGAAAATTTGATGCTTCAATTGGCTTAGCTAATCTTCAACCTTATTCTAATAAAATACATATTTTCTTAATATTGTACATGTCAAAGCAAGTGGTGGTTGATCACTTGGAATAACATCACATGTGCTTCTACTTCTATTTTCAAGATGTTATATTTTTTCTATTATTGGATTTAGGATAATTGGACTACTACCTCTAAAAAATTTAGTGGCATGATTTAGATCATTGGCCCATTAATATTTCAGTTTTTTTGGTTTGAAAAAAAATCTTGTTCATGTTCCAATTGATGTGGCTTTATAATCAAGCTCTATATGATTACATGAAAATGTAATTGATGGATAAGAAGCCTCCATAGTTATTTTCAAAAAAGGATTCACTATTTCAAGTTTATGTTTAAATAGTTTAACAACTATGGATTTACTAAAAAATTTAGCAAAAGACATATCATTAGGAAAAACTGAAAGATATTAATTTTTAGATAAGACAATTTGGTAATGTTAGAGAATGAGTTTAGAAAGAGTTTCTTAAGTCCAAACAACTTCAATAATGGGAACTTGCGATGAAATATTTTGGAAAAATAAATCAAGAGTTATTTGGCTTTAGGAGGGGAATAATATACCTCCTTTTTTCATAATTGTATTAAGGAAAGAATGATAAATAATGTTATTTCATATATTATTTCTTGTCAAGAAATTCATTTGTCATCATCCTATTATTTTAATAAGGAGTACTTTCATATATCTCTACATTATTGAATGAAAATAGTCTTGCAGTAGTGGAGGAGGGAAAGGTTATTTTAGATCATGTCCCTTATTTGGTTGTTAAGGATACAAATGGTTTTCTTATGGAGACTATTAATCCTATAGAATTGAAAACTAAAATAAAAGAATTCAAAGGTACGTCTTGTAGTCTTGATGGATCCCCTATTGATTTTTTTCAAGAATTTTAGGATATATTGAAGAGTGATCTTGCAATATTTGTGTGTAAAACATATTCTAATAAGAAGATGAGTAAATCAATACATTTTAATTTTCTAGGTTTAATTCCTTAGAAAGTGGGGAAAAGTATTTTGATAGATTTCATTTCACAACTAGATTTGTAATCTCTTGTCCAAAGTCATCACTAAAATAATTTATGTATTATAAGTGGATTTGAGAATATTTTGATATTATTTAATAGAGGGATATATGAATGTTCATTAGATTATAAATAATATTGTTATTTCTTAAGGAACTATTCATTCTATCAATTGTTCTAACATGATAAGAGCAAAAAGATGAGTCCACGAAATGTGGAAGTTTTCACCTTAAGCAAAAAATGAAATCGTCTTGCAAAAAGTGGGATCCCACATTTTAATAAACAGGATCTCATTTAGGTTTGGGATATCGAGCCTAAAATCAAAAAACATGATCTCGCTTTTCAAAAAAGGGATCTTCTTTTGAAAATTTTCCATTTTTCAAAAGTTTTCAAAACGTGATCTTGTTTTGAAAACTTTCCAAAAATGGAAATTTCCTTTTCTACTTTTCAAAATGGGATCCCATTTTCAAAACTTTTCATTTTGGAAACTACATTTTTAAAATTACCAAAATGGAAAATTTCCATTTTGGTAATTTTCAAAATGGAATCACGCCAGAAAAGCATAAAAAAAATATTTTTTTATGAAATGGGATCCCATTTTTTAAAAATATGATTTTTTGGTCAAGTTTGTGCTTTGTTTTTTGGTTCAAGAAAAGGTTTGGGGATCCTAACCTAGGATCTAGACCTATTTTGACCTGCAAGTTGAAGGTCCTAGAAATGTCACAAGAAAATAGTGACTTTGGGCATACATCTTAAGACATTTTTTGTATATTTTTTTGATGAAATTAAAACCTATTATAGATGAGACAATGTAGATTTTAAATATGTAATTTTTTTAACAATTGGATTTTTTTTTAATTTTTCATTTAATTTCTAATGAAACAATCCATAAACTTTGATTATTAGGAATTTTTTAGTATTTTAATAACTTTTTATTATCATAATTTTTTGATGAATGGATTGCATGAAAGCATACTTCAGACAATTCTTTTCAATTTTTTTTAAAAAAATAAGTTTAGGTCATCTTATGTGTGATGTACATGATGAAATTTTAAAACATCAAATATGGACAATAAAAAATTAACAAAAAAATAAATTCAATAAAAAATTACAAAAAAAATATGGAAAGCATGCTTCAGTGAGTGACCAATCTTTTTCCAAAAGTATTTAGAAAAATATGATTATTTAGGTCAAAATATGGATGGCATACACATGCATGGCATGGTAAAAAGAAATGACTTCTAAACATTGGTTTTCAGAAATTCCTATTGAAAATCAATTTGTGTCATCTAAGTATTGAAATAAATTACATATTGGAAACTTGACTCCAAGTCTATACATCCAAAATTGGTCTAGAGAATATTAATTAAATACTGGTTATTTAACTAATAAAATTTTTTATTTCCTCTACTATATAAATAAATTGCAAAGTTTATTTATATAGTTCATATTTCTTAATTCCTCTTATCTAAACCAATTTCTTCATGATTTAATTAAATAAAAAAATTTAGCTAATTTGTTTTATTTTATTAAATTCCCTTTCATTAAATTTGAATTCTTAATCTAAATTTTGTCACATTTCTCCATATTCTTCTAACCACCTTCCACATCATCTTCCATCTCACCATGTGTCACATGAAAATAATTATTCCTAATTTCTAAAATGGGTATTTACCATCAACAAACTCAAAAAAATTAGAGACACATGGCTTCTCCTTCCCATTTATTCTTTTCTACACTTGGCAAGATTATTCTATTAAAGGGGACAACTTCCTTATTTCTCTCTAGCCTCCTCATTTCTCACCATCGATCTCTCTAGACTTAATCTTGATCATCCATTGCTACCAACTCATTTGATGCCTTGGTGAAATCTATAAATAGAGGCTCATTTACAACTTTTTCATAAGAGAGCATTTGAGATATTAGTTTACATTATAGCTTAGCAATTGAGTATAGTTTAGAAAGTAAATTAGAATCATGGATTCTTTGTTAGATGTGTCTTAGTTTACTTATAGCATTTAGAATCATTTTCATAACACCTCCATTAATTTAATTTAGCATTGCATCATTCCATTTAGCATTATGTATACAACAACTTATCATCCAACATATCATTTAGTTGATCAGCTAGCCAAATCATTAGATCATGTAGGTGTAGACATATTTTATGCATTCTAGTTTAATGACTACTCATTTCTTAAGTGGCATCCCATTAATTCAGTGCATAATTAAGATCTGAGAGCACTAATACAGGATCCTTAGGAATAGAGAAAGATAGAATGTCTTTAAGGAATCGTTTTATCAAATTATGTTGTTAATTTAGATTTCCTTAATGTAATACATTGCATTTGTTGTGTGTTATTGATTATTATAATTCACGTATTTTCTCACACGCATAAATTGGTGCCCACTATGGGGCCAAGCCCTTGTTATTTTAATATTTTCTAGAAATTATACTTTACAGGTTCGAATGTGAATTTCTTTGCCGCAACCGTTGATTCTTTTGGTGGACCTGAAAGATTCTCTAGTGCATTCATCAACTATTCTAGTGCAACAACATATTTCTCCATTACATCCATGCCATTTTGTGGTGCATTAGGGGATTTCTATAGCACATTCATCATTTTCAATAGCGCATTTACTATTTTCTATAGTGAGTTCATTATTTTCTGTAGCACATTTTCATTTTCAGTGCATCAGCTTACTGTAATGGCACATTTGATTTTCTCTACAAATTTCTTTCAATTTTGAAAGCTAATGAATTTTTTTTTTGTTGTGCAGGCTTCATGAACACTATCAAAGAATTTGTTGAAACTTTGGAACACTATCAAAGAAACATTTGTTGCAAACTACTGATAAATTTGATGTAGGGGTTGGAGTAATTTATATCCTTTTTGCTTAATTTATGAATCTAGACTAATTAGGAAGGAAAGAACACCATTTTTTTTGTGTGTATTGAATGGTAGGAATATGCTCTCCCCTTAACTAGGTGAGAAAAAAACCAAACCTATTCTTTTTTATTTGCGAGTGTGAGTGGAGTATATAGCGTGTGTTCTTTCTTTGTTCATGCAAAACAAAGATTGATCGAACTACGGCTATAATTGCTTACTTTTGTTTCATCTTAGAGGGCCTACCTTGTGGGAAAAAGTAATCACCCAAGGGAATGACCCAACTGGTAAAACACTAAAGCCAAGCGACTTCCAACCAGTATATAAGTGTGGGTACTTGAGGAAAGGCAAGTATCATGAGGATTGTTTTGATGAGAAGGGTGGCAATGGTATCTCACCGCATGGATGATCCCCCATGAAAGAAATTTCTATACTAGAAACCTTGTTATAGTAGGACAAAAACCTTTATCTATTCCTTGGTGCAGTAATAGTCGTTGCAAAAGAATCCACATTCCCCTAGTTTTTAGTAGAGATGATCTACCTGCCATGGGATTTTTATGGGGTTTGTGTAGACACATCAAATTAGCATCATGCATATGCATCTTCTCATTCATAAATCAAATTCACATTGATCCATTCAGTAGGAAAATCAAGTTCATCATCCATTTAAATTAAATAAATTAACTTTATTTGATTTCAGCCTACTATTACCTTATTTAAATACATAAAATTCTAACATTTCATTAAACCACCTTTATCTTGCATCATCCATTTAATTAAATAAATTAGGACTTCATTTAATTGAAATACAATTCATATTTCTCCTTTTTTCATTTAAATAAATCAAATATCTAAGTCAAAGAGGTCAAACTTATCCTAATCATCATCCTAGCTAATTAATCCTAATTAAATGCCAATCCTCACCATTTGCATTCTCTAGATTTAGCCACTTGCACCAATAAATCAATTTATTGATTTATTAAAATCAACATTTTCACTCAACATGGAATGTTCCCTAGAATTTGAAATAAACAAGTGGAAATGTACATCCAACAAGTCATTTATGAGCTCTTACATGGCTCTTAAATCATGTCCCCTTCCAAAGGTCAAACTCAACATTCATTGCACAAATTTGAATTCAAATTTCTCCCCTCTTGGGCACATTTCCCAAATCTTGCACATGCATCAACCACTCACCACTTGACAAGTGTCTTCCTCTCATTTGTCCAATATTAGTCCCACATCCTCCATGTTTGACAATCTTATCATTTTCATCTCCAATATCATGCAAGGTCACTCTCTTCATTTGAGAAATGATCTTGTCTATCATTATCACTAGCTTATCTATCAAGGATTGGGAAAGGGCTATTTTCAACAGTAGCACCAATCCACTATGAGATATAATTTGATTCATGTTGTTTGTATGCTCATTTAGTCCTTCTTGTTGTTTTGATATCTTAATCAGCATATCTAACATGTTTCATTATTTCATAGGGATGTTGGATTATTAGTTTGGTTTTAAAATGCTAACCATTTGCAAATTTTCAACATCTACATATTGGCGCTAGAAGGAGGGCTTATTTCTCTATACTCTTGACTATTTAAATAGGACAACTACTAATGTTCTAGTTTAAACGACATAATGATTTCCAAATAAGGCATGCTAAAAACAACTATTACATTTTGTGTTTTGGGTTAACTATCTCAAACTGTATTTTGCGTCCCATTTTGTTTTTAATGGTTTTTCATGTTTCTTAAGACACCTTCAACTGGTAAAAAATATGGCACAAACCCAACAACAATACAATGATATGATGCACCCTTTTGAAAATCTTCCTATATTTTTCACTGAGTTCATCCTATTTGCCACATATCATCTTGAAGAGAGGCATATAATGTAGCAATTAGGGGCACATGGAACCAAGTCAAGATCATGGTAGATGCCTTCCCTATCATTTCCCATTCAAAGCTTGGTTTGACATGCTTTTACCTATGTGGAGCATTCTAAAAAAAATAATTACTTGTGTTGAAGTCGTCACACAGCATTAAGGCATTTTGCTGAGACCAAGTTTAGTTGGTTCAATTCTCCTTCTTATGGTAAAGATTATTCTTGTTGTTGCTTTAGCATTTGTAGTGTGTCCTCTTTGTAGTGCATCCTCTAAATGTGTGGTCTAGGCAGGGACTGTCGGCCAAGGATGGGAATTCAACTTTACACCTGGTAATGACGTTTGGTTTAGATCTTTTTTTTATGCCTTTTTTCAGCTATGCAAAACCTGCAACCAATGCATTCCATAAAATTACATCTCTCTGAGGCATTCTATCACATATTTCATGTGTCTTGACTATGCTTTCACAGCTTGAAATTCCTGACAGTTTCTAAAGCCTTTTCTAACAAATACATTTAATGCCTATCCTATAATCAGTGTACTCCATGAGATAACATTTTCTTCAGGCAGACTATCAAATAGTTCACGCACCTTGTCTATGTTTCCATTTTGGTCTAGGCTATGAGGATGTTGGTCAAAGGTTATTGAATATAGCTTTACACCTACCATCTGCTTTCCCTCTAGCGTAGCTCTCAAGCTTTCTACATTGCGCATAGGCAGGGAGGATGCTGGCATAGTTACTGAGCTTAGCCTTACACTTGAGGAAGTCAAATTGTTCATGTGACTTGTTTATGATTCATGCCATTTGCTAAGATCACATTACTTTGAAACACTATCTATTTGGTTCAGACACCTTCCCTATGCTTGCACATCCTACAAATATTGCATTCCAAACCAACACATTTGGTTTTTAGATCATGTCAACCACTTTGCGTGCATCAATTATGCTCAGTTTTTCATGCCTGAACTTTGTGTTCTAGATCTGAAATGTACCACATCTTTCTCTCCTTGAATCGTGTAGCAAACTAATGATTTGCATTTAAATCCTCATAAATGCATCGATTTTCAATATGACAGTGTTCTAGTGCTTGTGCAATATAATACGCAACTCTCAATTGCATCACCCAAGGCATTGGCTATATTTTCTATTGTTGGGGAGTGGTGGTTACATTACTTAGACACAAAATTCTTAGGTGTATTTAATTGTCTTTTTAATAATATAACTGTCAGAAAAATGATGGCTTGATTTTGCTTGCAGGGGTGAATCTAAAAGTTTTGGTAAACTTTTAAATATGTTTGCATTGCATTCGTTGCTTCCTTTATTATTACCCACTCACTAGATAACATACCCCAGTTGTTTGGCCATGTAAATTCACTTGGTTCAAGTCTCTCTCTCTTAGACTTTTCTATTTATATGTGTCAACTCACCAAGAACTTTGATGTAGTGGTTAAACTAGCTTATATGTTTGGCCTGTGATAGGAGGAGTTTTGAATTAAGATTCATTAATATTCACAATTTGTGTCATGATTTGTCTTTCTAGCAAAATCTCTTGGTAGTATTGATGTCCAGAAGGCTTGTGTCATAGAGAAAATCAAAGAAAGATCTGTGAGTTGATGTCCTGTTGTTGGTTGAGAAAGGCCAGTCCTCCTCCTTGAGTAGTGTGGACGCTAAAAAAGCTATTAACATATTAAACACGTCATAATAGCTTATAAAAGGAATGATTTATCATTTATTATTTAGATTATGTTGAATCTAAAGATTGTTTGTTTTTAGCTGTGCCTTGAATCAAATACTTACAACTATAAAGTAGGGCATTTTGGAGGTTTTTTTACAACTAAGATGACTTACTAAAGAATGAGCATCATAGTGTTAGCTTGTACAGTTTAACTGTCATGTCATCTTCTGTAGGGAAGAAATCTCGCGTCCTATGAGATCACTATAAAGTGAAGAAAGAAAAGAAAATCTCTATCATTCGAGGGCATTGTCCGAGAAAAATATAGTGTGATGTGGAAGGAGCCAAGAGAGTCCTTTTGAAGGGATAGTATGTTGTTGGCAATTCATGTAGCTGCACTTAATGGGTGTATTGAAGTGATGTTTCATTTGCATAGTGGAGAACAACAGTCTCACCATGATTTTTGATTAAATATTTGACTTTAGTATACTCAAATCGAACTAAATTTGAATAGTGGATTATAACATCATACATTGATGTTTTGAACAACTTGTGAATTGGGTTTCATGAGTGATTTTGGGAAGAAAACAACAAATACTTAGAGGGGTGCTAGTAGATGATTGAGGGCATAATTAGCAAACTATCAACTTTTAACACCTATTTTCTTGAAGTAATCCATTTTCTTAATTTAAATCTTGAAATATGTCGAATAATGATTTGCAGATTTAAATATGTTGATATTTGATTGATAGATTTCTTGAAAATGATGGAGTAACAAGGCAAAAAAATCCAAAGGGAACAAGTAGATTCAGTTCAAGCATTGAACATTTAAACTTGAAAAAGCATATTTTAATGCTTAAAGGATTCTATTTCATGCTTTAATTTTCTGTTTTAACCCAACTAGATCATTATTTTCATTCAATGTTGGATTAAAATTGAAACTTAGACACCTACTAGATTTCAATTTGGGCTAAAATTAAACAAGGAAAATTTCACACTCAAGTTTGGTTCTTTAAAATGAATTCATCATTGCTTTGAATGCTAAAATGAACAAGTGTTTGAGTTGAGTGATTTTTTCTTTGGTGCATTTTGAATGCGTATCATCTCCCCTTACGCTTTGTGCGATCTAGGGTGCAAGAGAAACACTCAAAATGCATTTGATTGCTTTGAGTCACCTTTAGAGGGGCCTGCCTAAGAGACACATCTGAAAGGAGAACTCGAGGGTGACTCCAACCGGTTTTTCATTTGGGCCAGTATATAAATGGATAAGACTAAACTGTCAAGTCCTCATGGTATGTAGGCCTTAGTCATACAGTGTCTTTCAGAATGGGGTACTACCGTAAAATGTATAAGAACCCCTAGTAGGATTGATTAAAGCCTTTAGTGGCTTGTTGGACACTCGCAAGGTGCCATGTCACCGATTTTATGTCATTAAGAACCTTTTTTATATTTGACAAATAGTCCATCCAACGATTTTATCAAAGTGGTGCATTGGAACTTAGATTCCAAGAAGTTACTTGCCATGTCCCATCTTGGTTGAAATATAGAGGTTAAGACTTCATTCTTAACATACCTTTATATTTTTTCCTTGGTTGCATGTAAAATCATCTCTTCTACTATGAAGGGCATGAGGCAAGCCCACTAAGAAAAATGTACCAATTGAGCTAGGGTGTTATATTGCTTGTGCGTCAGTTTGAAAACACAATGCTTTTATCGAAAACATTGGAAAACCAACATTCAATGAATCATCAAAATTGCAAACCCTTTAGGAGAGGAAAATATCCTTGAACAAGTTCACATGTTATTTCTTTCCCTTGGGATTCATGTCATTAGAGGCATCTAAACATTTGGATTTCATCTCAATTTTCTTCTACTAAAGTCAACTTTAGGTAACTCTTACCTCAAATTTCCTTTGTTTCCGCATAATACACTTTGTGGGATAATGGAAAGTTGAGACATTAGACATCTAGATTCAAAATCTAACCAAGAGTGTGTTTTTGGTAAAAAGAATCCATTAATCAAAGATTGAATCAATTGGACCCCACACATGTGCTTGGCATCTTTTGGTCATATAGTTTTCATGCAAACATTGGTCTTTTGATTTTGAATTACTCTTAGAGAAAGGAATGTTCTTCACTATCTTGGCCTAGTAAACAAGTCCTTCCTAGGTTCATTTAGGAGCAACTCAAACACTTCATCCATCCAAACATTTATCATCCCATCCCACCGAACAACTTTAGAGCTTTTGAAAACATCATTCTAGACTTGGGTAAATCATCACAATCAAAATCACCTTGTTTTGTTAGGTGTATGGGAATGCATATTTTCTCATACATTTAATTAAATTAGAAATTCTTTTAACAAGTTCATTCTAAAATACATCCAACATCTAAGGGTTTACAAGTTCATTATCCAATCAAACCAATCAAAATCAAACCCTAAGTCTAGGATTGATCCAAAATCCCTAAACGTTCAACACTCATATCATTCATCCATCCGTCATCTCATCATTTTTCCTAAGAACCTTAGAGGTCACTTTTGTAACAAGGTCAAAATAGAAGAGGAACATGGATATAGACTAGATCCATACATCATGAGTAACCCAAGTCAACTAAGTTATTAAAGCCTTACAACATCAATTGACTCTCAACACTCACATCTATATGAACCGTACATGGGATCATTACCTTCGACAAATGTCAATAGTACACCAAATCTGAGTATGCCCAAATTGAGGTTTGGAACTCCTTTCCTGATGATAGATTTAAATCCAATTCCAAACCTACAATTTTATCAACCGAACAATTAATGCATGAGCCTTCAAATGACTAACATCATCCCACCAAATCCATGCATGCCAAATGTGAATGTACCAATTACAACTTTACAAAACATGAATCTGGTGAACTTTGGGATAGATATGTTTGCAAATCACACAAATGTTGTTCAGAGTCCAAACAAGATGTTAATGACTCCAAGGCAAGGTAACACCATGCAAAATCAAAGTTACCTAAATCAAGACAATGTTCAATTTCAACCTATCATGCCAAATCTGAACATCATCCCAAGTCAGAACAATGTCCAAAATTGATTTGTCCATGATCCCATTCAAACACCACATTACACACTCCAAATCTACTTAAACACAAGCCAAATCAACTATATCAAGGGAGTCAAGATCCAAATCAAGAACAAATTTGGCTAGATCAAATTGCTACACTTACCAAAATAGTTGAGTCATTATGCCAAGAGACATCTCCACCACCATTACCCATATCAACATCATTCTTTGGTTTAGGGCTTCCCCCTTTACCTAGCACCAATCACTCCATCCAAATAAATCCCCCTAACACCAATCAAGCCATCACATCAAATCTTTTGAATATTCCATCGACATCACACCAACAAATGGTATATAATCCAATGACAACATCAATCATGACAAATCAAAATATGATCTCCCAAGGGCCTATCACCTCGGTCATTCCAACCATTCCTATCACTTCAATCACTCCAAACACCACTACCATACCCATCACATCTCAACCGCTCACTACCATGATTGCTCCAAGTGTATCTTGAAACCACTTGTCATCGCATCCAACATGATTCCAAATACACCACCACTACCACCAAAAACAAGTGCAATAAGTCAATGTCATAACATCACACTAAAAGCACATCAAGCCTACCAACAAGCGCTTCAACAATATCAGATGGTTCCACAAGCCACTCAAGCTACCCACACTACTCAAGCTACCCAAGCTGCTCAAGCTACCCAAGCTACCCAAGCCTCTCAAGCTACCCAACAAACACAAGCACAAACACAAAAAATGAGAACTGTTGAGAGCAATGGTCAAGATCTATCCATCCAAGAGCACATTGAAGATGTTTATATCTCATCTGAAGATCAAATCAACATATTTCAAAATCCACAAACCAATAATGATCCAATTCAAGAAATGTCAACATCATTTGACCTTATGGTTGAAAACATTGGAAATCCCTTCACCACATTTTCCAAAAACAAAGATCAAGATCTCTCCATCGATGAGAACCTTGAATATGTTTCCACCCCATCTGATGATCAACTCACCATACATGAAGAGCCACTTTTTAGTGATCTCTTTCAAGGAGTTTTAGGATTATTTGATCCTATTGACATAATGCATGATCTGTTGACCAATGATCATGTCGAAAATGTCTCTAAATTTCCTTATGAGTTAGAGGACATATCTCAAGAATTTATCCCAAAGCAAGATCAACATCTTTCACCAAAGTCTAGCAGTGGTCCTTTCCAAGACATGTTGACCCCCTTTGACCTCATGGTTACAGATACTGAAGGAACCCTGAACTTGACACTTGAGGATATTCAACCACTTACCATGTCTAATAACGACATCTAAGAACCCTTTGTAACTGATTCATCCTTTGAAATTGATCCATGTCAATAACCTTATCCAAAGCATGTCGAAAGCAACTCCAATATCATTCAAGATCAAGAATTCGTATCTACAAGATATTACAATGATCTAATTGACACTCTCCTATCTATGAAAGATGATCATATCCATGTAGCACATACTCCCCCATCTACCCATGAGATGCTTTCTTTGGATAGAAACATAGATGATCATGATTCAGAATAGGATCCCTTTATTTCAAACATTATTACACAAAAAGAGTAGAGTATTGATTCCTACAATCAAACAGAGTTATCAACATCAAGATTAGATCTATAAAAAATCTAGACTGAAGACATCAAGTATGCAGATATCCAATATTATCCACTCAATGAAACAAGTCAGATAGAACAGTATAGTTCAGAGTTAGCGGAGCATCCAATCAAAATAATTTCATCTACGATGGTCATTTATCAGAGAATGCATTCTAAGAAAGATATCTTAGAACAAGAAGAATCAAGGAATGAAGGTTCCACTAGCACTATACTGGGGGAAACTTTGTCTCAAGCAAACATCAACATAGGGAGCACGAAGAGTCCTTATGATGAAACTAGTGTGAATACTACAACTAGCCACATCATGAATCTGCATCCAACCATAACCCCATCCACGAATTAGGACCAACATCAAAAGAAGGATGTGAATCAAAGAACAAAGAAATTTATCAAAGCAAAAGAAGTTGAAAAGCATAATGGACAAATCAAATACAAATGGATACCAAAGAATACAAAGAAATACCATCCCTAACAAACTTCATCAGTCAAAGAAACTATGGGGCAAAATAAAAGAGGGAAAAGTATCCATCAAGGACGTCCACAAAAGCAAAAGAAGGATTTTCAAGCGACGTACAAAGTATATCAAGCAGTTGGTCCTAATTCCACGTACACTTTCATATCCACCCATCATTGCTCATCTTCCCAAGTTTGGAGAGTCAAAGGTTCCAAACTATCAACCAATCCATCTCATATCCCTAAACACATTCCATCCATGCCTCCACGCATGATATCCAATTCTCACATTGACCATGTATTGGCAACAACCCTTCATCATAAGGATTTAGAAGGCACTCTATCACAATGTGCACACAAAGAAAAAGTTAACTCCAGTATCGATGAAGCAGATCAAGAATCTCAAAAGTTGTATTTAAGTGCACGTATTTTAGCAAAGAAACTTCTTCGAGTAGGATATCGATAGCACATTATGACAGGGGCATCTACATCAGCAACACCTTGTGATTTAGCATGAGTTTAAAATCTTTTAGAGAAAATCAAAAAAATCAAAAAAATTATAAAATCCAAAAAAATTAGAAAAAGGATTGAAAATAGTAAAGAGAAAAATTGTCCTCTAGTGAAAACCACATGGGCGACGCTTTGGGTAGGTACCATGATGAAAACCTGGCAAACAGGCGTCATGTGTAGAATCGAGCATCTACATGCATTATTTCAGGAGAAAGCATCTCATCCCATCTGTAATAAATCAAGCATTCCATCCATCTTAGCCATAATAAATCCATTTCATCCATGAACCATTTATCCAATCCATCTTTATCCATCAGCATCCATCATCCAAATTATCTTGATCTTGATGAAATTTTGGGGCACACTTTACGCTTTCTTATGGTAAATATCTTGACATGGGTCATTTTCATTGATCCTATCCTATGCAACATTATCTAAGCCAGGAAGCATTATCCAATGAGCTTTCATTATCTGAACACCTTATCTTATCACAAGATAATCCATATCCATCCATCCATACACCTATCCAAGCATCCATCCATGACATTCCATACATTGCTAGAGATTGGGGGCATATATGTACATCTTGCTTCAGGAATAAAATCTTGATCTATATCCTTTGCCTTATATGGTGATTCGAACATTGGAAAATTTGAAACCAAATTGGTCAAAGCATTTGCAATCCAAAATACGAATCATTAGCCCATGGCTTATTTTGACAAGATGTTCCTTATCAGTCTTCATCTCTCTTCAAACATCAATCCAAATAGTCACCATCAATCACATCTAAATTGCATGTCAAACCAAATCATTCGAACAACTTTTTTTCCAAATCAAGCTTCAAAATCATGATCAATCGAATCCAATCAATCCATAATCTTGGGATATTCTTTCCCGATCATTGTGTTGCTTAACAATATCCTTGCATTGTTGTGCATACTCAACAATGTTATCATCATCAATCCTAATTAATCAAATCCTTTCATTTTTATGCATCCTCAACAATGTTATCATCATCAATCCTAATGAATCAATCCTTGCATTGTTGTGTATCCTCAACAATTTTATCATCATCAATCCTAATCAATCAATCCTTGCATTTTTGTGCATCCTCAACAATGTTATCATCATCAATCCATCTACCTGATCGATCAAATTTAGCTTGGTTTACAACAAAATCCAAAACAGAGCACTGATATCATCACACATGTCCATATCCAAATCGTCAAAATTGTGCGAAAAATCCAAAAACATCCAAAACACTCAAAAAGTCAGAGAACGTCAAAAAAATGGTATCCGAACTACGTCGTCTCTGAGCTTAAACATAGGAAAGGATAATATTTGATCAGCCCCCAAGACAAAAAATCCAAAAACATCCAAAACATCAAAATCTATAAACATTCAAAAAACATCAAAATCCAAAAACATTCAAAAAATCAAAAAATCAAAACATTTGTAAAAATCTCAAAAAACCAAAAACAACCTCAAAACATTTCAAAAATGTCAATAACATCCAAATATTTGAAAAATTCATCCATCTCATTTCGTTTTCACCCACAAAAATCAATCATCCATAATAAACGGATCGTAACCTTTATCCTTTGACAACGCAAACAAAAACAATCATAGTAGTCAACAAAAGCAAGCTTCAATCACAAAATCAGAATCGAAACAAGAAATCTTTAAAACAAAATCAAACTCTTGATCATTCACAAACATTTCAGTCAACCTTATATCAACATCCTCTCAATAAACTTATCAAACCATCATAATCCTATCAAAACACATCCCTTTGGCTGAAGGTATGAAGAACATTGACTTGTTTGTGTACTTGATATTTTCTTTTGATTTATCTTATTGCACTCATTCCAAGGACCTCTCGATGATATTTGAATGAAGGATTTAGAGAGATAGGAATGGGGAAAAAATCATTATATTTTGTCTGTTGTGCTTGTTGGATGTTCTTGTAAAATAACTTGGCGAATACTTGCTTTGTTAGGTACACCCTAACAAGGTTTTTGTATGTCAATTGTGAACAAGAATACTCCTATCTATTTTTCAAGTCAAATTCCATCGCACTAGGTACAATGCCATCCTGGTTCTTTTTACTTTGATGCATCGTGCCTATGTGTGTTATCAAAAATAAGGTAAGTAGCCCTTTTAAAAATCCCAATCCTTGATAAGCAAATCATCATCAACATCTCTAATAAAGTCTCGTCAGATCATGGACTTGTTGGATCCTCTTGTCATCATCTCATTTTTGCACTAACATCATCATCACCAATGCATCCATCATGCATCCATCGTGCATTCATATCATCATCATAATATAGATCTGTTAGTCTAAGCATCTCATAAATCATACATTTGCATAATCACAACATATCACATCATCCATCTCATACATCATATCATCATTTAAGTTGTTTAAAATAATATAGATTTGTTATTCTAAGCATCTTAAAATCATCTCATTTGCATCATCATCCATAACCATCCATTTTGAACCTCTTTATCGTGAGATCGATCCTCAAATTGAATCTTTTCGCTCGATCTCTTGAGGGGGCAATGTACCAGGGTACTTCTTTCTGCTGGGGTATCCAAAAAATTAGGAATTTTTAAATTTTGACTATGGCAAGTTTATTTTTTGAACCAACGCAACAAGTACATTGCTTCAAAGAGGGGAAAAATGTAGACACGTCAAATTAGCATTATGTATATGCATCCGCTCATTCAGAAATCAAATTCACATTGATCCATTTAGTAGGAAAATCAGGTTCATCATCCATTTAAATTAAATAAATTAACTTTATTTGATTTAAGCTTACCATTACCTTATTTAAATACATCAAATCCTAACATTTCATTAAACCACCTTTATCTTGCATCATCTATTTAATTAAATAAATCAAGACTTCATTTAATTGAAATCCAATTGATATTTCTCCTTTTCTTATTTAAATAAATCAAATATCTAAGTCAAAGAGGTCAAACTCATCCTAATCATCATCCTAGCTAATTAATCCTGATTAAATGCTAATCCTCACCACTTGCATCCTCTAGATTTAGCCACTTGCACCAATAAATCAATTTATTGATTTATTAAAATCAACATTTTCACTCAACATGGAATATTCCCTAGAATTTGAAATAAAAAACAAGTGGACATGTACATCCAACAAGTCATTTATGAGCTCTTACATGGCTCTTACATGTCCCCTTCCAAAGGTCAAACTCAACATTCATTGCACAAATTTGAATTCAAATTTCCCCCCTCTTGGGAACATTTCCCAAATCTTGCACATGCATCAACCACTCACCACTTGACAAGTGTCTTCCTCTCATTTGTCCAATCTTAGTCCCACATCCTCCATGTTTGGCACTCTTAGCATTTGAAAATCTTTAAATAGAGGCTTCATCCTCAAGAAAATCCTCCACAATTTCATCCACAAAGCTAATGCAAGGTCACTTTCATAAACTGACAACTGATTTTTTTCATCATCACTCCACCATCTTCATAGCATTTTCATCATGGAGCTTATCTATCAAGAATTGGGCAAGGGCTATTTTCTACAATAGCACCAATCCACTATGAGATAAAGTTGGATCATGTCTTTTATATACATTTTTTAGTTTCCATGGTTTCATTTTATTGCATGATTGACATGTTTCATTATTTCATTAGGATGTTGAAATGTTGCTTTGTGTTAAACTAACCATTTGGAGATTTTGACATCCGCAAGGTACTTGAGGAAAGGCAAGTATCATGAAATATTTTAAACTCATGATGAATCACAAGGTGTTGCTGATGTAGATGCCCCTGTCATAATGTGCTATCGATATCCTACTCGAAGAAGTTGCTTTGCTAAAATACGTGCACTTGAATACAAATTTTGAGATTCTTGATCTACTTCATCGATACTGGAGTTAACTTTGTCTTTGTGCGTACATCGTGATAGAGTTCCTTCTGAATCCTTATGATGAAGGGTTGTTGCCAATACATTGTCAATGTGAGAATTGGATATCATGCGTGGAGGCGTGGATGGAATGTGTTTACGGATAGGAGATGGATTGGTTGATAGTTTGAAACCTTTGACTCTCCAAACTTGGGAAGATGAGAAATGATGGGTGGATATGAAAGTGTACATGGAATTAGGGAAAACTACTTGATATACTTTGTACATCGCTTGAAAAGCCTCCTTTTGCTTTTGTGGATGTCCTTGATGGATACTTTTCCCTCTTTTATTTTGCCCCATAGTTTCTTTGACTGATGGAGTTTGATAGGGATGGTATTTCTTTGTATTCTTTGGTATCCATTTGTATTTGATTTGTCCATTATGCTTTTCAACTTCTTTTGCTTTGATAAATTTCTTTGTGCTTTGATTCACATCCTTCATTTGATGTTGGTCCCAATTCGTGGATGGGGTTATGGGTGGATGGAGATTCATGATGTGGTTGGTTGTAGTATTGACACTAGTTTCATCATAAGGACTCTTCGTGCTCCCTACGTTGATGTTTCCTTGAGACAAAGTTGCCCCTAGTATAGTTCTAGTGGCACCTTCATTCCTTGATTCTACCTGTTCTAAGATGTCTTTCTTAGAATGCATTCTCTAATAAATGACCATTGTAGATGATGTTATTTCGATTGGATGCTCTGCTAACTTTGAACAATACTGTTCTATCTAACTTGATTCCTTGAGTGGATAATATTGGATATCCGCATACCTGATGTCTTCAGTCTGGATTTTGGATATATCTAATCTTGATGTTGAAAACTCATTTTGATTGTAGGAATCAATACTCTACTCTTTTTGTGTAACAATGTTTGAAATAAAGGGATTCTATTCTGAATGACGATCATCTATGTTTCCATCCAAAGAAAGCATCTCATGGGTAGATGGGGGAGTATGTACTACGTGGATATGATCATCTTGCATAGATAGGGGAGTGTCCATTAGATCATTGTAATATCTTGTAGATATTAATTCTTGATCTTGAATGATATAGGAGTTGCCGTCGACATGCTTTGGATAAGGTTCTTGACATGGATCAGTTTCAAAGGATGAATCACTTACAAAGGGTTCTTGGATGTCGTTATTAGACATGGTAGTGGTTGAATATCCTCAAATGTCGAGTTCAGGGTTCCTTCAGTATCTATAACCATGATGTCAAAGGGGGTCAACATGTCTTGGAAAGGACCACTGCTAGACTTTGGTGAAAGATGTTGATCTTACTTTGGGATAAATTCTTGAGATATGTCCTCTAACTCATAAGGAAATTTAGAGACATTTTCGACATGATCATTGGTCATTGGATAAATTCTTGAGATGTTGATCAAGCATGTACAATCCTAACACTATGTAAGACTGTATTGTTTTGGATTCCACATGAATTTTACTCCAACCACACTTATCCTTAGTAGATGAATTCAAAATCTTGGCTGCAAGGGCTCCCCCTTACAGTGCACTAACTTCTCAAGTCAACCAATCTTCCAAACCCCATAAAAATCCCATGGTAGGCTGATCATCTCTACTAAAAATTATGAGAATGTGGATTCCTTTGCAACAACTATTGCTGCACCAAGGAATAGATAAAGGTTTTTGTCCTACTATAACAAGGGTTGTAGTATAAACATTTCTTTATTGGGGATCATAGTTTTGCACTTCTAGTGTGTAAGTTTTGTTTGAAGTTTTCTTTAAAAACACTTTGGAAAACATAATCAAGCGTGTACAATCCTAAGGCTATGTAAGACTGTATTCTTTTGGATTCCACATGAATTTTACTCCAACCACACTTATCCTTAGTAGATGAATTAAAAATCTTGGCCACACGAGCTCCCCCTTACAGTGCACTCACTTCTCAGGTGAACCAATCTTCCAAACCCCATAAAAATCCCATGGCAGGCTAATCATCTCTACTAAAAACTGTGAGAATGTGGATTCCTTTGCAATGACTATTGTTGCACCAAGGAATAGATAAAGGTTTTTGTCCTACTATAACAAGGTTTCTAGTACAGACATTTCTTTCATAGGGGATCATCCATGCCGTTGAGACACCAAATTGCTACCCTTCTCATCGAAATAATCCTCATGATACTTTCCTTTCCTCAAGTACCCACACTTATATACCGGTTGGAAGTCACTCGGCTTTAGTGTTTTACTAGTTGGTTCGTTCCCTTGGGTGATTACTTTTTCCCACATGGTAGGCCCTCTAAGATGAAACAAAAGTAAGCAAGTAGAGCATTTGTAAGTGATTCATCCTTTGAAAATCATCCATGTCAAGAACCTTATCCAAAGCATGTCGAAAGAAACTCTGATATCATTCAAGATGAAGAATTTGTATGTACAAGATATTACAATGATCTAATGGACACTCTCCTATCTATGCAAGATGATCATATCCATGTAGCACATACTCCCACATCTACCCATGAGATTCTTTCTTTGGATGGAAACATAGATGATCATTATTCATAACAGGATCCCTTTATTTCGGACATTGTTACACAAAAAGAGCAGAGTATTGATTCCTACAATCAAACTGAGTTGTCAACATCAAGATTAGATATATCCAAAATCCAGACTAAAGACATCAGGTATGTGGATATCCAATATTATCCACTCAAGGAAACAAGTCAAACAGAATAGTATAGTTCAGAGTTGGTGGAGCATCCAATCGAAATAACATCATCTACGATGATCATTTACCAAAGAATGCATTCTAAGAAAGACATCTCAAAACTTACAGAATAAAGGAACGAATGTGCCACTAGCACTATACTAGGGGCAACTTTGTCTCAAGCAAACATCAACATAGGGATAATGAAGAGTCCTTATGATGAAACTAGTGTGAATACTACAACCAGCCACATCATGAATCTACATCCACCCATAACCCCATCCATGAATTAGGACCAACATCAAATGAAGGATGTGAATCAAAGAACAAAGAAATTTATCAAAGCAAAAGAAGCTGAAAAGCATAATGGACAAATCAAATACAAATGGATACCAAAGAATACAAAGAAAGACCATCCCTATCAAACTCCATCTGTCAAAGAAACTATGGGGAAAAATAAAATAGGGAAAAGTATCCATCAAGGATGTCCACAAAAGCAAAAGCAAGCTTTTCAAGCAATGTACAAAGTATATAAAAAAATTGGTCCTAATTCCACGTACACTTTCATATCCACCCATGATTGCTCATCTTCCCAAGTATGGAGAGTCAAAGGTTCCAAACTATCAACTAATCCATCTCCTATCCCTAAACACATTCCATCCACGCCTCCACGTATGATATCCAATTCTCACATTGACAATGTATTGGCAACAACCCTTCATCATAAGGATTTAGAAGGCACTCTATCACGATGTGTGCACAAAGACAAAGTTAACTCCGGTATCAATGAAGCAGATCAAGAATCTCAAAATTTGTATTCAAGTGCACGTATTTTAGCACAGAAACTTCTTCTAGTAGGATATCGATGGAACATTATGAAAGGGGCATCTACATCAGCAACACCTTGTGATTCAGCATGAGTTTAAAATATTTTAGAAAAAATATACCATGAAAGAAATGTTTGTACTAGAACCCTTGTTATAGTAGGACAAAAACCTTTATCTACTCGTTGGTACAACAATAGTCATTGCAAAGGAATCCACATTCTCACAATTTTTAGTAGAGATGATCAGCCTGTCGTGGGATTTCTATGGTGTTTGGAAGATTGGTTGACCTGAGAAGTGAGTGCACTATAAGGGGGAGCCCATGTGGCCAAGCTTTTGAATTCATTTGCTAAGGATAAGTGTGGTTGGAGTAAAATTCATGTGGAATCCAAAAGAATACAGTCTTACATAGCCTTAGGATTGTACATGCTTGATTGTGTTTTCCAAAGTATTTTTAAAGTAAACTTCAAACAAAACCTTACACACTGGTAGTGCAAAACTATGATCCTTAAAGAAATGTCTGTACTAGAACCCTTGTTATAGTAGGATGAAAATCTTTATCTATTCCTTGGTGCAACAATAGTCATTGCAAAGGAATCCACATTCTTGCAGTTTTTAGTAGAGATGATCAGCCTGCCATGGGATTTTTATTTGGTTTGGAGGATTGGTTGACCTGAGAAGTGAGTGCACTGTAAGGGGGAGCTCATGTGGCCAAGATTTTGAATTCATTTTCTAAGGATAAGTGTGGTTGGAGTAAAATTCATGTGGAATCCAAAAGAATACAGTCTTACATAGCCTTAGGATTGTACATGCTTGATTGTGTTTGCCAAAGTGTTTTTAAAGAAAACTTGAAACAAAACCTTACACACTTGAAGTGAAAAACTATGATTAAGAAAACATCATTTGAAACAAACCACGCTCTGACTAAAAAGAAGAAAAATCAAGTAAACTAGTAGTAAACTGTTACTTTTCCCTAGTCAATGCATACACTACCTCTTTTCTTATTTTGGTGCATTTACTATTCTTTCCAACACATATACCCTCTGATACAATGCATTTACTTCTTTTTACATCACATTCACCACTTTTTTCAACACATCCCTTGCATTATGTGGCACATTTACCAAATTTTGTAGTGCATACACTTGAAAATTTTGTGCATTTGAACTATTATGTAGCACATATACCTAATTCTGAAGCACATCTAAAATTTTCTCTGGTGCATTCATGCCATGCTATAGCGCATTTTCCTTTTAGTGCATACACTAATTGTTACAATGTATCTACCAAAATTCATAACCAAAGAGCTGAATTTGACTCCTATTTGACATTTTGGAACTAGAATTTTAAATCCTTTCCAATCCATAATCATTCCTTAGGTACAACAGGGTCTAAACATGTTATTTTTCAAATGATTTCATGAAATATTAAAATATGGAAACCAAAATACATAGTTCTTAGTCCAAAAGCTCATCAAAAATGTCTCTCAACACTCTATGAATTTAGAGAGAGATTGGTCTTGAATTTCTACAAAAGAGCTTCAAAGAACAATCCCAACTTGTATTCATTTTACTATTGTCAAAATCCAAGACTTTTCCAAATATTTGAGCATCTTGTCTAAGAAGAAAATTTATCCCCTATTTCATAGTTGGAACCAAAATTTCAAGATCTTCTCAAGTTCAAAATTATTCCTTAGGTTCCTTAGAGTCTAAACTTGTTAAAATTGACCTCTACAAGTGAAATCCTTTGCCTAAACTTTGATCAAACATCTAAAAGTTCCCAATCATCATCAAAATCCAAATTTTATCATCAAGTTGAGTTTCCCCATTAGGATTTATCATCCTTCATCCAAAAACATCACACTTTACATCAAATTTTATTACCTTAGTCCCATCAATAAGATTCGGTATTCTATTCAACCTATGTATTCCTTTGGCACTCCTAAACAATGATCAAAATTTAGCAAACGTTCATCACTTGCATGCCCATTTTAACCAGGTCAATGATAAGGAACTTGAACCTCAAAATACCATGGGTGAACCAAAATAAAATCCGTGTCACAAAATTCCTCAAAATGAAACAAAAGAAATAATAGAGGAGGAAATAGAACAAGCAAACCAAGATCCCAAATTTCACAAATTCCTAGAAATAATTTTTGAAAAGGGTGGGGAAAAATACCTTCTAATGATAGCAAACCAAGGGGTCAAATTACCAAGTGATTTTGATGTCAATAAATTTAAGGGAACCCCAAAGAAAACTAAAACTAAAACACCAAATATAGATCAAATGGCTACCCTAATACATCAAATGAATAACCTTCAACAACAATTGCAAGACATACAAGGAGGGACTACCAAAAGATACATGTTGCAAGATATTTGTCCCTACCCCTTTGATAGAAAGTTAAACATGATACCATTTCCACCAAATTGCGAATTACCAAAATACAACAAATAAAATGGAAAATCTGACCCCATATATCATGTGAGAGAGTTTTGAACCATGAGTCTTGAGTTTTCTTATGAGGACACATACTTGATGAGACTTTTTCCTCATAGCTTGGGAGGCCATTGTATGGAATGGTTTTTGAAACTACAACTAGACATAAAATCCTTTGAAGAACTTGTCAACAAATTTATCACTCAATATTCATATAACATTGCACATGAGATAACCATGAAGGATCTTTTTAATATAGAACAAAAACAAGGAGAATCTTTTCTCATATTCTTACAAAGGTGGAGAAGGTTATTCGCTCAATATGCTCATCCATACCCAAACAAGAAATGGTGCAGGAGCACCTATTTGATCACATGCCTCCATGAGGCCGTATTGAGTAATTTTTTCAATTTTCATGTTTTGAGATTTTAATAAGCCCAAGAGGCCACCTTTGTGGTGTTATAGGTCCTAGGATGTTGTTCATTTCTCATATATTGTAAAATTTTTCAAAAGTGCAAAATTACGTAGATGGAATGTCATTAAGGTGTTTTGTCAACACACTAAACAAAAGGTGGTTGAAAATAGTTGGTTTGGGTTGGAAATGTATAAATAAACCCTCCAAAACTCGAATTGGGGGTTGGAGACATCATTTTTGAAGTTTGATAAATGGAAACCTCAAATTTTGTGCATTTCCTGATTTTTACATTGTTACCAGATTGAAGTTGTGCTTTGTACGGATTGGAATGGACTCAAATGATAGATTATCATATATGGATAGAAATATCTCTATGTCTAATTTCCAATTCTTTTTGTCTCATTGAATTTTATCAAGTTTTGTGGAAGATATGATTATTTTGGTGAGACTACCTTTTCTAACAATATTATGCAGAATTTACAGTCTAAAGAAGTGTGATGGTACGGAATATAAATTCTATATTTTGGATCTAAAACCATTTTTTTTTTTCCCATGTGAATCTACTTTCTTTTGCTTCAACTCTCATCAAAATTCATTAAGAATTGAATAAGTTATGAACATTTTTGTCAGGGCAATTCTGAACCCTACCTAGGGTTTGCAGTTTTGGTAAAAATACAATAACTTTCATTTCAACCATTGGATCCTTATAAGAATTGGAAGAGAAGTGTATCACTATGTTTTCTTCAATATAACCAGAGGGATTGGCTTCATTATTCATTTTTTAGAAGTTATTAATGACTGTTCATTACATTAAATTATGGGCTGACATGGCTATGTTTTCAATGTGATATAGAATGACTAAGAACATGTGTCATATAAAGATTGTTTTGGATTATTATTGAAGTTTGTGAGATGTGTTGTGAATCCTCCTAGCTCTGCATCAAATTGTTATTAGAGCCTAGAAAAGATATGGGCTGGTGAAGTTTGTTGGTTTGGTGTTTGTGGTTGTGTGTTGTGCAGGTTGAGCAAGGAACCTGATTGCCTAGGTGTGGCAAAGTTAAGTGGAAACAAGGAGAGACTTGCTTGTGGAGATGGATTTGTTGAGAAGATTGGAAAGATATTTGCAGGCTGAGGATTCAAGAAAGAAGGAAAGAGAGGAAAAATAGTTGACAAAGAAGGAAAGAAAGAAAAGGATAAGGCAAGAGAAGATGGACAAAGAGATTGTTGAGTTGAAGGGAGAATTGAAAAGACTTGAAGAAGAGTTCCAAGAATCCATGATGAAGATGGAACAAATGATGAAACAAGATACAAGTTAGCATTTGACATTGAAAAGGAAGATGGTTTGGCCTATAAAGAATATTATGAAGAAACAAAGAAAACAAAAGAAGGCAGCAAATTCAGTCAAAGATGAAGAAGAAGATTTATGGGCACAATATGCATCCATTGAAGAAGAATGGAATAGTAAGGTTGGTGATGGAAAATTCAAACAAGAGGAAGAAGAACTCATCAAGGTAGAAGAAAGCAAGGAAATTGATGTTGAAAGTGAATTGGTGTCAAGATTGGATAAGTTAGTTATGGGTGAAGAGGAATTTGAAGTACAAGAAGACAAGGAGGAGACCTCAAGGTCTGTATATTTTGTTTCTAATTTTTCCTTGGACTATGTATGTGCAGGTTATGAAGGACAAAGTGAAGTGTTTGATGATATGATAGAGTTTTGGGACTTCCAAGTTGTAGGGATGCTTGATAGAAGAAGGCATAAGAAGAACAAATGGAAGAAAAGACAAAATTTGATTGAAAATACAAAGGACAAGGTGCAAAGTAACTGGAAGACTAGGAAGAAGATAATTCAAAGGGGTTTGAATTCTTTTGCCCTTGGGAGTTTGGTGCAGGAGCACCTATTTGATCACATGCCTCCATGAGGCCATATTGAGTAATTTTTTCAATTTTCATGTTTTGAGATTTTAATAAGCCCAAGAGGCCACCTTTGTGGTGTTATAGGTCCTAGGAAGTTGTTCATTTCTCATATATTGTAAAAATTCTCAAAAGTGCAAAATTACGTAGATGGAATGTCATTAAGGTGTTTTGTCAACACACTAATCAAAAGGTGGTTGAAAATAGTTGGTTTGGGTTGGAAATGTATAAATAAACCCTCAAAAACTCGAATTGGGGGTTGGAGACATCATTTTTGAAGTTTGATAAATAGAAACCTCAAATTTTGTGCATTTCCTGATTTTTACATTGTTACCAGATTGAAGTTGTGCTTTGTACGGATTGGAATGGACTCAAATGATAGATTATCATATATGGATAGAAATATCTCTATTTCTAGTTCCCAATTCTTTTTGTCTCATTGAATTTTATCAAGTTTTGTGGAAGATATGATTATTTTGGTGAGACTACCTTTTCTAACAATATTATGCAGAATTTACAGTCTAAAGAAGTGTGATGGTATGGAATATAAAGTCTATATTTTGGATCTAAAAACAATTTTTTTTTTTTTACATGTGAATCTACTTTCGTTTGCTTCAACTCTCATCAAAATTCATTAAGAGTTGAATAAGTTATGAACATTTTTGTCAGGGCAAGTCTGAACCCTACCTAGGGTTTGCAGTTTTGGTAAAAATACAATAACTTTCATTTCAACCATTGGATCCTTATAAGAATTGGAAGAGAAGTGTATCACTATGTTTTATTCAATCTCACCAGAGGGATTGGCTTCATTATTCTTTTTTTAGAAGTTATTAATGACTGTTCATTACATTAAATTATGGGCTGCCATGGCTATGTTTTCAATGTGATATAGAATGACTAAGAACATGTGTCATATAAAGATTGTTTTGGATTATTATTGAAGTTTGTGAGATGTGTTGTGAATCCTCCTAGCTCGGCATCAAGAAAAGATGGAGATTTTAATTGATAACCTTAATAGTGAAATCAGTTATAGGCTACAATTACAATGTGCCCGTAGCTTTGAGAAGATGGTAGAAAATAGTATCAAAATTGAAGAAGCTTTAGTCAAAAGAGGGGTATTGAAAATTCATAATGAAGGATCAAACAATGCTAGCTTTTCCAACCATCACAACAATGAGAAACCCAAATTTTGGACAAGGAACAAGAATGCCAATGATGGTGTCAGAAATACATAATGCTAAACCAATCTTTAATCTATTGGGAACCACAACCAAGACTGATCAAAACATCATTCAAGGCACTAATCAAAATTTCAACCAACACAATAATCAAAATAACCATAATCAAAGTAACACCATGTCCAAATCTCCACCCTATCAAACACAATCAAATCACAAAAAAATTACACCTTTGGGTTAGTCACACGAATTAGAATTGAGGGAACTTCTTGAAAATAACCTCAAAACACTACTTGACACTCGAGGCTTTGAACCAAAAGTAAAATATTCATGGTGGAATGATGCCTATTACTGTTTATTTCATTGGTGCAAAGATGATTAAGTAAATAGCCGCATACAATTGAAACATAAGATAAAAGATTTAATGGATGAGAAGGTCACACGAATAGAGGGACCCCAAAGAAATGCCAATCACGGAGCATTTAAAAATCCTTTACCAAATTATTAAAAAGGGGAGTCCTCTACAACACACAGCAAGGGAAGGAATATAAAATATGTCCATGATACTATCATAAATCATATCTCAGCAACAGAGGATCAAATGAATACCATTGAAACCAATGGAAATCAAGACATTATTACAGCCAATAAGCCAATCTATGACACTCCAATTAAACAAGAACAAGACATAATTATCCTTGAAAATAAAATTAATGACATCAAACCACATATATTTGTAGTTGATACTCAAGTCAATGCCATTAAAATCAATGGGAAGCAGGACACTATACTAGTAAATGCAACCACGAGAGCACATGCCAAATACATCTTAAAAGTAAGTTCATCTAAAACACTCATTGCATCATCCAATCAATACAACATAGTGGAATAGTTACAAAATATCCCTACAAAAATATTGATATTGGAATTGCTCAAGATTTCACCCATCCACAAAGAGATTTTTGAAAAAGCCCTAGTGGACACAACAATACCAACAAATCTAGAAGTTTGTAAATTTGAAACCATGGTGGGACATTTGATTGCGCCAAATTACTTATCCTTCTCAGAAAATGATGACGTGTCTATTTCACATCCCCATAATGCCACCCTCCATATCAAAGTCCTAATTCATAAACATCGTGTCAAACACGTCCTAATAGATGGAAGAGCCAACTTGAATATATGTACTTTAAAGCTTGTTCATGCCTTGGGATTTTCAAAGAATGCAATTGATTCAAAGAAAAAGATTACAATAAAAGAATATAATGATGAGGAAAGATCTTCATAGGGATTAATTGTCTTACCTATTCAAGTATGACCGATTTAGAAAGATGTAATCTTCCAAGTCTTAGACAAGGATTTGACCTACAACAAACTATTGGTTTTTCCATGGTTCCATGAAATGCAAGTGGTCCCATCCAAAATTCCCTTGTGGTGGCCAAGAAATCACCATCTTGGCTGATTCAAATAGTCCTTAGTATTGCAACACCCTAAAATCTGTCCAAGATATGTTTGTGCCTCATAAAAGAGAAGCTTCCACTTCCATCCCTTCCAATGATCAGAGCCATTCAAGTTCTTCATCCAAACCATTGGTCATTTCTTCATATCATGAAGGTCAATCCAATTCCATGTCTAAATAGTCTGAGAAGAAAGAAGAATTTGCTCCTTCCACATCCTCAAATCATGAAGCCTAATTAAATTCTCTGTCAAAATAATTTGAGAAAAAATTCCAAGTCAAAGACAAAGGTATTGATGAATATTTCATTGAATGATCCCTATGTCTTTCATAGTTCTCCTCCCCAAATTCAAATGGACAACCCTCAACATCAACACAATAAACATCACAACAAGTTACTCTCTTTGATGGTCGGTTTGTAAAAGAAAGCACTAGGGTTGATGAAGCAAAGGACAAAGATATTCTAAACTAGCTCTATAAGGATGAAGAAGAATCTCAATCAACAATGACAAATGTACAAACAACACAATATGGAAAAGGCTTCACTATCTTGGAAAAGATGGGATATGAGGGAAAATTCCCTATAGGAAAAAGAAATGAAGGAATTGTAGAACCAATTCAATCACTCTTGATCAATCCAAAAGACAAGACTGGGCTGAGTTATAAAGAGGAGACAAAAGAAAAGATGACTCAAAAGGTGGTTAAAAGAATCTTTCAATTACAAGCTAGTGATGATTATGAAACTGATTATAATGAATATGAGTGGAATTCACTATCAGAAGAGTCTTTTCACAAGAAGGAAATTGATGTGGTACACAAGTATGCACCCCTAATCAAAGAGGGACAAGGTTCATGTTCTAGACCACTTGAATTAGGATCACTACACATTGATGATTCCAGTGAAGACGATTCAATTCAAAGTGAGACATAATTTAGAGGAAAGTTACCTTACAAACCTTGATTTTTCTATTGTAAAAATTGAAGGTACTACCATCAGGACTCTTACCATCTCCAACCTTAACCATTCAGGTGACTTCTTACCCCTAGTACATCTTGAACTCATAGACTGGGACCAAACAAAGCCATTTGATATCCCTAGATTTTCAAACAATGATGTCACCATTAATTTCCTCTGTGCTAACAATCACAAAAAAAAATTCACCATTGAACGTCATAACGAATCTTCCAAATAGGGGAGTATCAAATAATATATTTGTAAAATGAATAATATAGGAAATAGATATGATCGTGAAAACCATTCAATGGTAGTATCTGATCTAGAAAAAGTAAAAACAAAGAGTGCATCCAACAACGAAAACCTCTCTAAGGCATCAAAGGATAGAAGATTTGATACTCTCCTAGAACAATTTCAGTAAAATCAAAGGTGTTGATTGAACTGACCCAATCTGTCAATGTTGCCAGTAAAGAGATAGTGAAGACTATCCATCTAGCGACATCTTTGATAGACCAAGAAAACCCAAGCTTCCTCAAATGTTTCATAGAAAAACAAGTCAACTTTGCTTGGTCATATGCCGACATGCCAGGGATTGATCCATAAATCATCATGCATTAGATGTCTCTCCTTACCACCAGGAGTAAAACCAGTCAAGTAGAAACAAAGGAAAATGCATCCACATATTGCCCTATTTGTAAAAGTAGAACTAAAGAAGTTGTTAGACGCATCATTCATAAGACCCATTGACTATGTTGAGTGGATCTCCAATATCATACTAGGCTCAAAGCCTGATAACAACATTTGTATTTGCATGGATTTATGAGATCTCAATAAGGCTTGTCCCAAAGATGATTTTCCTCTACCTAACATAGACATCACAGTGGAATTAACGATAGTACATGGCATGTTGTCACTTATGGATGGTTTTTCTGGTTATAATCAAATTAGGATAGCACTAGAGGATCAAGATAAGATAGCATTTTCATGTCCGTGGGGAACATTCTATTGGAACATCACACCATTCAGATTGAAGAATGTAGGAGCTACTTATCAACATGCTATGACAACAATTTTTCATGATATGATGCATACTTTCATTGAGGACTATGTGGATGATCTATTAGCTAAATCATATACTATAGAGGGACACTTAGATATCTTAGACAAAATCTTCACTAGACTGGAGAAATTCAATGTACAATTGAATCCAAAGAAATGTGTGTTTGGGGTGACTTTAGCCAAACTCCTGGGATACATAGTTTTAGAAAAATGCATTGAGGTAAACTTGACAGAAGTCAAAGCTATCATGGAAATGCCACCACCTAAAAACATTAGTCAACTACGATCTCAGCAAGGAAGGTTCCAATCAATCCGAAGATTTATTTCACAACTAGCAGACAAGACCCATCCTTTTACTCACTTGCTACACAAAAATGTTTCTTTCCAATGGGAGGAGAAATGTGAAGGAGACTTCAACCAATTGAAACAATACTTGATGATTCCACCTATCTTAGTATCACCAGTAGAAGGAAAACCACTTTTGTTATACATTGCAACAAATGAGGTATCATTGGTAGCCCTGTTAGCACAAGAGGATTTAGCAAGAAAAGAGAGGGAAATTTACTACATTAGTAGGATTATAAATGGATATGATATCAATTATACATCCATTGAAAAGGATTTCTTAGTAGTAGTGTTCACCACCCAACAACTATGACACTACATGCTAACTCACACCATCAAGTTAATACCCAAAATAGATCCACTAAAATACCTCCTCAACAAAGCTAACCTAACTGGAAGACTGGCCAAGTGGGTTATGATACTTAGTGAATTTGACATCCAATATGTGGATAGGAAAGCAATAAAAGGAGAAGAAATCATTGACTAGTTAGCTAAAGCACCTCTACCAGATGATCGTCCTTTGCACATTGAATTTCCAGATGTTGATGTCCTTACATTGGTTGCAAAAAAATGAACATTATACTTTGATGGATCACACTCAAATTGATGTTCCCTTGTACCAATAACATTGCAGAGTATGAAGCATTAATTATCGGCATTAAAATAGCTGTAGAATGGGAAATTCCCAAATTACAAGTATATGGAGATTCTTAGTTGGTCATTAACTAGGTCAATGATGATTATCAAACAAAGGAAGACAAAATGATGCCCTACAAAATAATTATTGATGATTTTAAGAAATATTTTATGGATATCAAATTTGAACAAATTTCAAGAGTGGACAATAAAGTTGTCGACGCCACAACCACTATTGCTTCCTTGTTACAAATTCTAGAGAAGAGAAGTAATTATGAGTTCTTGATGGACCAACTGCTTTCCCCTACTTATGATGATACCGAGTCCCAAGTTATATGTCACTTATTTCATACCAATTCCTCAATGTATGGTGAAATTTATACCTACCTAAAACATAACACTATTCCACCTGACCTATCTAGAAATCAAAAACAAAATTTCATTCGCTAAGCCGTCTAACATACTCTTATTGCGGATGTACTATACCGATGAGGTCTTGACATAACTCTCCTTCAATTTCTAGAACACGATGAGTCTGAAATGACTTTACGAGAAGTTCATGAGGGTGTTTGTGGAACTCATTCAAGAGGTTTAACCTTAGCCAAGAAACTCCTTTGTTTAGGATAATATTGGCCAAACATGGAGAAGAAGTCTTTCCAATTCATCAAGAAATGTCAAAAGTGCCATATTCATGGCAACCTCATCCATGCACCAGCACAAGAACTTCAACCTTTTGCATCAACATGGCCCTTTTGTCAGTGGGGACTAGATCTTGTTGGTAAAATCCATCCATCTTTGTCCAATGGACACAAGTTTATCATCACAACTACAAAATACTTCATGAAGTGGATTGAAGTTGTTCCTCTTATCACCATCATAGGAAATAAATTTCATCATTCATCCTCAATTACATCATTTGTTGGTACAACATCCCTCAGTCCATTGTCACTAACAATGGAATACCGTTCAAAAATTAAGATGTGCAAGAGTTATGTGAGAAGTTCAACATTCAACATCGCTTCTCTACACCATACTATCCTTAGGGAAATGATCAAGCAAAGGCTTCCAAAAAGGCCATTCTAAAAATCTTGAATAAAATATTCAATGACATTGGACATGATTGGAACATCCAATTAAACACTACTCCATTGGAATGCCACACTAGTATTCACACACCAATAGGAGCCACAACATATGCTTTGGTGTATGGATCTGATTCCATTTTACCCATTGAAGTTGAATTACCATCACTTTGGGTTTCATTGAAGGGTACCATCTCTGATGAGGACTATTAGGTATCTAGATTGTAGGAACTAGAACTATTAGATGAACGATGCCAACATGCAGTGAACCACCTAAAAGCCTACCAACAATGGATGTCTAGAAGTTACAATCATAAAGTAAAACCTAGAACATTTCAAGTTGGTGACCTGGTATTGAAGGAGAACCCATGCAACCAATAGGATAGGGAGAAGAAAGGAAATTTTAAACCAAATTGTTTGGGCCCCTTTGTCATTATTTATTTTATTCTACACATGATTCATCTACTACATCAGAAAAAGTCTTGAAAAAATTCAAAAAAATTAGAAAAAGTCCTAAAAAAATCCAAAATCATCTAAAAAGGTCCTGAAAAAATCTAAAAACATCAGAAAATGTCCCAAATAAATAAATAAATAACCAAAAAAAGAGAAAAAATACAAAAAAAGAAAAAAAGAAAAAATACAAAAAATACAAAAAATACAAAAAAATCATGAATTCTAAAAAAAAAGTGCAATAAAAGAAAGTAGTGAAAACCTGGCAATAGGCTCTATTTGTGATAGGCTAGCTTTTTCCTCTATTAGAAACATGTGTCGACCACATTGGTTCTTTGCTATCACTATCCACATCATTCATTTGAGCCTCATGTACATATTCTATTGTGTTGGTTGTGTCTCACTTTGGCTTGTCAATCATTGTACATATCCATAATAAAATTGGTTTGTTTCCACTAGGGGCAATCCATCTTGGACCTTAAAAATGATAGACAAACAACAGTATGACAACATGGTAAAAACACAACAATCAAGTGGGCTACAACTTTGAACATCAATCAGACTCACCAAAAACAATCATCTTAACCAATAACAACAAGATCCATCAAAAATAAATTTCATTTGGTGATGATACTCTGAATCATAGTTTTATCACTTTAACAGAAATGTTCAAACTATTTGCATTGTGATTGTTGTTATCATTTATTAGGAGCAACTCATGAATGTCAAGAACTAGAGAAGCTATGATCAAGAATGATATTTTTTTTTGTCTATTGTTTGTGATTTGATCATTAATACTATGTGAATCATCGTGGGATGTGCTCTACAAAGTATCATTGATGAAATTCCAGATTCACATAGGAAAATGGTTAACTCTTTTCTATTTACACAATAAATGATCAGGTCATCTCGGTCCAATTATACCTAGATACTTGTGTTAACTTGCACTATCAAACATCATGAAAGTACTAGTCAGGTCATCATGGTCTAAATTATAGCATTGATTTTTGTACTCACTTTCAACATTTTAAAAGCTCAATGATGATACCAAGCACAAATAAATTAGTTACTGGGATGACAACATTACATTGCTAGGTTTTCATATTTAGGTTTCATTCATATTAGGTGTTGTAGTGGTATTTATAGATTTCTCCAAGGCTAGTAAAATATTACGAGTGATGTTATTTCTATCATTAATAGATTAAGTACATTTGACATTACCAAAGATATCATTCACATTTTAGTTGCATAAGCATTAGGTCATCATTCATAGCATTGCCATATCATTTAATTATTCATCTAGTTATTAGGTCACATATTTGCATTATGAAAATCCAAAAACAAAGTATTATCATATCATTTCAGCATTCATTTTCATTAGCTCATATATTTGCATTATGAAAATACAAAAACAAAGCATTATCATATCATTTCAGCATTCATTTTCATTAGGTCATATATTTACATTATGAAAATCCAAAAACAAAGCATTATCATATCATTTTCATTCATATACATTTAGTCATCCATGTGCATCACAAGAACATCCATAATGAAACATTTTCATCCATCCATCTCATACATCTATTTCATCTATTGCATTAGAAAAGTACAAAAATATAGCATTTAACACATTCCATTCACATAATTAGATTCATCACATAGGGAATATGGATATCATAAAAGCATCATAGGATCAAAACACATATTGCATCCATGACATATCATATCCATCATATAAAACATCACATAGCATATATAATAGGAAATTAAATGCATCCATCATGATCAACACATAAGCACATAGGTCAATCATCATCATCGCTGCATATATATCTCCAAATAATGTCAAATGTACAAGGATATCAAAATATGAAAAGATACATCATCAAAAATGGCAGTAGTTCATCAGTTCTAGCAATGTATACATGTCTAAATCATAATAAAACATCAAGTGTCTGAGCTATGTAGTGCTCCCCCTAGACGGTGTTGGAATTCCTGAACTGGTACCTCCCCCTGTAGCCGACAAACTCACACCAAGATCTCTCTGATCTCTAAGCAATGACTGTGTAACAACCACACTAGCCATATGAGAGTGTGACCTTCTAGACCAAGACTGAGCAAATCTCTCCCGCCACGCTAGAGGGACCAACTCATGATACTGACCTCTATAGAACTCAGCCTCTTGAGAAGTACAGTGTATCTCCTTGAAATAATTTGAAGTCTCACTAGCCATCGCAACTTGATGTAGTCTCTCGGTAATAGCCTCTTCCTGCTTTTCCCATCGTCTCAATGTAGTCAATGCGAAAACCTGACCTTGCACCTGTCCTTGGCTTTGCACCTATGCAAGTTGCTACCTAGTAGCTGGTCGTGCCCATAAAAGGATATGAAAAATCATGAAAAAACCTTTCTTGGGAATTGGACATTCCAACAGGTGACTAACATCTCTCTATGGATGTTCATTTACTTGTCAAACCAGGGGACGTATACATTAAATGGCGTGGAAAAATATATTCACTAAGAACTAGTTTTGGTCAAATCTTAGCAGAAATAAATACTGGAAAGGAATTCTATCTATGCTACAGGAAGGTAATGCAAAGTTCTTTAACCCAACTATGATTTAATTAAAACAGAAACCATAACGACTATGACTAGAGCACAAACTATGAACTGGCCTTATGCTACAGGAACAGGCACAGGGATGGATTCTCTATGATGCAGGAGTAGTACAAGACTGAGTTTGTATGAAAAATTCAAAGATGAAAGCTAACTAACTAACTAGCTACAAATACTTACGAAGTGGCCCCCCTTAGCAAGCATCTACTGATTACGCAGGTGCTAAACTCAGAACTTCATCAAACTTTATTCATGAAAACCGAATGGTATACATTGCTTTGTTGATATGGAAACTAACAACAAACTCTATCTCTTGTCAAACAGATTCTGCTTTTCATTATCATACTAATTTTTACATGATATCTGCTATCACTATACTTCTATCTTACTCTAACTATCATCTCTCTTCTCACTCACGCAGGAGGAGTACTTTATTTAAAATCAGGAGAGCAACTAACTAACTAACCCTATCAAAGAAAGACGTGGAAGTAAAGTGTATCCCAGAATCAAGGAACAAAATTCATAGATGAATTTATGCGTTCAACCTGATCCGGAGAGAATCTAGCACTCCACTCTTTCCAGATTGACTGTCATTAAAAATATTTCCCAACGGTTTTGGTCAAAGAGTCTTCGCCGGAGCTTCCTCGAAGTCATGTAGGAAATGGACTTTACTACAAGGCCGAGATCGGTTGCGCTCGACTTGATCATTCTTCAACAACCTATGAAACAAAAGGTAACAGATGTGAAAGAAAAGGCGTATGGCACATACACAATATCCATTCATTAATCACATATTTAAATCTATTTCATCATTCAAAAACTGTATGCGATATACTAGTCATTTGGGGAGTCAACAGGGCAATAAATTTAATCAAGTCAACACAATAAGTTGCAGGAATATGAAAGTATTTTGCTACAAGATATCCCCATAAAAGGTTTCAACAGAGTTTAAACAGCCACAAAATAACAAAAGTAGAGATATTAAGAGTCCATCATAATATCCAAACTATGAACACTTTTTAAGCTCATCATTCTGCCCCCTACTTAGCCCAATGCTGGTCCTCCAGCATTAACTTTCCTGGTGGTTTCTCTTAAGTTAGTGGTTGCTGCATGAATCTGAAATGGATTTCCAAACTTGTAATAAAATCCTCTGAAATCCCAACACCTTTCATACCTTCGGTCTTCTAAATCATCATTAATATTTGTAGCCTGGTGAGGATAAAGGGGCCACATTAGCATAGGAGGTCTAAATGTTAATGGCAACCATAGTTCAAATCTCATTTGAAGTCCCAATTATATGTATCTGCTTGATCTTTTAAGAGCTGCTGTGAAATTTAGGGGACTATGAGGTTCAGATCTTCTTAATCCAACAGTTAATCTTTCCCATATTTTCTCACTTCTGGTATATGCTAGTCTCCAAAATGAATATTATTGTGCCTGAAATTCATCATATACCTGTTTCCTGATATCAAATATTTTCTCTCTGGCTGTAACATTATTAATGCCATATGTCAGAGCAAACCAATCTTTCCGCATTACATGGGGGTTTGAACTTTGAGAGCATAATGGAATAGGCTCAGTTTTCTCAGCTTCCTCATATGTTTCCACTGCCTTCCATAATTCACTTCATTTGCTGCCCATGACATAAATGCTCTCAAATGAATATCACCAATATACAGAAGAGGATTCCATTCTGTTTCAAATGGAATTAAAAAGCCATGTAAATAGAATTCACACAAAGAATTTCTTAACCAATTAGGGGCTGCCTGGTATGCTTTGTAAAATTCTTTGGCAGTGTGAAGTATAGGATCTTGGTTTCTGGAAATTCTCATCAATTGGAACCATAAAAATTGTTCCTTTAGACATAGAGCATAAACTTTGGGTGGTGGTCTGCATTCCATAATCTGACCAGTTACTTTTAACATTTTGTCCATTTTTGCTTTCAACTCAACAATTTCTTGTTTCTGACTTTCAATTTCCTTTTTCAATTTCTTCCTTTCTACTTCCCATAGACTTTGCTGCATGTCAGTCAAGGCTATGTGTCAGAAAGTCAGGGTTTGCAATGTAACTAGTTCCCAATTAGCTTTAACATATTCCAGAAACTCAATTAAAAACGTCTTCTTATAAACAACAATGGCTTTGCAAGTTGCAGGGTTAAATGTAAATTCACTAGGCACATTTAGTTGTTCAGTATGTTCTTGCTCTTGCTACTAAATGAATTGTGGTTGCTGCGGTGGAGAAGACTATGCTTCCTCTGAAAACTGCATAGCAGCGGTAGCCAAGTCATCAATATTTTGTAACCCTTGCTCATTATGCCCCATTTCTTTTCTCTCAACTTGTTCCTCTTCAGGAACGAATTAACTCTAAGCAGCATTCTCAGGCACATTCTGAGAAACATTAAATTTGGACTCAACAGACCCTTCTGAAATTACAATAACCTCTGGTTGAGGTGAAGCAGGGGAGGTCTTAGATTTTTTCCTTGTGGAAACTCTTCTTGGCATTGATGAGGCTGCAGGAGGCATTCTAGTATCCGTCCTCTTTCTTTTCTGCTCAGAAGGCTCTACCCTACTAGAGGATGAGGGTGAACTGGTGATAGCAACAGGTGTTGTTGTAGGAGAGACGGCTATAGGGGATGATGTCGCAGGAGAAGGACATTGCCTTTTCTAAGAATGAGGGTAAGATTTTGGGGACCCTTCTACCTTTGTTTTACCCTTCTCTCTCCTAGTGGTAGACCTAGTTTGTACCCTAGCAGAGGATTCAGGTGTGAAAGTTGCAGGACCAGGTGCTATAGGAGTAGATGACCCTTGCCCTGTTCTACTGGTAGACACAATTTCTTTCTTCTTTTTTTGAGGCCGTGGGGTAAGTACCCTAGGGGTTGTGGAATTTTTAAGCTCTTTTGGGCAACGAATTGTTGCCAGGAAAGAGGTGAGACATCTCTTAAAGAGTGCTCCATCAGTAATTTGATAAGGCCATGGTGAGTAATAGAATTATCTTTCCCCTGTTGGGTTCCACGGGCACTTTGTTCTAGAAATTTTAACAAAAAATTTAGAACATTTACAACTAACCCATGCCTCATATGGCTTAATAATTTGAAATGATGAGAATGCAGGTAGGAGAAACGGCCTTCACAGGTCAAATACCTGATTATGTAAGCAGTGTATTCTGAATAAGGAGGAGGCAATGATACCCGCTTGCATCCCTACTTGGAGATTTCCAAAGGTCCATTAGTGGGCATTGAAAACTCAACCCTTGCTACAACAGCATCTAAAGAAAAATTTTCTCCAATGGCTGGAAGCTCAGTTACTTCAGAAATTCTATCCTCAGTTGCAACAACCGTTAGACCCCATACAGTAGCTTCCCCTTTAGAAAGGGTTCTCAAAAATTCTCTAGCGGCCTCCTCATCAAAAGAATTTAAACTCAAGAAATAATTCAACCATCCACAGAGGCTGAATGTGTGGACTGTTTGAAGATTTTGCAATAATAATTCATGAGCTATAGGCTCATGTTGCACCAGCTGACCACCCACATTTATAATTTTTCCCTAGCTGAACTCAATTCCTTGCTGAAAATTCAAATTGTATGTTTCCCTTTCTACTCTAGTTTTTCTTCTGTCGTGCCATCACATTTCCTTCTTTTCCAAAAATGAGCTTTTTGAACAAGCAGTCTTAATCATAATTTATAAGAAAAAAATACAATAAAGGACATGCGATCACATTTGGAAAGTACCAAAAAGGTATTAAAGAAAGGTTATTTGTGTAGTTATGGCAGTGACAAAAAGATAGGTTTTTAAAGGTGGATTACCCCACCCCCTACTTAAAGTATGACATGTGTCCTCACATGTACTAAAGAGTAGGAAAATATTTTGTAATAATGACTGGTACTATCATAGCAGTAAATGAATAGAATAAAATAAATCAAATATGCGATAAGAAAATATATGGCGTACCTTGATAATTACACGTGTATGTGTGAAGAAAGATGACGACGTCTGCATGAATTGAAAGTTGGGAATAATATCTTAATTAAGGGTGATGTGGACAGATGAAGTGGATGAGTGACGTGGGTGGACAATATGAACGGATGGAATGGATGGATGGGATGGATGGATGGAAGATAAAGAAGTGAGATGGGGGCGATAAATGAAAATGGAGAAAAAGGGGTTTCCTTTTAAAAAGAAAACCTTTATTATGGGCATGATTTTTTTAAAATTATGGTGAAGCTACAGGAGAAAGGCTAAAGCCTTCGGCTATAGGAAGAATAGCAGGAGGAACCTGAATGAACTGCTGCATGAATTCTTCCTTTGAGACTGGTTTATGGTATAATAGGAGTTGATGGCCATTAACTAGCAATTTGAAATGAACTGGATCAATTGTCACCAGCTGTACAACTCCATTGTCGAACACATTTTCAAATTCATATGGGCCAAGCCAGCGTGTTGTGAGCTTACCCTAGTTTTCTTGATATCTGGAATCATATAACAGAGCCCAATCTCCAGCAGAAAATTTCTTAGTTTTGATGTGTTGATCATGCCATTTCTTCCTTTGCTGTTGGATTGTTTCTGTGTGTTGTAGGGTGGATTTTCTCATTTTGTCCAAAGCATTTAGCTGTAGGAGACGGTCCTTCTGTGCTTGAGATATTTCCATATTGATTTCAAGAGTTGTCCTTAAAGTTTTGTGCTCAAATTCAATGGGCAACATGGTTGTTTTCCCATAAAGCAACTCAAAAGGTGTAAACTCAATTGTTGTCTTCTATGTAGTTCAATAGGCCCAAACTACTTCAGGAAGTTTATTGCACCAATATTTTTTATGGATCTACACTATTTTTGTGAGGATCTCCTCAATTTCTCTGTTTGTTACCTCCGCCTAGCCATTGGCTTGAGGATGATAGGGGTTGGACTTCCTATGTTTGATTTTATAGTCATTCATTAGGGCAGTGATCAGATTCGATGTAAACTGAGCTCCCTGATCAGTTACGAGCTCTCTGGAAACTCCAAATCTAGTGAAAATTTGTTCATACAGAAACTCAGTAACTTTTTTATCCCGAGCATGAGTCATAGCTTTTACCTCGACCCATTTTGTTACATAGTCTGTGCAAACTAGAATATATGACTTGCCATTTGATGGTGGATCAATTGGTCCCACAAAATCCATCCCCCATTTATCAGATGCATCAGCATGTATGTGAAAAGGAAAATTCCATTTTGGACCTTGAAGAACAGGGGCTTTAGTAAGCAAGTCCTTTGGTTGCAGGAAATATTTTTCATAGGATTTTATCCACTCGAATTGAGAATCCTTTGTTAATAGGGCATAAAGTGTGCTGGAAATTTTACTGAAATATTTTATAAATCTTCTATAATACCCTGCATGGCCAAGGAAACTTCTGACATCTTTTTGTTTTGCAAGAGTTTGTAAATTATGAATTACTTCAATTTTAGCAGGATCGACCTAAATTCCATTCTTTGAAATATGATGACCTAAAACAATACCTTCTTCCATCATTAGAAAACACTTTTCACTGTTTAGAGACATTTTTCTCTCTGCACCTTTTCAATACCTTTTTTAAATTCACCAGTGCTTCTTCAAATGTGACTCCATAGGTAATGAAATCATCCATATAAATCTCCATACAGTCATGAGATATATTAGCAAAGATACTAATTACTGCTCTCTAGAATGTTGTTGGTGCATTGCATAGACCAAAAGGCAAGACTGAATAAGCAAATGTCCCCCATGGACAGGTAAAAGTGGTCTTATCTTGATCTTCAGGTACAATTTTTATCTGATTGTACCCACTGTAACCATCCAAAAAGGAAAATTTTCTTTTGCCAGACAGTGAGTCTAATACCTGGTCTACAAAAAGTAATGGAAAGTGATCTTTTTTAGTGGAATTGTTCAACTCTCTGTAATCTACACACATCTCCATTTTCCACCTTTCTTGGGGACAATGACTAATGGAGAAACCCATTGACTGTCAGAGATTGGATAAATAAAACCAGCATCAAGCAACTTTTGAAGCTCACTTTTAACTATTTCTCTAAGTGCTGGATTTACTCTTCTTTGAGGTTGCCTAACTCGTAAAAAATCTTCTTTGATATAGATCCTGTGAGTACAAACTTGAGGATCTATCCCTTGCATGTCCTCATATTCCCATGGAAAAGCTTTATGCTGTTCTTGTAGCATTTTTAATAAGTTAGCCTCTTGAGATTGTGACAACTTGCTATTGACATTCAAACAATGATTTGGAGACAATTCTATTTGTTTAGTAAGATTACTCATAGAATCTACAGGTAATGTTTGTACCTCTTGTGGAAGCAAGTTATGAAAAATTGCAGGAAGTTTAGGTAGTGAACTCTTAGAATTTAGTTGCTGCAGGAAACATTGAAGATGACTGCCATTTGGATCAGATGAACTACCCGTATCAGAGTTGTACTGTAGAATTTGAAAAAGCAAAGCATCCTCACTCTGAAGTTGTGAGAATGGATTATTTTGAAGCATCATTATTAATTGAGCCAAAAAATTGGCTTCTTCAGTTTCTTCCCCCACATCTAGCCAAACAAGTTGGGACAAATCTAGTTGAGGTCTAGCAGGCGGATGCAAGGCCAATTTCTTTATGGACTATCCATCATAAATGGTCATATCTCTAGAACAACATCCTATAAAAGTATCAACAGTTACTAACCATTGTCTACCAAGGATAACTGGATATCCTCCTAAAGTTGCCTTAACTGATAATATTGTGAAATCAACATGATACTCCCAAGATTCAAGAGTGACAATTACATCTTCCACCATTCCATCAGGTTTAACTGTGGAGCTATCTGCAAGCTACAGAACTGTGGGTGTAAACCTAATGTTTGAAATATTCAAGGAGTCCATAGTGTGCTTTGTCATGACATCAATGGCAGCACCTAAATCAATCAAAACATTTTTTACAACTTTTCCATTTATATGTATCTACACTACAGGACTTCCAGGGTCAATATACTTTGGGATAACTACATTTTCCAATATTATATCAACCAATTTCCCTAAGACATGAATTATTTGAGGATCCTTTTTCTTTCGTCCAGGCTTTTTCAAACAGGCCTCTTTAATAGCTTTTCCAAAAATGGGAACATCTTTAATAGCCTGAAATAAAGGGATTTGAATCTGTACATTCTTGAGCTGATCCAGAATGTCAAAAGTGGGTTCTTCCATGGATTTAAATGCAGTAATTTTCAACTTTTGAGGAAAAGGTGGATTGTCTTGACTTTGCAAAGCAGGCTCCTTAGAAACTGTATCAGGTATAGGCATATGCTCAGTAGGAACAATAGGTGCAGTAGATTCTTCAAGGGGAGAATCTGGTATTTCAGTAATTAGAGGTAGTTTTGGAGTAGGTGAAGTAGTTCTAGACCTCAAATGGATGTCACTAATGTTTAAGGAATAAGCTTGATATTGGTTTTCTTTGGCAAGATACGCAAGTTGTTGTGGCTGCTATCATTGCTTATTATTGGGATTTGGCAACGGCTGGGTAGGCATAGGTGTTTGTTTTGGAAGTCCAGTATTTGTGGCAATTGCTGCAGGAGGCGGCATGAGGGCCTGTGGCTGTGGCTGTGGAAGCTGCAGGAATCCAGGGGACTGGTTTTGCCATTGCTGAGGGCCTCTCCATTAAGGATTTTGTAGCCAATTTCCTGAAGGTGGGGTCCATTGCCCTTGTGGCTGCTGCCAACCTCCTTGAGGAGATTGCCATTGTGGGTTTTGATAATTAGGCCAACTTGGTTGAGGTGGATTCCAGAGTGGTGGTGGTTCATATGCATGTTGCCATTGGTTATTATAGCCAGAATAAGGATTACCAAAAGTTAAAGGATCTTGAGGCATACCTTGTCTTTGCGCCCATGGTCTCCTTTGTGAAACAAAGAACACTTGATCATCATCACCTTCTACTGGCTTGAAGTCAGTAGGTAGTTTCCTAGCTTCCAAATTAGCCACCATCTTGCATTTGTAGTCATGCTTCTTCTATCTACAGTATGGAAAAATCTCAGCCAGAACTGCCTCAGCTTCTTCATATTTCTTCCAAGCTTGCATAGTGTCTAGTTGTGTAGCCATATTATTAATGATGTCCTGCTTGAAGTCAGATAGAAAATTTGTTATCTCCATCTGAGAAACTCCACCAGAAGAAGATTTTCCCATTGTAGCATGATGACCTCGACCTTTTTTAACTATTGCTCGAGAGTAGTTAAGACATATTTTCTTTATATCATCCCAAGGCAGTTGATTATATCACCTCCTCCCATTAGGTCCAGGGCATCTATACAGACATCACTGATTCCCCTTAGAAAGAGTAGTTTCTGAGAGTCCTCGTTAAGAGTATGGTTTGAGTTCCTTTTTAGTGAAAACAAAAACCTGGAAATATAATCTTCCAGACTTTCATCCTCCTTCTGCTGAATTTGGAATATGTCATCACCTTTGCTGGCACTCTTACAATAGTCCTTATACTTTTCAAGGAATTTCATCCGCATGGCTACCCAACTATCTACAACACGTCTTCCCAGACTCATGAACCATCTAAGAGCTCCTTCCTTCAAGGTGGAAGGAAATAACTTCAGTTTATGAGCATTTGTGTTGTAGTCATAACTGTGACAAAGGACATCAAATTCAAATAGAAAAGTTTTTGGGTCCTCCGTAACAAGGCCATAAAATTTTGGAAGCAAGGAAGAGGGAATGTTTTTAAGATTGTCAGTATCTCTCTGGGGAACAATGGGAAACTCAAATGCAGGAGGTGGATTATTAGGTAGATTATTTTCCATGTTTGGTTGCTAGAATAACAAAGCAAATGGATTTTACTCAGGTTCGTTGTCAACTGGGTCAAATGGTAGTTCAATAAACAGTTTTTTAGGGAGGAACCTTCCGAGTGTGTCTCTTTTTCTTCTATGCATGCAATACAGTGAGTAGTGACTTGAAAGATTTTAAATTTATTTTACTAACAAACTAAACTAATGCTAAAAATGACTTCTGACAAATTCGTAGCTGGACGCCATCCCCGACAATGGCACCAAAAATGGTCGCGCCCATAAAAAGATATGAAAATTTATGGTAAAACCTTTCCTGGGAATTGGACATTTCGACAGGTGACTAACATCTCTCTATGGACGTTCATTTACTTGTCAAACCAAGGGACGTATACTTTAAATGGCGCGGAAAAATATCTGCACTAAGAACTAGTTTTGGTCAAATTTTCGCAGAAATAAATATTGGAAAGGAATTCTATCTATGCTACAGGAAGGTAATGCAAAGTTGTTTAACCCAACTATGATTTAATTAAAACAGAAACCATAATAGCTACGACTAGAACACAAACTATGAACTGGCCTTATGCTACAGGAACAGGCACAGGGATGGATTCTCTATGCTATAGGAGCAGTACAAAATTGAGTTTGTATGAAAACTTCAAAGATGAAAGCTAACTAACTAACTAGCTATAGATACTTACTAAGTGGCCCCCCTTAGCAAGCATCTATTGATTACGCAGGTGCTAAACTCAGAACTTCATCAAACTTTATTCATGAAAATAGAATGGTATACATTGCTTTGTTGATATGGAAACTAACAACAAACTCTGTCTCTTGTCAAACAGATTCTTCTTTTCATTATCATACTGATTCTTACATGATATCTGCTATCACTATACTTCTATCTTACTCTAACTATCATCTCTCTTCTCACTCACGTAGGAGGAGTACTTTATTTAAAATCAGGAGAGAAACTAACTAACTAACCCTATGAAAGAAAGACATGGAAGTAAAGTGTATCCAAGAATCAAGGAACAAACTTCATAGATGAATTTATGCATTCAACTCGATCTGGAGAGAATCTAGTGCTCCACTCTTTCCAGATTGACTGTCATTAAAAATCTTTCCCAATAGTTTCGGTCAAAGAGTCTTCATCAGAGCTTCCTCGAAGTCGTGCAGGAAATGAACTTTATTGCAAGGCCGAGATCGGCTATGCTCGACTCGATCATTCTTCAACAACCTGCGAAACAAGAGGTAATAGATGCAAAAGAAAAGGTGTATGGCACATACAAAATATCCATTCATTAATCACACATTTAAATCTATTTCATCATTCAAAAACTGTATGTGATATACCAATCATTTAGGGAGTCAATGGGGCAATAAATGTAATCAAGTCAACACAATAAGCTACAGGAATATGAAAGTATTTTGCTATAGGATATCCCCATAAAAGTTTTCAACAAAGTTTAAACAACCACAAAATAACAAAAGTAGAGATATTAAGAGTCCATCATAATATCCAAACTATGAACACTTTTTAAGCTCATCAGCAACATCCCTCTCAGTCATCAAAGTTTGTATCTATCCCTAGGCTTGGGAGAATTGTGCTTGTACCTATGACAAAAATTGTGTCTGTGCCTACAACTTCCCCTTAACCTATGTTAGTTGTCCTTGAACTACCTAGATTTGAGCATGTAGTACTACATTTTGTGACTATTGCTGCTGGGAAGGAAACTGTATCTATACATGTTGTGTTGCCGCCAGTAAGGATCACCTCATGTGAGGCACTCTGACATCTAGTACTAGATGGGCACCCCCTCCTCTACCATCACCTCCTCCATCAATGCCACCATCATCCCCACCATCATCCCCACCTCCTCCATCACCATCCCCACCATCTCCCTCCTCCTCATCTCCATCGCCTTGACCCCTCCTCCATCTGGGTGGCCTTTCCTCATCATCCTCTAATGTTGGAACTAGCTCATTAGATCTGGAGATCCTCAAAAATGGATGCCCACTAAAGTACTATGAGTACTCATCAGTCATGTATCCCTCAATGATATTTGGATGGTAATCCCAAATCACTGGCTATAGTCTATGATACTTATCGCATGCAACATCATAAGATAAAGTGGGCCCCCACTCAGTCAGATCCTACTATCTCTGCGCATACATGGCCAATCCCTATAGTATCCCCTGAACTCTTCCATATTGTCTGAGCACTTTCAACAAAAAGAATCTCTCGATAATGTAGCGTGTCTATCCAATAAGATACCTGGTTGTGATAAAATAAGGAATCTCCAAATGATCCTCGACCCAATGCTCATAGTCTACATATGGTTTCCATGTAACAAAATACAGGTCATCCAATACATCTCTCCAATACTCCAATTTACCTATCTTATGCTGGATAACTTGGCCTACATAACAATCGATGTAGGGTCTCCCAAATGGCTAGAATTTGTTTGTCTCTGGATATGTCACTGCTATATGCTCCCAATCCCACATCTATAATAGGGTCACGCCAGCAGATAGAATAGCTCCTTTGAGATAAAATACTTGATGCAAATCATGATATAACTATGTGAGCATGCATGAATCCCAGGAAAAATAGGTCCCAAACTAAATCATCTACTCTAGTGTCTGACCCCAACCAATGGACAATCCCTTTGCCCTCTTGTCGAGACATAAGAATCCACTAACAAATCTTGCAAGAACAAAAGGAAATGGGGATATCTCTCAAACATCTCCTACCAAGGAATCTCATACCCGCTAATATGGTCATCATGGAATATCCAGCGTAAGGCATTTGTACCTCCCTACTTGGTGTGGTCATATGTAACAATGTCACCCATCACGAAAATCCACCAAATCCTATAGACATCCTCTGGTGTCATAGTAATCTCTCCATTGGCTAGATGAAAAGTGTTGTGGTTGCTATGCCACCTCCCTACTAGCCCAATCAACAATCCCCAATTAATCCTAATTCGAGGCATGTTAATCAACTAAGATAACCTGCATCGCTCAATGATATCTCTATCAGCCTGTGATATATTTGGGATTAGCTCCAAAGTCTATGGGAATCGCTCTCGGGACTGAAGATTATCTAAATTTGTCTCCTATTATTAAAACATTGCAATCAACATGTCAATAAATCAATGAAATCAACAAAACAATCAAACATCAATCAATCACTTATCTTATCAGTTCTAGTGAGATTTTCATCAAATCTTGTGAACATTTATTTTTTATCCTCGCCTATCATGAGGTCAAAACAACATCATCATTATTGCATCTTGCCTATCATGATATCAATAAACCATATAATCTATCATCAACAACAAATCATTCACTGGTGTGATTAAACATCATCAAATTCAAGGAGCAAAACAAAAAAATCCTCAATTCTAACCTAGATGCACCATAGTAGTGCTTTGTTGCGCCAAAAGGGCAAGTGCACCACGAAATTGGCTGGATGCGCTGTTACAGACTATTAATGCACCATTTAAATCAATGCACCAAATAATTTCTTAGATGCACTGTGGAATCTCTTTGATGCGCCAAAGAATTCCTCATATACACTAAAACTACAATTTGATGCGCCATTTCTAGTGGACACACTACCTAATATTCTGATGTGCCATTATATGCCGTCTATGCACCAAAATGTGGATGCACCGTTATAGACCATAAATGTGCCACTAAATCTAGCATATGTGCTAAAACCCTAGGCAGATGCGCTAAAGAATCTAACCTATGCACCACAAAAAATTCTGTATGCACCGAAAGAATGAAAAAAAAAGTTTGAAATTAAAAATGTGGGAAAATTGATTCAAAATCCACAAGAAAATTTCCAAAATTCATACTCAAGGTCTGTATCTAGTTGTCTAGTTGTGTTGCCACACTTGCTCGAATCGATGAGTCTCATAGGGGATCAACATTTTCGTTGAAATTCTCAAGGATGCTCTCTCACTCCACAATTTTCAAACTCACCAATACACAAATGAATCCTCTTTTCACTTTTTACCTCTTAATAAGGGTAATTAAGAGTGTGATTTTGGTGGGATATTTTCATAATTTTTTTTTAAGGATCAATTAATCAAGGCAGCCCCATTCTTCCATATTAGGAGATAAATCTTTGGAATATCATCAAATTAGGATTTCATCATTGACATCATCACAAATCAACAAAAAATTTCAAAAATCATCAAAAATATTTTAATCATCAAAAAAATTCTCGGATTTATCTCTCGAGGAGACATACATTCTTTATCTTCTTAAATCGCCCTCTGGGGCATTGTTAAAATTTTAACTGCACTAGTAAATTTTTATTTCATGTGTAAACACATCACTCCAAAAAGAGGAAAATGTATATATCCAAAATTGGTCTGGAGAATATTAATTAAATACTGGTTATTTAATTAATAAAAATATTTCTTTCCTCTACTGTATAAATAAATTGCAAAGTTTATTTATATAGTTCGTATTTCTTAATTCCTCTTATCTAATCCACTTTCTTCATGATTTAATTAAATAAACAAATTTAACTAATTTTTTTTATTTTATTAAATTCCCTTTCATTAAGTTTGAATTCTTAATTCGAATTTTTTCACATTTCTCCATATTCTTCTAACCTCCTTCCACAAAATCTTCCATCTCACCATGTGTCACATGAAAATAATTAATCCTAATTTCTAAAATGGGTATTTACCATCAGAAAACTCAAAAAACTTAGAGACACATGGATTCTCCTTCCCATTTATTCTTTTCTACACTTGGCAAGAGTGTTCTATTAAAGGGGACAACTTCCTTATTTCTCTCTAACCTCCTCATTTCTCACCATCGATCTCTCTAGACATAATCCAAATCATCCATTTTTGCCAACTCATATGATGCCTTGATGAAATCTATAAATAGAGGCTCATTTACAACTTTTGCATAAGAGAGCATTGCATACAATTACTCTACAAAAATCATCTTAGCATTTGATAGCTTAGTTTACATTATATAGCTTAGCATTTTAGAATAGTTTAGCATGTAAATTAGAATCATGGCTTCTTTTTTAGATGTGTCTTAGTTTACTTATAGCATTTGAAATAATTTTAATAACATCACCAATAGTTTAATTCAACATTGCATCATTCCATTTAGCATTCTATATACAACTTATCATCGAGAATATCATTTAGTTCATCATCCAACCAAATCATCAAATCATCTAATGGCTACTCATTTCTTAAGTGTCATTGCAGTAATTTAGTGCAAAATTAAGATCTGAGAACACTAATACATAATCCTTAGGAATAGAGGAAGATGGAATGCCTTTAAGGAATCATTTTATCAAATTGTGTTGTTAATTTATATTTCCTTAATGTAATACATTGCATTTGTTGTGTGTTATTGATTATTATAATTCACATATTTTCTCACACACACTGAGTAATACATTTTATGATGAGTGACTTTTTTGAATATTCCATCTCTAATTTCTTCAAATTTTAAAGTCTAATGTGTCAAATTCTAAAAATCGGGGAAAACACTTCCACTAAATGGCCAAGAAGTGGACACAGCTTCTTGCCAACATCCAACAAGAAAGCTATATTTTCTAAGTTAGACATGTCCAAGGTTTGTTTTAAGGTTACATTTTCCTTTGATAGGAATTTTTATTCAATTTTAGTTTAATCTTGGGGTGGATTGATTGTGTAATGAGATGTGTGGTTTTTTCCTCCTGTATTCTTGTAAATAAATTTGTATCCCTTTTTTTAAATTACTAGAGGACTGTGGAACGCGATTTTTTCTCCCCTTGTCTTTTCATTCATATGGTTAACTTTTTGGAAGTTCCCATTTTCATTAAAGATATAATAGATGTATATAGGGTTGCACTATTGCTATGGATCTTTAATATCCTTTTCATCTTTAGCTTTTCATGATACTATGTTAATGGGAGTTGGTAAAATAAAAGAGGCTACAAATTATTTGAGTGATTTGGATTTATTTTTGAAACCTTTTAGCTAAAATATTGATCAGGAAAATGCCAATATTTATTTCTTTAATACTACTTTCACTAACGAATAATGAATTTCTCTTATTTTATGGTTTATAACTCCACATTTGGATTACCTTGGTATTCCTATGTAATTTGAAAATGCTTATCATCTTCAGTGGAAATAGATTCATGTTAGGTTTATAATTTTAGATTCTGATTAGACCTTATGAAGGTTGTCCTTTGATGGATAAAATATTATTTCAAAATATTTATTAATTCTCTTCTTGTTCATAAATTCTTGGTGCTTTCTGCTCTTAAATTTTTTCTAGAAGAGTTTGACTCTTATTCTAAGAATTTTATTTGGACAAGAAATTATGACTATAAAATTTGATTTTTATTAGTTGGGACCATCTTTCTAGATAACAACAAAATACTTGTGGTATTGATATTAAATTTTCTATCATAAATAGTCCACCCTTAACTACTAAACATTATTATAAATGGTGCAATAGTATGAGTATACTACTACCACAATTTCTTCCTATAGGTATTTATTAAGGATTATTGTTGATGTAGTTTCAATAATGATTTTTACTAGGAAATTCTCTATGATGTATAATATTATGAAGAAGTTTCCATTACTTGTTAAGAAGGGAATCATATATATTGTAATTAATACTAATAAGGATAATTTTTATTGGACTCATGAAAATCCTAATCATTGATTCTTATTTATTCTCCTCATCCACCCCCTTTGTGTAAAATATTTTTTAGGTGCTAGTTAGTATAAAATTTCTATCTTTAAAACTTCCCATTTAGTGGGGGAAATTTTTTTTATTGTTGGAATAATATTTTCTTATGAAATTTGGTAGGAGTTCTAGATGCTTAGGAAATTTTATCATCTATTATCGCTAAGAGACCATGTTGTTCCTAAAATGGGGTTAATAATCTTTCTTGGGGATATTATCTTTAAAGATTTTATTTAGTTTCTAGTGGGTATTAGATGTTAAATCTACAAGATCAATTGTACTAGTGCTACTAGTTGTTTGAGCCACATAAGTCAAGATCACATACACTCTTACTGTAAGTAAAAATAAATAAATTAATATCTAAAATTTTGAGTGTATTAAAAATGCAATATGATGTAAATATTTATAGTTGAAGGGGGAGTAATTTCTATCTACAGTAATTGTTAAGTAGTGAACCATCAATTTTGAGGGTGACTATAGAATTCTCTTTCACTCTTAGGATCTTTCACCTAAAAGGAGAGAGATATAACCCTAAAATTTAGGTGGTTCACACAAATTAAGGAATATAATATGGAATTGAGACTAAATGAAATGATCTTAATGCAACTAAGCTATGAAATTGAGTTATTATGAATGAAAAACTAATGAAATATGTAATGTTTGAAAACACAATGAGGTATGCAAGAATGAACTAAAACATGAACAAAAACAAACAAAATTGATTGACGTTTAACACAATGCATCTGGGAACTAGATGTTGAATCTAGAAGGCTCTGAAAACTAGCAGAAATCACTATAAATCACCAGTGGGACTCATTTGCCACTAATGGTGAATAAGTCCTACTACTGACAAAAATACATGAAACTGCTTTCCGACAGTTGGGAACTGGATTATGACAAAATCAACCTTTTCATCCCTCAGGTGGGACTCATTCACCAATGATGGAAAATCAATCCTCCTCCAAAAAACTACAAAATTAAAGGTCAATTTGGTAGCTCAAGATCTGCACTTGTCTTCTTGTCATGTTGATGGAGTCAAATCTAGAGAAAACTGACTGTAGGTTGTCTCCAAGCTTGAAATAGGGTTTAGTTTACTTGAAACACTTTGTTGACTTCTTTCCACTTTTTAACACCTAATTGCTTGAAAAATTTGCATACAAAATTCTGCAAACACACATGCAAAAGGGGGAAAATGGCTAAGGGTTAGAGTATAGTGATTTTCCTTGGTCAAGTCCCACTTTGGTAATCAAAACTTGAATAAAGAAATGAAATGAAATGAGAAACAAATGATGAATAAATAACATGAAAATGTCCTAAAATCACCAAAAACCTTGTTGAAGAGTCTGAAGATATTTCATTGGCTGCTCCAAGATGCTTGATGTTTGCTTGAGTGAATGATGCTTGAATGTAATTGAATGAACTAGTGAATGAGTGAACTTGATGAATTTTTAAATGAATGGGGGTTGAAATGAGCATAAAAAAACTTATTTATACACACTTATGCCCTAATAATCCAATAATACCTCATCACAAGTTGACATAAGGTCTTTTTGAAACCCAAAAGGAATTTTGAATTATTTTGAATTTGGAGACAAGAGGAAGTCATTCACAACCCATGGCAAATGGGTCACACCTTGGGTGTGTGAGTGGGTGTCAGGAATTAACTTGCATCTAATGTTGTTTGTCAGGTTTACATTAAAAAATATACTTAATTAAGTCTTATGATTTCATAAATTGGTCATATAAAGCATAAGAAAGGTGTAAATAGTGATAAAAGGCCTAGAAAAGTGTGAAATGTCATTACAATACTTTACAACACTTTAGAATGGGACTTGGTAAGGGATAAAAAGGTGATTTTTAGATGAATTATAATGAAAAGAGTAGAAAAGTGTAGAAATATGTTACAACACTTCACAACACCTTCAGAAGATGTCATAATTTGAATATTTAGGACCTAATGTGAATGCTTAAGTTACATTGCAACATTATATCAAAGAAAATTAGGTCAAGCATCACAAGAGAAAGACCTAAAATACCTTGAAAATTTTAATGATCCATTTTTCTATGGTACACTTAGCTTCCACTTTAGTGAGAGGATGAACATGCTTCAAACTCACACTAAAGTAGTCATGCATATCGAGAAGGATCCAAATGCATTTATGTTTGCAAGATGGAATGGCAATGAGCAAGAGGGATAATCAAGCCCTCGAGATGAAGATCCCATGGAAAGCTAAACATAAGAATAAAGGAACACATGAGAAAGAGATAAAGAGAAGAGATATGAAAGGGAAAAGTCAAATCAAGTTTTGATCATTTGTTCAGCTAGTTGTGAATCAGATCTAGGCTATTTGTCCAAAAATGAAAATGCATACTCACTCTGGGGTGATGAAACTCATGGTGGTCCACTGGATGAGAAGAACCAAAAGGGGAAATACATGTACTAGTTGGTATGCACTCACAAACATATAGGTGGATATGGGGAAAGTCGTGTTGTGAAATGGGCTTCCCACTCAACCATATCAAAGTTATACCTTCTGATAACTTTAATATGGTGTTGCAAAGGAAAATGTCAGTTCATGCTTCATGAGACAAGCAAAGATTCTTATGCTTAGAATTCATGAAAAAGAAGGATGGTATAATAGGCATGTAAGTTGTGTTATGCAAGGTGGAAAAGATGCAAAATATAAAATTCAAAAATGCAAAATATGTTCAAAGGAGTCTTCTTAAGTTCATGCAAGGTCTATCACTTAGGAAACATTGTGTTTGATATCTCCAAGAGAGGACCAATCAAAGAATAGTATATTCAAAACTTAGGGGATGTAGTGCATCACATCATGCCACTGAGAGGAATGCAATATGCTAAGATAGATCACACTTATGAAGGGAATCATACCCAATATCATCTACAAAGTGACAGGTGCATCATATGAAGTGACAAGGTTGCATTACGAACCAAGAATGTGAATGAAATGATGCCAATGTATTCCCCCCACTTTAAAGGAATTTCTACACACCATTCTATGAGAAATTACTTTAAAGTAGTGAAGCAAAGATGTAAAAAATAAAACAAGACATGAGAGACAACTTGGAAAGCCCCTATACCAAGTCATATCTTTCTAAGTTACACTGCTTCATGCAAACGAAAAAGAAAAAAATAGAAAGGGATGTTTCCCCCAAAGGAAGGAACACACCATACACATAAGGGATCTATGGATTTGGGGTTAGTATGGTTGTTACTGCAATTTTTTAATGAAAGAGCTTGGAACTGAACCATTGATTTTTGGCTCTTAGGACTTCTCTTACTCTTCTAGGTTTTTTCATCTAAAAGGAGAGAGTTAGGCCAAAAATACTATGGGTTCATTTGAATTATGTTACGTAGGATGTTGTTTAAGCTAAATGAAGTAAACAAAATGAAATTAAATGATTTAAATGACTGAATATGAATGCAAGACTAAGATCGATGCTATGTTTGAAAACATATTGTTGTTTGCAAAGAAGCTTTAAAGAATGAACAAAAATGGAAATTAAACTAAATGAAAGGCTATTTCTCATAATGAGTGCACCTGGAAAATTGGAGAAGAATGAAAAATAATATAGAAAATTGATGAAACTTGAATTTGAACTGACTGGGACTCATTCGCCACCTTGGGAATATCAGTCCTAGGTCAATACTTTTCTGCACAGAAGTTTTTTTCTAACAGTTGAGGACCTGGATCTACATCTGACTCCAAATATACACCTTAGGAAATACCCATTTTCCATGCATGGCAAATCATTCCACTTTTAGATTTTTGTAATTTCAAAGTTCTATCATGCACCTTGAAACTGGTAGAACAATTTCTAATGGAATCCCACTGTGGGATCTTGAAAAATTCCTACAAAAAAACCTAAAATTATTTGTCTAATGGGTGGTTTTCCTTGGTTAAACCCATAGTTGGGTAATTAAACTTTGAATGGAGAAAAATCTACATAAACACTATCCTTAGATGTGTTAAAGACTAGGGAAAAGTTGAAACATGACAAAGATCCTATTCTATTGCTATAGAATAAGACATGCAAGAATGATTTATATGATGCAAGATATCAACCCTAGAAACCTTAAAACACTTGAAAAATAGGAATGAAATGACATGCAAATGATAAACAAATAAGATGGAAACATGAATATGAATATAGAGGGAAAATGGAAGATGTAATGAATAGGAAACCAAGTCCTTAGGCATGATTTGGTGGTTAGTTGCACCTCTTCACCCTAGATTTCTTCATGATTCACCATAGGCATCCATCATCAACCCTTTGCAATATTGGATCTTGGAAAGAGAAGTGAGCTTCAAGACCTACAAAAACCCTACTTTGTTGCCCTAAAACTTCAAATTTTGCTACTAAAACTTGCTATGGAATACTTGACTTCATGAATTTCTCTTGAGGAATGATAAAAAGAATAGAAGAGATGATAAAAAGCTGTGTGAAATGATTTGAAATGAGTATTTATAAGAAAAAAAACCTTATTTTCCCATTATTTAGACCTAAGAGGTTGACATTCACCAGAAATTAAAGTTAAATTGATTAAATTCTTGCTTAAATATGAATTTTCCCTCAAAGGGGACTCATTCGTCACCCTTGATGAATGGGTCCTATTGTGACCTTAGCACACACGCCTCGTTCGGAGGAGGGACCCTCTTTTCTTTAACATTATTGGGTCATTTTTGTTGCCACCTCATTTTCGGTGCCCCCCTTTTTGATGTCTCAGATGGTCAGTGTTACTTTAAGGACCCACCATAAATTGACCATGCCTTCCCCTTTTGGTTTTGCTACGTTCTGACACCTCACAGGGTCCCTTTGGCAGTTTGGCCCTGCCAACGGCCCTGGGCCCAAGCATTTGGGATTCTTCCTCCAGGTTTCCCTGCTGGAATTGCCGTTCCCAGTGGCGTCCGCTCCACATCCTTCCAGACCTCAGGGTCTGAATCCCCGTTTGCTATCTGCAAAAAAACTCGTTGAAATTTTTTGTGGCATCCTGCCCTCCAAGCCTCGGACCCCAGAGGTCCGCTTCTGGGGTTCCATCTATGTTTCGCCGTCCGCGACGGTGAACTCCCTGTGGCAACCCACCAACTGTTTCACTGACCAAAGATTGTGAGAGCCCCTATTTGTCGTGGGCTGTTTCGGGCCTTACCATCCAGAATTCTGAGTCCATAATTCTGCGATGATTTCGCCATTCCTGACATCTGATCTTCGGTAGAACTCCACCCTCTAGGCCCCGTTTCCCTAATTGCCGCCACCATTTGATCGACATGAAATATTTAAGCGGCCGTCGTCTCGCGCCTCCCTGGCCGCCGGGACTGGGTTCTCCCACCGCCATCGCTTACATTTGAATCCACCAACTTTTTTTGCCGTCGTACCTGCATTAAATACACATATTCATGGAGGTTAGGGGTATAAAATACCCATTCCAACCTATCATTTTCATCACTGGATTGCAGAGTGATCAAACAAACTACTATTTGGAGCCCACTATCTTCGACAACGTCACAGGCGCCACTCTTAGCATCATTTTGTCGACCGTAGGTGGATCCCACGACTCCCCGCATAGCGTGTTTGAGGTAGGCCATCCATTTTCCCTTCCTAAGCTTCATTTCATGATTTCAAGATATTTAAATGAATGAATAATCATTAGGAGGGAATAAAATGATAAAACATGAAATTGCGCACAAACCCATGTTTTAGAAAATTGACAAACCTTTTATAAACACCCTCCTCACCAATTTGGGTCTTTTCCTCGCCACGGCCATTCTTCACAAAGGGAGATCATCTCCTTCAGACCCAAGGCTTGTCTTGGCCATCCTAAACTCAAAACCTTGAACACCTGCTAATGGAAATCTCTTCCATTAGGCTCGAGCCATCAAACTTCCCCGTCTAAAAGTCACTCTTGCTGTCGCCGTTTGAAACTGCAAACTCCCCCTGTGTCCCGGCTATCAGATCCCAACAGTCTCCTCGCCATGAAAAATTCAAAATTGAACATATGTCCTATGGGTCTCTCGGGCTTAGGAACCGGGGGTTCCACCTTAGGGGTTCCCCAGGTGTTTTTCCATCCCAGTCGCCAAGCTCCGCCTTCCCGTTTGCTTTTATCTTCAAGCAATTTAACTCGTGCTCTCCTTTTAGTCTTCGAGCTTCGAGCATTGAATGTCCTTGCTTCATTTTCTGCCGACCTCACGGTGAACTCTTTGATGCCCTTTGTGCTCCGATCCCCGCCCTTTTCCTTGTTGATTGGATTTTCTTTTCAGAATGTCGCCTTTTGGACTCTCAGGTCTCGGTGTCTGGACATTCATTCTCAGAAGTTCGCCTTTCTCCCACTATCGAGGAGATTTTGCCCCATCCATTTGATCACTAGGCCTCGATCTCCTGTCTGCCATTGGCTACCTCATGAACCACTAATGGCCTTCTGCTCACCGGGCTCCGTGACCCAGGACTCCTATCCTCGATCGTTGTTGCTAAACAAAAAATCCTACCCAGAGTCCCGATCCACAGGCTCTGTCCCGCCGTTCGCCGTCGAGCTCAACAGAAAAACCATGCCATCAGGCTCTTACTACTGGACTTCCCCTCCTAGACTTATGTCTGACATTTGTCATCCCAAACGGCAAAGTTCGAGCGCCTCCCCAGTGCCATTAGCTCGAGTGCTCAAAATTAAATAACATACTACCGGACACCCTTTGGCCCTCCAGGCCCCAGACCCTGGAGTTCTATCTCTAGATTTTCGTCTGCTGTTTGTCACTCCAAATTGCTATCTCTTGACAACTTTCTGGCCTGTGACCTTTGAACTCTCCTAAATCGATCCAAGCGAGCCCAAATCTGAGATCTAACTTCGGCCCACATCCTGAATTTTGGTCCTCTTCATCATGAACCTCTTGAAATATTAAAATGTGACCAAAGAAAGTCTCTAGCGCGTTCCACTATGTTTTCCCTTCCAAATAGCATTCCTGTCGGGGAAGTCTGGCCCTCCGGGCCTGGATGGTCTAATTTCCCTTAATCAAAATATCAATAACATCTTGAGATGAAATTTCATGATATGCTTGATTGATTATTTGAAATAGATGTTATTTTCAAGATATTGACTAACATGAATGCTTTTGATGATCTATTGTGCTAATTTTGTCCTTGCTTGTAGAATATATGGAATCTCGTGCAGAAACTTCAAGGGCATCCACTGAAGGGGACAAGGGGAAGAAGTCAGGAAGGACCCCTCGAAGGAAAGAAGACAAACACCAGATGAAGTACCAATTCCAGGGTGAGCCGCTCCACTCAAGGGTCACAGCAGATTGGAAGGAGATCACAGACACCAACATTGGCCAAGTGGATATCGATGAATTCACGTAGAGAGTCAGGGTCAACCCGACAACAAAGAATTCTAGGTTAATAAGACAAAGTGGAATAGCTAAGGCTCCGGGATTCCCTCCATCCCTCATGGCACCCGAGCTGGTCACGGCTTGTTGGGAAGCATACCAAACTGACACAAGGACAATTGTTGATAAGGAGGGCAACATTCTTGCTGAAATGTCACCAGAAGGGATCACCAAGACCTTCCATATTCCCACATTCCAACAGATGGAGGTCCCCACCTTAGAAGAGTGTCAGGCGGTGTGGGATGATAATCTAACTGGATACAAGAAGTCAATAAATCTATATTGGCTCAAGGAAAGAAGGGGCAGCACTATGAAGGTTCCTTAGGAGCTCTTCCGTAGCAATTTCCATGAGAATTACCATGACCTGGTAACCATGTTGAGAAGGGTTATGAGACTTCCTATGACCACTTACTTTCAGGAGTGGATGGCATACTTCATTGAGCAGATCCTGTATGGAAACGAGGACGTCATGACAAAGATTTCATTCTACTGGGGAGGAATCATAAGCAACTGCTTCCATGAGTAGTTTGTCAAAGTAAAGAAGAGCTCCAAATTTTACATGACTTCCTACCTTGTCTATTCCTTGTTGGATCAAAGACAGTATAGTGGGTTGTTTATGGCACCCGATCAGGGGCAGAAGCAAGGACTCAAACCCTTTGATAAATATCCACAGCTCTGGTACCGCAACTTCAAAAGAGATTACTATAGAGTGAACGGCGCCTTCATTGGCCACATCATCAAGTTAATTATCAGAGACTTCGAGAGGAGGGTCTCCCATAGTGCCATAGCACTTTTGAAGAAATACGCCTTTCTCTATATACAATACCTAAAGTTCACATATATCCATGCCCAGGGTTTTATTGAAAGGCCGAATAGATTGCCCCGATATCCCAATAATCAAATCATCCTCCTAGAGCTTTCCCAGCAACTCCAGCACTTGCAGAAAATCTTTAGCAACAAACATATAGCAGGGATCTCCTACCCCATGACCCTCAGCCAAGGCATGTACCGATTGCAAACCTCCTAGTGTGCTAGTAATTCTAAGAAAGAACTAAATGATTACCATTTATACCTACACGCTGCTCACCTGTGGATGGACCCACATGGCCACGTCAGGAAAGCACTGGGGCCAGCATATGCCCATCTCCATCACATCGAGGATTTCTGGGCCAACTGCTAGGATGACAAGGAAGTGTGTGCAAGGCACTACATTGGAATGACGGTATAGTTCTTAAGAAGGGTACAACCATTCCCTGTGTCAAACCAAGTCGAGGAGGATGAGTCCACCATCATGCATCTGAGGTACCCTATAGTTTCCAACCTGCCAATACCATTAATTGACTGGGATGAATAGGAGGTCGACGACCTGGACACCATAACCCAGCCAATCTTGACCCATATCAAGGAGTGGATCAATGGGCAGGTGGCTCATCTAAAGTGACAAGGAGTAGTATTGACCTATGAGGGGCTCAAAAGTGAGCCTAGTGCCATAGAGGATGTTGTTGCCACTAGTTCAACTGGTGGGACTTCCAAGTCTCATTTGGTCACCAGGTACAGGAAAAGAAAAGAAACAGAAATCACACAGTCTCTAGACCCCAAGGCCTCTGCAAAGAAAGAAGCAGGAGGCTCGCCTCCCAAAAGACTCAAGCTAGCAGGGAGTAATACAGAACAACCTTCAACCCAAGAGAAGGAATCAGTAGGTGCGACAAAATTGCAGCCTCTGTTGGCTCTCTCCACCCCTTCTATTGCACCACCCACCTCCCTAGCTATGGTCGCTGCATCCCCGCTGGCAGTGGACATTTGTGTCCATCTTTCCCCTTCCCCTCTGGCTGAGTCTGTAATAGTTATTGACTCATCTTCCACCATGAATTCTCCCCCTTCCTTTGCTACTATGTCGCCAATCATGTCACTCCCTTCGGCAAGAATAACATCACCTGTTCCCATTGCCACTATGCCTGAGGCTCTTTCAAGGAACATGCAAAACTTTCCCCCTGGGCTCTCCTAGATCATAATGGACCCAACCCTCCAAGTAGCCCTTGTGCAGGTCCTTGCAACTACTCAACCTTCACAACCACCGACAGGGCCACCAGCCATGGAGGCCACAATGCTAATCTCAAAGGAGTTGGAGGAACGAAAGCAGGAGGCCTCGAAGCCGTTTGAGGAGGAGGCCAATGAGTACTATGAGTACCCAGAGTACGAACACCGAACCATCGACAGGGTGGTTTATGAGGAGGAAGAAATGGGCTCTTCCGAGAGTGGGGATGAGGAGTATGGCTTGGGTGCTAACGAAATCATTGAAACCTTTGATGATGACCTTGAGGAGGAAATGGCACAATAGGTAAAGGACATTGGAGTAGAAACGAAAGGGTCACCACATGATGAAGAAGGGCAGCCATCAGAGGAACAGTAGCTAAAGGATTTGACTAAGGCTGAAACCCATATTGTCAAAAGCCCTGAGGCTGAGGGTACCGAGGAAAGGAAGGAAGAAGAAATAGTAAGAAAAGAAAGCCCCATTCGGCAACCATCCACCAGGCTGCCTATCAAATTCCTCGTGTTCGTTTATGACTCCGATAAGGAGGAGGAGGATGATGCCAAAGAGAAAGGAGAATCCCAAAAAGAAAAGGACGTGAAAATCTTGGCATTGACTGAGAAGGGCGAGGGTGACGACGATTCACCCAAGGGGAAATCTACTATGGCCGAGTGGTTGGAGAAGCGGCTCAAAAGAAAAACCCCTGTGCTAAAGGACCCAAGGGCAAGGTTAGAGGCCATCTTGGCTCAAGCCCAAATTATGATGAAGAAGGAAAAGAAGCCCAAGGTCTGATCCAAAGTAACAATGGATGCTTCCAGCTGTCGAGCAGCACAAATTGCAACACCCATAATTTTTCAGTCTGGGGTAAGCTATAACATCTCCACCATTGACTTGGGAACCACAACCAGAAAACAGGTCAAACATTTTGAGGAGTCAGTGGCTATAGTGGTGCACATGATAAAACAAGATAAAATCTCGAAGGATGAGCTCAAGGCAGAGATTGCAACCTTAACAGATTACATTCAGTAATGGTCTTCAGTGGACGATCTGCCTACTACATCCATGACCACACCTCAGCTGCTTTCCAAAGAACAGATCGACAAAATGGAGAGAAGAAAAAACTTGGAGAAGACCACAGAGGATTGGTTCTGACAAGTCTCATACGTTGGGAACATGGAAATTAGCCGAGCTATGCGGACAACCAACAAGTTCTTAGACTTAATACAGTCTCTAGAGAGCACAAAGAAACTCTACACTAATTTCCCCGCAACTTATGACTCCACCTTTCCAAGGATTAAAGCTATCCTTCGGATGCTTGAAGCCACATGGGAGGAGAAGCTTGCATTTAAGAAGGAAGATCACTAGCTGATGGATGTATGGCACCGAAACTTTGACAACCGGAAGGAGAGGTTAGAGAAAATCATGAGCAAGGTGGATCTAGACATTGAATGGATTAAATAGATCTGGGCAGAATGTGCTTGATATCTTAAAATGATGATGGGCTATGATATGCCCACTGTGCAAATAGATCCAGAAAAGATAAAACCCTACTTCCAAGAGAAGATGAAGGACGGGATGGCTGGAGAAATCAAAATGCCTGAGTTTTGCTGCCCGCACCTTCGATCAATCAGAGCTTTTAAGATACCACAGCTCAAAGTATGATGAGGATTGGAAAAGGCTGGAGGATAATGCAAAGGAGTGGAGCTACCAGGCACTGCAATGTGAAATCCTCAAAATAGACAAGCTCCAGGCAGTCATCCTTAAATACATAGAGCACACAACTTCCGAGGGATAGGAGGACAACCCAGTCAAAGATGAACTTACTAAAGAGTAGCTATAGCAAAACAATAATCTGCTAAAAGACAAAAGAGTTACGATGCCATTAGCAAGAAGACGGAATAAGGAAGAGACAAAATATAATTTTTAAATTGTTGGATATTGGGGGTTAGGGGAAACCCTATTTTGTAATGAATCTTGGCCACACAATAAGAATTAATCTTGGCAATTCATTTGACTTTTGGAAAACTATAAATAGGGCTCTCCTCTCATTTGCAAGGAGAGAGTTGAGTTGTTGTAAAAACATGTTGCATAAATTTATAAAGAAAGGGCATTGACTTAGTGTATTTCCTTAGTTTCTCTCATGTTGCTTGATTCAATCTCCAATGTTAGATATTTGACTTAGGTTTTATTGCTGTGTAGTTAGTTGTCTTCTTTCTTTGAACAGATTTTAGGAATGCCGTTGGGTGATTATGAAAATTCCTGCCATGTTGATGATTTCTTTGTCCATACTTTTTGCTGTTTGCTGATGGTAGATAATTGTGCAAAGTTAGCCTGGACTTGATTTCAAAGTTGCTCCAAATATTTATCTTTGATTCATGCATGCATGTGGTGGTTGAAGGATAAAATATCTGCAGACCTTAGAAGATAGCACAATTTCTATGATACTATGAAATCCCTGATTAAGTGGGATATTGTTTTGAGAAATTGTCCATTACAGGAACTCTATTGTCACTATTCATAGCTAGTTGCAGACTTAGGAACATTCCCTCTTCCTTGCCTTCTTTTTTTTTAATAGCTAACCTATGTTAAGGTTCATTGCACATTATAAATCCAAATCCAACAAAAAAATGGAGTCCAAGACCACTGTTTGAACCTACAGCCAATGCATAACAATTTTCCATCCTAAAAACTCCATTTCAGGATCCAACTTCCATGCTTTGTATCCATGCTTTGCATTTTTTGCGTAAGACCGCCTTGTGATTCCAGCAAATCACATAAAAATATTAAGATATCTAATCAATGTCATGACCTAACATCTAAGAGACCTTGGGATAGTGTTATGTAATTTGATTATGGAAGATTGTCTTTCAAGAGAGGTAGTGCACCTACGTGCTGCCTATGTTAAGGGGTGCATAAAAAAAACATCAATAGAACTGGTGCTAGAAGGAGGGCCAACAGTGGAAATATCAAGTTAAGGCATAAAAGTGAAGCTGGATTGAATTAGATCATTCTTCTCGGAAAGATTTTAAAGAGTTCTACGGTCAACACCAAACAAGAGATAATTTAAAGAATTGCAGTATCCTACAAGGGAAAAAGGAGCTCAGGGAAGTAGCGTTGCCTCTTCCTCTTCCTCCATTCCATCCACCTCCATTCCACCCTTACCTTCATTTGGTTGGCTTTCGTCTTCCACCCAACCATCTCAAACTACATTTGCACCTCCTGTCTCTAGTAGCCAGGGGATTCCTCCTCTCCCAAACTTTCCAGCCCAAGGCACAGTCCAGTTAGCCATAGCTCCAGTGCAGTCCTAGATTGTTGTTGTGTTGCAAATACAACCCCAAATTGTCATCTTCCAACAGCACATACCACCTCTGCCACCCTCCATGGCTTGGTTAGGACATAACCCTTCGTCGATACATTTCGCTGCCTACAATGATATGCCCAAGAATCCAGAGGGATTTTGTTAGAAGTTTCATCTGCATGACCTATAGAGAACAGCTGAGGAGCATATCAAAATATTTGAGACAACGATCATCGAAATGCAAGTTGACCATGAGGATGTTGCATGCCGCCTCTTTCCGCATTCATTGGGAGAAGAGGCCTTCTATTGATACATCAATCTGCCAAGGGGATCCATTACCTCATGGAACCTGATGAAGAATGTCTTCCTGTAGAAATACAAGATCCCTATCAACCCTTTGGAGCTTTACCAACATTTCATGTCTATCAGGAGGGAAGTCAACGAACCTATTAGCTCCTTCAACAACTGCTTCCACTAGGCCTACACAAGGCTTCAGGACCCATACCTTCATAATGATGCGATGGATCTCCTGGTCTATTATGCGGTGTTGGACAACCTCACGTCGACCTTGGTGAAAAGGATGCGCCCACTGCTCACTACCCTGGTGACTACCCATGCAGAGGCCATTGTCGCTAGTGCAGACTTGGGGCAGAATATCTCTGGCCCACTGCCTTCTTTGGGGCCAGTAGCCCACCCAATGTAGGTTCAAAGGCTTAATCAAGCATTTTCTCACCAAACCCCTCTTATGAACCAAGTACATCAATTGCCTATGGTACCACATTAAGGGTAGCCATTGAATTATGCACCTCCCGCGCCTTCCTATTTGTAGCCCCCAGCAGTAGTATAACTATTCTCATGCTGTTCTACAATAGCAGGCATATCCCTAACAACCCCGAGCACCATTGTACATATCGAGACTAGATTTTCCTCCAGCTTATCAAAATTAGCTGGCAGCCTCGCCCACTTTTCTCTAAAATCCAGCGCCATCGCCTAGAAGCGCGACTGAGAAAGATAAGTTAGAGGAGTTGACTGAGATGATAAAGAAAATATCCATGAAATGACGCACCTAAAGAATTAGAATAACCAGTTGCAGGCCTCCCAGCATAATTTCCAAGCCAATCTCAACAGGGACAACCGAGATAATAGGGACAGCAGGGATAATCGAGAAGTAGGCACTTCTTCCGGGCAGAATTATGATACAAGAAAAATGCCAATAAAAATGTAGAAAGGAGACCATCTCAGAGGTAGAATAGCATGTGGAACACTAGGCCCAATAATGGTGGTGTCCTTACACCTTTCGATCAACTGGTAAGGAATGAAAAAATGACTAGCGGTGTATACCTGGGCGAGGCAGCTTTGTCTGGATGGTGTCGAATTCACAAAACTAGCAGACATTCTGAGTTGGATTGTCTCGAGTTCCAGATAGCTACTGAAATCTTCCATGTGGAGGTGCAAAATGCAGTCGACAATGCCGGCTGCAGGGACATCATTCCATCTGAGCCATATGATTCCTCCTTTCTTGTGGTTAATCAAGCACCATTCCCGCGGAGTGACCGCAACGAGCTTGAAGTCGAGTCTACTCCTATTGAGGATAACGAAGCGTAAGAGGTAAGTAATGAACAAACCTTGACTTATCTCTTTGATTCAGTAGATAATGGTCTGATAGATGAAGAAGAACCATTTGTAGATGAGGTCCACATGTTCCATCAAAGGTTGACTCCCTACTTCCTTACGAATAGACAGGTGGGTGGACCCTTTACAACTTCTACCCCACCAAACAATTTTGCCACTCCGCCTGATCCTAATGCTAGTAATAACCCTAGGCTTCCTCACATACCTGCCTAATACCTCAACAAAAACATATCTCAAAACCAGTCACAGAATCAGCTGCAAGGCCAATCCCAAAATTCGTCTAGTCAAACAAAGGTCCAACCCCCTAGTTCTGCCATAAGCCAAGCTTTTAGCTTAGAGATTGAGCAAATGGGTGAATATGTAGTAGAAGAGTTTAGGAAGGTAAAAGTCATTTTATCAGCCTTCGAATTACTCAAAGGCCCTGCTGTAAGGCATTCCTTTTTTAGGGTTCTTAATGGGAACCCATCTTCTAGTACAACACAAGAAACGCTAGCTAAGAGGGCTACCTTTGAAGAACCTATAAAAGAACCGGAGATACAGGATAATACCAAAAAAATAAAGGATGTTCCCATGAATCAATCGGCAAGTAAACAAATTGAAAAGGAGCTGGAAAGGGCTAATAGGAAGCTTTATAAGGACCAACTATTTAGGCATACCAAGGATATGGGTAGTGATAAGAACAAAGGTCAGATAGCTCACATGGACATGCCTACAGGCATCTTCTAGGGGAAACCAGAAACTCCCCCTTTCCTGACCACCATTAGGGTCTTTGGGAAGAACTTGCATAACTGCCTGCTCAATTCAAGAGCGTCCGCAAATGTCATGCCTTTGGCAGTATGCAAGGCTCTTGGCATCACCCCCATGCCTTCAAAGAGGAAGGTGACCCAGCTAGACAAAACAGAGATCAACATTATAGGTGAAATAAACTGTATCCTGATGTAGATTGCTATAGACCCATGGATACAACAGGTCATTGATATTCAAGTGGCTGACATTCCCGATGCATATGGAATCATCTTGGGAAGGGAATTCACCAAGGCACTAAATGGGTACACTGCTACAGACCTATCTTACATGTGGCTACCATGGAAGGGGCAGCCAAATCAAATCCGTATTAACCATGAACCCCATATGAAATATATGATCACAGAGAACAATAATATCAATGAGGTGTTGTTCGCTGAGACCGACCTGGGGAATTACCACCCTCTCTCCTACTAAAATGAGGTCAAGCTTCAGGAAGGTGTGAATGAAGTATTACTAGTGTTGTGTAGTCCTTCGACTGATTCTACACGAATGCCCCTAGACACAGAAATGTTGATAGAAGCCAATGATGAATCTGATAAGGATGACAACTGGGGACTACTAAGTGGCTTTCAAAAATTCATGGAGAAGTGCGCAAGGGATCAGCTTAGCCTAGGGGCCTGAATGAATTTATAGGATCTCTTGTTGCCTAACTAGTGCAGGGTTCACAATGTTGTACACTCTGAGTTTGATTGTTGCTTGTGTCAAGTAGCAATGGCGCATGTTAAAAAATTAGCTGCTCCTCAAATAGAAACGTTAAAGCAGACACCCGTGGAACCACTTGTTGATCATCGCATCAAACTAGAAAATTCCCCTAAGGTCACAGGACCAGCTACCCAGTTGAAAGGGAATAGAAGCTCAATTAGACCCGAAGATAAGGAACCCTCCGCATACTGGAGGCTCCAATTTGATGGATCCAAATCCAGGCAGGGAGCCCAGGCTTGGTTCAAACTCATCAGTCCAATGGGTAAGACATTTCTCGCTGCCCATAGATTGTAGTTCTATTGCACCAACAACGTAGCGGAATACGAGGCCTTAGTCCTTGGCCTTCTCATGGCCTTGAAGAAAAATGTAAAAATGTTGCAAGTTTTTAGGGATTTCGAGCTTGTGGTTAAAGAGGTCAGGAAGTTGTATTCCTGTCATGACCAAAGACTTACAAACTATAGGCATAGGGTTTGGGATCTCTTGGAGGGCTTAGATACATTCAATATACAATTGATCCCTCATACTCAGAATCATACAATTGATGCCTTAGCTCAAGAAGCCAACACTCTACTACCCCTCTCTGTCCGGGCTCAAGAAATTCATAGTTGAGCTGACATCTACGCCATCGGTCCTAGATAATGTTACCCACCTGCAAGTCTTCAATAATGACAAACATATCCTTCAATTTATCACAAGTTCTTACGTCTTCGCAGCTCAAATAATTGATGAAGCTGATCCACAGGAAGCCAAACTGGACATAGAGGGGGTTATTAACCTCAAAACTAATATGATCCCCGGGGGTATGGTTTAGTTGGAACACATATTCAATTTAGACTAGATTAGAGATTAGGATCAGCAAATGAAAAAGGAGGCCATAAGCAACCAGTGCAATGCTCACAACCTTGGGACGTCCAAGGAGATCAGGAATGTTTTTATCGGCAAGGTGTGCACGCCAGAAGAAAAGAAGGGAATAACGGATGTACTACGGAGGTATCATGACATAGTGGCATGGAGCTATGAAGATTTAAAAACTTATGACACTTTTGTCATCACTCACACCATCCCCCTTAAGAAGGAAGTGAGGCCATTCTGCCAGCGGCAGCGCCCTATCAATGCCTTGCTGGAACCTGTTGTTTACAAAGAGGTACAAAAGTTGCTCTCAGCAAGAATCATTTTTCTGGTTAGGCATTCCACATGGGTGGCCAACTTGGTTCCGGTCAGAAAAAAGAATGGGGAGATTAGATTGTGTGTAGATTTTCACAATCTGGGCCGCGCCTCAGAGAAAGACAACTATCCAGTACCTTCGTTGGATGAGTTGTTGCAGATCATCAACAGCTCCCAGATGATGTATTTCCTCAATGGATACTCTGGGTATAACTAGGTAATGGTACAATATGAGGATCATCACAAAATGGCATTCACCACTAAGTGGGGGACATTTGCATATAGGAGAATGCCTTTTGGGCTCATCAATGCTGATGCCACTTTTTAGCGTGTCATGGATGTTTCTTTCAAGGACCTGATCGACAAATGCATAATCATCTACATGGATGATTTAACCATATTTTCTAAAAAGCAGGGCAATCACGTCTCTAATTTATGCAAGGTATTCTAGAAATGCATGGAGTTCAAGATTTCCCTTAACCCTAAAAAGTGCATTTTTAGGGTGACTAAAGGCAGATTGTTTGGGCATATCATCTTAGAATAGGGGATCTCCATAGACCCCAAACGTATCGAGTCCTTACTCAAAATCCCACCCCCAGAAAGCAAGAAAGAATTAAAATCTTTCTTTGGAAAGATCAACTTTGTCCAGAAATTCATCACAGGTTTTGCAGAGATTGTTAAGCCTCTAAATGCTATGCTGAAACAAGATGCCAAAGTTGAAAGGACAGTCGATGCCAAACAATTCTTCGAATAAATCAAACGGGCCATCATTGAGGCACCTATGTTAGTTAGCCCAGATTATCTAAAGCCTTTCTACATCTACTCATTTGCTTCAGAGCATTCTTGTGCTAGCGTGTTGACCCAGAAGGGTGATGAAGGAAATGAGCATTCAATCACCTTTATGAGTGCTCCCCTCAAAGATGCTGAATTGCGATATCACAACATTGAAAAGTAGGCATATGCTCTCGTTAGAGAGGTGAAGAAATTTAGACACTATATCCTATGCAATAAGGTGTTTTCCATTGTCCCTGACCCAGTAGTAAAAATGTTGGTCATGCAAAATGAATTGGGTGAACGAAGAGCTAAATGGGTAACCTTGCTCCAAGAATATGACATGGAGATCCAATCGATGAAACTGGTGAGAGAATAGGCACTCATCTGCATAATTGCTAAAATAGTATCAGGAGCTGGACCCCAACTCACTGTGCAGTAGTACAAGCTTGAGGATGTCTCCCTTGGAGAGTGGTACCAGAATGTCGTCTACTATCTACTGAACCATAAGTGTCTGCTGCACCTGCAAGGAGTCCAAAAGCGGGCCTTGAGATTGAAAAGCAATGGCTACATGCTGAAAGATTCCATTCTCTACAAGAGGAACCATGAAGGCATTTATTTGAGATGCCTTGGCAAGGAAGAAGTAGATTGAGTCTTGAAAGAGTTCCACAAAAAATTTGGCACGGGACATGGTTATGGTTCTTCCACAGCACATCAGATATTGAGAGCAGGGTATTATTGGCCATCTGTCTTCAAGGATTCCCATTGCCATGTTCGTTCATGTCACACATGCCAGACCGCTGCCAACAGGGAAAAGAATGTTGCTATCCCACTGCAACCTGTGCTGGAGGTAAGGTCGTTTGGTCAATGGGGACTTGACTTCATCGGTCGGGTAAGCCTTCCATCATCTGTGGGACATAGGTACTTTCTTACCACTACTAATTACTGTACTAGATGGATGGAAGCAATAGTATGTAAGTAATGCACAACTGAAGTAGTTACTAATTTCCTAAAAAGTTTCATTTTAAATCACTTTGGTTGTCCTTATGCTTAGGTGTGTGATAAGGGACATGCGTTTGCTTCATTGAAATTTGCTAGTTGGGCATTTGACTATGGATTTTCCCTTAAATTATCATCTAATTACTACCCTTAGGGCAATGGCCTTGCCGAGTCCATGAATAAAAACCTAATTACTGTGATCAAGAAGTTGCTAGATAGGAATCACAAGGACTGGCATACTCAGCTCTATTTTTCCCTTTGGGCTGATCGCACTCGCCACAAGGTTGCCCTCGGTGATTCCCCATTCCACCTTGTTTATGGCCTAGAACCTATATTCCCCATCCATCTGAAGATTCCTACCCTTTAGTTCATCAATGATTTTTATGAGGGAGGAGATCATAGGGAAGCTCAGTTAGCTGAGCTCTTGCATTTAGAGGAAGTCTAAAACCGCACAATAGAAAAATTTTCCAAACATGAGGGCATAGTTAAAAGATGGTTCGACCACCGAGCTAAGATAAAGGCCTTTAGAATTGCAGATTTGGTCCTATATTGGGACAAGGCCCATGAAAAGAAAGGGGGACACAACAAATTCGACAAGGTCTGGCTTGGCCCCTTTCAAATAACTGAGATTTTGGGAGATAATGCCTTCTGCTTAAAGATCTTAACTGGTGAGAACGTCTCATTGCGAGTCAACGGGCAGCACTTGAAGTATTACTTCCAGGCTTGAGTTCGTTTGAGCTCTTCAGTGTAAATACTTGTGCATAGGTTAGGGTAGTTTGCTTTCTGGCTTGCTTGCATTTTGTTTGTGTCATTTTTTTTGTTTTCTCCCTCCTGGCAGTTTTTTTTTGAAAGTTGTTTCCTACTCCTTTGCGGTGGCTGTGCTTGCTCGACAAGCAATTCACTTTGCTATCCGTTCTTTGTGTTCTTCGGCTAAACATTCACTCTCGATTATTGGTCTTTGAAAGCTACCTGTGAATGATTTCCTTGCTTGAACTCAGCTCAGAACTTGACCCCTTAGCTGGATCTTCTTACACACATCTCGGATCTCGCACAAAACACATAATAATTATTTCTAAAGGACCATGCCATGGTTGTTATGATACCTTGGTGAGTGAAAAATCTTGAGTCTGCTCTAGTGACCACTACAATCTCAAACCCATTGTAGGCATCAATGCTTACCGGGTCGAACTAAATGATAAAAGAGAAGTGAAATATCAAAGCAAAGAGCAAAGGGATTCTGAAAAAAGGAAATAAACGATCGTATGGGTGTTCGAATAACTCTACCGAGGCTATGGATGCCCGGCCGGCAGTAGAGCAATATCCGTGAGATTGTAGCAACAACTCTGTCAGGGCTATGGATGCCTAACTGGCAGCAGAGCAATGTTCAAGTTACTTTTGGTGTTAGACGATTTATGTAGCTCACTCGGTTGACTTGGTAACCCTGGTCATTATCCCGAGGAAATGAGTGAACTCACTGCACACACTTCTAAGGTGTCCTATAAGCTAACCCCATTAAGGATCTTGTCCTCCTAGATTCATCTTTGGAAGCCACTCCTAGTTTGCAAAACTAGAGATTTTGGGTCCTAAATGAATATTTATCCCTAGAACACTCAGGAGCGTTCCCCAGCGGAGTCGTCATTTGTTGTGCCCTTAGCACACACGCCCTGTTCAGAATGGGGACCCTCTTTTATTTCACCTTGTTAGGTCATTTTTATCACTGCCTCATTTTGCATGCCCCCCTTTTTAATGTCTCAGATGGTCAATGTTACTTTAAGGACCCACCATAAATTGACCATGCCTTCCCCTTTTAGTTTTGTTGCATTATGGCGCCTCGCGGGGTCCCTCTGGCAGTTTGGCCCCGCCAACGGCCCGGGGCTTGGGCATTTGGGATTCTCCCTCCAGGTTTCCCTATTGGAATTTCCGTTCCCGGTGGCATCCACTCCATGTCCTTCCGGACCTTAGGGTACGAATCCCCATTCACCGTTTGCAAAAAAACTTGTTGAAATTTTCTACGGCGTCCCGCCCTCCGGGCCCCGGACCTCGGAGGTCTACTTCCAGGGTTTTGTCTGTGTTTTGCTGTCTGTGATGGCGAACTCCTTGCAGTGACCCACCCCTCGGATCCCACCAACTATTCTGCTGACCAAAGATTGCAGGAGCCCCTATTTGCCATGGGGTGTTCTGGGCCCGACCATCCGGAGTTCTGAGTCTGGAATTCTACGATGATTCCTCCGTTCTTGATGGCCGATATTCGGCAGAACTCCGTCCTCCAGGCCTTGTTTCCCTCATTACCACCACTGTTCAACCGACATGAAATATTTAAGCGTCCGCCATCTCGCGCCTCCCCGACCACCGGAACTCAGTTCTCCTGCTACCGTCGCTGACATTTGAATCCACCAACTTTTTTCTACCGTACCTGCATTAAATATGCATATTTATGGCAGTTAGGGGTATAAAATACCCACTGTGACCTATCATTTTCATCACAGGATTGCAGAACGATCGAACAAACTGCTATTTGGAGCCCACCGTCTTCAACAACGTCATGCTCACCACCCTCAGCATCATTCCGTCGACCGTAGGTGGATCCCGCGACTCCCCACATAGTGTGTTTGAGGTAGGCCATCCATTTGCCCTTCCCGAGCTTTTTTTCATGATTTCGAGATATTTAAATGAATGAACAATCATTAGAAGGGCATAAAATGATAAAACATGAAATTGCGCACAAACCCATGTGTTAAAAAATTGACAAACCTTTTATAAATGCCCTCCTCACCAATTCGGGTCTTTTCCTCACCACGGTCATTATTCATACAAAGAGATCATATCCTTTGGGCCCGGGGCTTGTCTTGGCCGTCCTAAACTCAAAACCTTGAACACCTACCAATGGTAATCTCTTCCATCAGGCCCGAGCCATCAGACTTCCCCATCCGGAAGTCACTCTTGTTGTCGTCGTTTGAAATTGCAAACTCCCCCCGCCTCCCAGATGCCATATCCTGACCGTCTCCTCGCCATGTAAACTTCAAAAATGAACATATGTCCTATGGGTCTCTTGGGCCTGGGAACCCGAGGTTCCCCAGGTGTTTTGCCATTGTTCATGATGAATCATGTAGGGCATCCCAGTCGCTGGGTTTCACCTTCCCGTTCGCTTTTATCTTTTGGTGATTTAACTCGTGCTCTCCTTTTTGTCTTCGAGCTCCTGGCATCGGATGTCCTTGCTTCATTTTCTGCTGACCTCATGGAAAACTCTTTGATGCCCTTCGTGCTCCGGGCCCCACCCTTTTCCTCACTGATTGGATTTTCTTTTCGGATTATCACCTTTTGGACCCTTGGTCCTGGTGTCTAGACATTCGTTCTTGGAAGTCCACCTTTCTCCCACCGTCAGGGAGATTACACCCCATCCATCCAATCACCGGGCCCCAAACTCCCGTCTACCGCTGGTTGCCTCGTGAACCGCTGATGGCTTTCAACTCGCCGGGCTCCGTGACCTGGGACTGCTGTCCTCGGCCGCCGTTCCTAAACAGAAAATCTTATCTGGTGTCCCGATCCCCAAGCTCCATCTTGCCGATTACTGCCAAGCTCAAAAGAAAAACCATGACACCAGGATCTTACTGCTAGACTTCCCCTCCCGGACTTCCGTCTGACATTTGTCGTCCCAAACGGTGAGGTTCGGGCACCTCCCCGGTGCCGCTGGCCCGAGTGCTCAAAATGAAATAACATATTGCCGGCTGCCCTTTGGCCCTCCGAGGCCCGAACCCCGGATTGCCATCTCTGGATTTCTGTTTTCTATCTGCCACTCCAAACTTCTATCTCCCAATAGCTTTCCGGCCTATGACCTCTGAACTCTCCTAAATCGATCCAAGCGGGCCCAAATCTGAGATCTAACTTCAACCCACATCCTGAATTTTAGTCCTCTTCATCATGAACCTCTTGAAATATTAAAATGTGATCAAAGAAAGTCTCTGGGGCTTTCCACTACATTTTCCCTTCCAAACAACATTCCTTTTGGGCAAGTCCGGCCCTCTAGGCCCAGATGGTCTAATTGCCCTTAATCAAAATATCAATAACATTTTGAGATGAAAGTTCATGATATGCTTGATTGATTATTTGAAATAGATGTTATTTTTAAGATGTTGATTAACATGAATGTTTTTGATGATCTATTTTGCTAACTTTGTCCTTACTTGCAGAATATATGGAATCAGGTGCAGGAACTTCAGGGGCATCTGCCGGAGGGGACAAGGGGAAGAAGTCAGGAAGGACCCCTCGAGGGAAAGAAGACAAGCACCAGATGAAGTACCAATTCCAGGGTGAGCAGCTCCACTCAAAGGTCACAACAGATTGGAAGGAGATCACAGACACCAACATTGGCCAGGTGGATATCGATGAATTCATGCAGAGAGTCAGGGTCAACCCGACAACAAAGAATGCCAGGTTAATAAGAAAAAGTGGAATAGCTAAGGCTGCGAGATTCCCTCCATCCCTCGTGGTGCCTGAGCTGGTCATGGCTTGTCGGGAAGCATACCAAACTGATATAAGGACAATTGTTGATAAGGAGGGCAACATTCTCACTGACATGTCGCCAGAAGGGATCACCAAGACCTTCCACATTCCCACATTCCAACAAATGGAGGTCCCCACCTTAGAAGAATGTCAGGCGGCGTGGGATGATAATCTGACTAGATGTAAGAAGTCAATAAACCTACATTGGCTCAAGGAAAGACGGGGCAGTGTTGCGAAGGTTCCTTAGGAGCTCTTCTGTAGTGATTTCCACTAGGATTACCATGACCTGGTAACCATGTTGAGCAGGGTTATGGGTCTTCCTACGACTGCCTACTTTAAGGAGTGGATGGCATACTTCATTGAGTAGATCCTATGTGGAAACGAGGATGTCACGAGAAAGGTTTCATTCTACTGGGGAGGAATCATAAGCAACTGCTTCCATGAGCAGTTTTTTAACGTAAATAACAGCTCCAAGTTTTACATGACTTCCTACCTTGTCTATTCCTTGGCAGATCAAAGATAGTATAGCGGGTTGTTTGTGGCACCTGATGAGGGGCAGAAGCAAGGATTCAAACCCTTTGATAAATATCCACAGCTCTAGTACCACAACTTTAAAAGAAATTATTGTAGAGTGAACGATGACTTCATTGGCCACATCATCAGGTTAATTGCTGGAGACTTTGAGAGGAGGGTCTCCCATAGTGCCAGAGCGCTTTTGAAGCAATACGTCTTCCTCTATATCCAATACTCGAAGTTCACGTATATCCATGCCCAGGGCTTTATTGAAAGGCCGAATAGATTGCCCCAGTATCCCAATGATCGAATCATCCTCCTAGAGCTTTCCTGGCAACTCCAGCACCTACAGGTAATATTTAGCAACAAACATATAGCGGGGGTCTCCTACCCCATGACCCTTAGCCAAGGCATGTACAGATTGTAAACCTCCTAATGTGATGGTAATTCTAAGAAGGAACTGAAGGATTACCATTTCTACCTACACACTGCTCACCTATGGATGGACCTGCATGGCCACATCAAGAAAGCACTGGGGCCAACATATGCCCATCTCCATCACATCAAGGATTTCTAGGCTGACTGCCAGGATGACAAGGAAGTGCACGCAAGGAAGTACATGTGAATGACGGTGCAGTTCCTAAGAAGGGTACAACCATTCCCCGTGCCAGACCAAGTCAAGGAGGATGAGTCCACCATCATGTATCTGAGGTACACTACAGTTACCAACCTACAAATACTGTCAATTGACTAGGACAAACAAGAGGTTGATGACCTGGACACCATAATCCAACGAATCTTGACCCATACCAAGGAGTGGATTGATGGGCAGGTGGCTCATCTAAAGCGACGAGTAGTATTGACCTATGAAGGGCTCAAAAGCGAGCCTAGTGCCACAGAGGATGTTGCTACCACCACTTCAATTGGTGGGACTTCCAAGTCTCCTCCAGTCACCAGGTATAGGAAAAGAAAAGAAACAGAAACTGCATAGTCTCCAGACTCCAAGGCCTCTGCAAAGAAAGAAGCAGGAGGCTCGCCTCCCAAAAGACTCAAGCTGGTAGGGAGTACTACAGAAGAACCTTTGACCCAAGAGAATGAATGAGTAGGTGTGACAGAATTGTATTCTCCCTTGGCTCTCTCCACCCCTCATGTTGCACCAACCACCTCCCTGGCTATGGTCGCTGCATCCCCACTGACAGTGGACATTTCTATCCATCTTGCCCCTTCGCCTCCGACCGAGTCTATAATACTTATTGACTCATCTTCTGCCATGACTTCTCCCCCTTCCTCTGCTGCTATGTTGCCAATCACGTCACTCCCTCTAGCAATAATAACATCACCTATTCCTCTTGCCACTATGCCCGAGGCTCTTTCAAGGCACATGAAAAACCTTCCCCCTGAGCTCTCTCATATCTTAATGGACCCAACCCTCCAAGCAGCCCTTATGCAGGTCCTTGCAACTGCTCAACCTTCACAACCACTGACAGGGCCACCAGCCATGGAGGCCACAATGCTAATCTCAAAGGAGTTGGAAGAACAAAAGAAGGAGGCCTCGAAGCCTGTTGAGGAGGAGGCCGATGAGTACCATGAGCACCCAGAGTACGGACACCAAACCGTCGATCGGGTGGTTTATGAGGAGGAAGAAATGGGCTCTTTCGAGAGTGGGGACGAGGAGGATGGCTCGGGTGCTAAGGAAATCATTCAAACCTTTCATGATGACCTTGAGGAGGAAATGGCACAACAACTAAAGGACATTGGAGCAGAAACAAAAGGGTCACCACATGATGAAGAAGGGTAGCCATCAGAGGAAAAATAGCTAAAGGATTTGACTGAGGCTGAAACCCATATTGTCAAAAGCCCCAAGGATGAGGGTACTGAGGAAAAGAAGGAAGAAGAAATAGTAAGAAAAGAAAGCCCCATTCAGCAACCATCCACCGGGCTACCTATCAAACGCCTCATGTTTGTTCATGACTCCAATGAGGAGGAGGAGGATGCTACCAAAGAGAAAGGAGAATCCCCAAAAGAAAAGGAAGCGAAAATCTTGGCATTGACTAAGAAGGGCGAGGGTGACCACGATTCACCCAAGGGGAAATCTATTGTGCCTGAGTGGTTGGAGAAGCAGCTCAAAAGAAAAACCCCTGTGCTAAAGGACCCAAGGGAAAGGTTAGAGGCCATCTTGGCTCAAGCCCAAATTATGACGAAGAAGGAGAAGAAGCCCAAGGTCCTGTCCAAAGTAACAATGGACGCTTCTGGCTGTCGAGCGACACAAATTGCAACACCCACAATTGGCCAGTCTAGGGTAAGCTATAATGTCTCCACCATTGACTTGGGAATGGAAACCAAAGAACAGAAGGTCAAATATCTTGAGGAGTTAGTGGCTACAGTGGTGCACCTGATAAAACAAGATAAAATCTTGAAGGATGAGCTCAAGGCGCAGATTGCAGCTTAATGGATTACATTCAGCAATGGTCTTCAGTGGACGACCTGCCTACTACATCCACGGCCACACCTCAGCTGCTTTCCAAGGAACAGATCAACAAAATGGAGAGAAGAAAGAACTTGGAGAAGAAGACAGAGGATTGTTTTTGACAAGTCTCATACGTTGGGAACATGGGAATTAGCTGGGCTGTGCGGATAGCGAAAGAGTTGTTGGACCTAATGCAGTCTCTGGAGAGCACAAAGAAACTCTACACCAATTTCCCCGCAACTTACGACTCCACCTTTCCAAGGATTGAAGCTATCATTCGGATGCCTGAAGCCATGTGGGAGGAGAAGCTTGCATTTAAGAAAGAAGATCACTAGCTGATGGATGTGTGGCACTGATATTTTAACAACTAGAAGGAGAGGTTAGAGAAAATCATGAGCAAGGTAGATCTGGACATTGAATGAATCAAAGAGATCCAGGCAGAATGTTCTTGATATCTTAAAATGATGATGGGCTATAATATTCCTACTATGTAAATGGATCCAGAAAAGATAAAACCCTACTTCCAGGAGAAGATGAAAGATGGGATGGCTAGAGAAATCACAATGGAATTCCTAAGTTTTTTTTCCCATGCCTTCGATCAATCAGAGATTTTCAGAGACCAAGGCTTGAAGTATGATGAGGATTGAAATAGGCTAGAGGATAATGCAAAGGAGTAGAGCTACCAGGCACTGCGATGTGAAATCCTCGAAATAGACAAGCTCCAGGAAGTCATCCTCAAATACATAGAACACACTACTTTCGAGGGACAGTAGGACAGCCTAGTCAAAGATGAACTTCCTGAAGAGTAGCTATAGCAAAACAACAATCTGCTAAAAGACAAAAGAGCTACAGTGCCATCAACAAGAAGATGAAATAGGGAAGAGATAAAATGTAATTTTTAAATTGCTAGATATTGGGGGGTAGGTGAAACCCTATTTTGTAATGAATCTTGGCCACACAATAAGAATTAATCTTGGCCATTCATTTGATTTTTTGAAAACTATAAATAGGGTTCTCCTGTCATTTGCAAGGACAAAGTTGAGTTGTTGTAAAAACATGCTGCAGAAATTTATAAAGAAAAGGCATTGACTTGGTGTAATTCCTTAGTTTCTCTCATGTTGCTTGATTCAATCTCCAGTGTTAGATGTTTGACTTAGGTTTTATTGCTATCTAGTTAGCTGTCTTCTTTCTTTGGATAGATTTTAGGAATGCTGTTGGGTGATTATGAAAATTCTTGCCATGTTGATGATTTCTTTGTCCATACTTTTTGATGTTTGCTGATGGTAGATAACTATGCAAAGTTAGCCTGGACTTGATTTGAAAGCTGCTCCAAACATTTATCTTTGATTCATGCATGCATGTGGTGGATGAAGGATAAAATATCTACAGACCTTAGAAGATAGCACAATTTCCATGATACTGTGAAATCCCTGGTTAAGTGGGATATTGTTTTGAGAAATTGTCCATTGTAGGAACTCCATTGTCACTATTCATAGCTAGTTGTAGACTTAGGAACTTTCCCTCTTCCTTGCCTTCTTTTTTTTTAATAGCTGACCTATGTTAAGGTTCATTGCACATTGTAAAGCCAAATCCAACAACAAAATGGAGTCCAAGACTACTGTTTGAACCTACAGCCAATGCATAACAATTTTCCATCCTAAGAACTCCATTCCAGGATCCAACTTCCATGCTTTGTATCCATGCTTTGCATTTCCTACGTAAGACCGCCTTATAACTCCAACAAATCACATAAAACTACTAAGGTATCTAAGCAATGTCATGACCTGACATCTGAGAGACCTTGGGATAGTGTTCTACAATTTGATTGTGGAAGATTGTCTTTAAAGAGAGGTAGTGCACCTACACGCTGCCTGTGTTGAGAGGTCCATAAAAAACATATCAATAGGTCCCACCAAAGGGGACTCATTTTCCCAAGGTGGAAAATGGATTCCACTACTGCTATTTGAAGGTGGGTTTTCAGGGTATGAGATAATTAAATTCCATTTGTCAGGTTTTATGTTATTTCTCAGGTAAAATAGGCCTCTAGGTCAAAATTAATGGGTCTAAGGGGCCTATAAATGATGTTTTGAAAGGTAAATGATGTAAAGGGACTCAAAAGTGGGTCCAATTATGTGTGAAATTATTTCTTTTCTTAAGAGGGTCCAATTTTCTATGACACATTTAGCCTCCACTTTAGGGCCCATATGACTCTATGTGCATATGTACGCTAAAGGACTCTAAATGATGCACCTTATTACATAAAATTAAACTCATTCAAAGGATGGGAGAATGAAGCCTCTAGTGTAGTTATCTACATAGCCACAACATTAGGAACTGCATCCTACAACAGACATTTGTTAATATTCTAAACATCCTTTTATCTAACTCGTAGGAATCCAATTCGAGGGTAGATGTATGCCCCCCCTTGATTTTTCTTGCTTTACAGAGGTGGAATCAAGGTAGCAAACTAGCCATGTCGAATAAGAAACATCATATCATTGGGAATTTCCAAGTACCATGCCACATAATGATAGATGTATTATCATGTCGAGTTTGGAATCATGATTCCAATGCATCAAATAGCATTAAAAATGGATTACCCTAGCTCTTGTTATGTTGATTTGAAGAATATATACATTATGAGTTCTTGAAAAGATGATAACTATATGTTAATGTGTAAAAGTAAAAAAGAGAAGAAAAGTGATTGAAAGAAGGAGAAGAAAGTAACTTGTCACTTACTATTCATTTTAAATTTGTGTAGCTTGAGAGTGACGAGTGAGAAAAGAACATGCTAAGAAGACAGGACTACACACCTTCACAACTGGATGATCTTCATGAGCAGGTGGCATGCGGTGAGCTGTATTATGAGGTGAGTTGACTTTGCAACTTTTTCCTTGTTATTTTTTAATAATTTAGTGATTTTAATGCATGGATAGGTTAATTTAGGGTTCTTGGAATTTTTTTTGCAAAGTGTCCCATTTGTTCGTAGAGTGTCCCTTTTATTCGCAAAGTGTCTCGTTTCTTCGTGAAGTGTCCTATTTTCTTCACGAAGTGTCTCATTTCTTTAAAAAATGTCCAAAAAGGGTTCTAAATTGTCTAGGGACATTAAAAAAGCATACTAGATTGACTTTAGCACACTTGCATGATGAATAATTTGAGGATTGAAGATATTAGATGAAATTTAGAGCATTTTGTGATGATTTTGATAGGTCTTTGGCTGGTTGCAATAGAAGCTAGGGGGAAGACAACTTACATTTATGAGAGATCATGTGCCAACACTATTAATGGTAGAGGTAGAGCATTTACAGTCAGTGGGTATCTATTGTGAATATTTGATGCTACCCATGAGATACCATGATGCCATGTTGATGGCTTTGTGTAAGCATTGGGATGTTGATACTTGTACCTTTCATCTTCCCACTAGGGAAATGACTATCACTCTCAAGGACATACACCACATTATTCGAGTTCCCATTTGGGAAGAGCGGGTATATTTTTGGGGGGATCGGTCATTCTAGGAGAAGAAGAGAGACATGCAGTATTGTTTAGGTGGACCAATACATGATGAGAGGGTTAGAGAATAGATCAAGCTGCTTATGTTACTGTATTTGTGAGCTCCTATGGTCAAATGAATTATGATGCATACAGTGGCATTAGTTCATAATCTAGATGGATGGGAAACACAATTGGATGGGGGACTGGTACACTTGATACGAGGGATGTATGAGTAGAGGACACTCTATGCTTGGGGCCACTACATTCTAGAACACATATTATGATCTTGGTTGGTTTTTATTTTGAGAGTTTGATAGTATGGTCCATTGTACGCTTCTACAGGTGTGGTTCCTTAAGCATATCACATGTACCAGGCCCATCAGATACCCTTGTACTATAGCTATAGGATATCCATGAGCATTCAACTATCCTTTGCGATGCCTATGGAAGTATGGGGATTTACAATTTTGGAGGGTGAGATTTGACTGGCTAGAGGAGGATGAGATCCTATGGAGACCTTATCTACTCACTTTATAGTGTCCAAATCCCACTGGACAACTACGAAGGATGCACATGGATAGGTATTTAGCTAGGAGGCATCACTACATGTTGTATGACCATTCTATTATGGGTGAGTCATGCAACAATTTAGATAGGTGCAGACATCATTGAGGGCATGCCCCTTCATTAGATGATTAGTGCAGAGTTCCCAGAGGCCAAGTGATATTGTTTGGTTGACTATAGATCATGTTTGTGAGAGTGATTTTGATGATTCAAATCATGACCAGCCACCAACATCTGATGTTGATGATGTTAGTAGCATAGACTAGTACAAGGTGTGTTGGTCATATGCACAACCAACTCTTGTGTTCCCCATGGATTTCTCTATGGGTGATGCAGAGCTAGCAGCAGATCAGGGTGATGAACTAGAGGAGAGAGCAGAGGAGATATAGTATAGGCCAACATATATTTTCAAAGATGTGATCAATGATGAGTACTAGTCTGAGGACGATCTTGATTATGAGGACCAGGATGAAGGGGAGGATTATTATTACGATGAGGAGCCACCCTTGAGTGAGGGTGATGAGGTAGCTATTGAGGATCGGTATGAGCATGGAGAGTCCTCACATACTTACAAAACCAGATCATAGGCAGTAGCTACAACAAAAATCAACACTCAGAGTTAGAGAGAGGCTAGCACATCCTCCATGCCCCCCAGAGAGGATGAGGTTGACATTCCTCATGCATCTGAAGACATAGGTGATGATATTTGATATTATGCATGTCCTTTAGTTATTTATGCTTGGGCATGTGCAGGATCATGGTATGCCAAAAAGTGGCAATGGAGAAAAAAATACGTGTTTCTACGACTCAAAAATGCAAAAAAGTTGAGTTGACTTTATGGGGCTCGGGTGACTACCGAGGTAAAGCAAATACCTAGATTTAAAAATCAGATATCTGATTCAAATCGGATATCCAATTTTTTAAACATATATATATATATTATGGGCCGAATGAAACTGACCAAAACTCATTTTGTTTCGGCTTAACCGTGGCAGGTGCACAGTGGAAAGCGCAAATCAGATATCCAATTTCAAATCCATCTACAACAGGTAAGATTCTTGATTTTTTATTTGCTCTAATCAAATTTTTAATTATATTTGTTTAATTTTAGTTGATTTTTTTCAAAATAGGGTTTTTTGATAGATATTTTATGAAAACTTTGAGTTTAGCATGGATTTTGATGAAAATTGAATGTTTGCAATGGATTTTGATGAAAGTTTGAACGGTTTGCAATGGATTTTCACTTTTAAAAATAATGTTTTTATGTATTTGGATTAAAAAACAGTAGAATTTTTATAGATTTTTGTTAAAAGCTAGGTTTTTGTTGGATTTTTTTAAAAACTAGGGGTATCTAAAATACACTACATAAAGACCTACAATGAATTCAACAATTCTTAAGCATTGAACCTTTGGATGGAGAAGCAATTCCTCTTTTGGATAGCATTGGGAAGTTGGTAAATGATTAGGAAGGGATAGAAGTGTTACGTAGCCTAGCTAATATAGTAGATTCTAATATTCCTTTGGTAACTAGTTTCACGAAATTTTTGACTAATGCTCAAAATCCTTTTGGAAAATAAGTTTCCTCTCCCACAATAATGCCTTCTATTCCCAACTTTACACCTCCATTCATAGCATCAATGATGGAATATAACAATGGTTTAAACTCAAGCTTAGGAATTTCTAGTGGAAATTATAATAGTTTTGTCCCTTCACCTATAACACCTCCATATTCATCACCCCTCCTAAACATGAAATATAATATCCCACCATTCCTCCATACTAGTTCACCATACTTGAAAAACTCTTACAACATGTGGCCCAATGATTTTGTGATAAATCAACTTTTTTATTTAAAGTATGACAGTATTACAACAAATTTCAAACTTAAACCAAAATCAAACCAATAGTAAACATCCAAAATACCTTATACATAGTTCATTAATGTTCACTATTTTAAATACACCTATACTACAAAACATTGAAATACCTCACTTTGGAAAGTACAATGGTAAAAAATATCCTAATAACCATTTGTTTGTTTTTACTACCTTGTGTAGAGACTTTATTTTTGAAGATTCACTCATAGTGAAACTCTTTTCTAGATCATTGAAAGATATGGCCTTGGATTGGTTTTTTTCATTGTCAGCCCAATCAATTTACCTCTTTATACAACTCTATTAATGATTTCCTCCAACACTTTCAAGTGAACATCAGTCCTCAAGTTACATTAACAAATTTAGTTCATTGTAATCAAGGACCCAAACAGAAAATAAAAAACTTTATGAAATGATACTAATCCCTTTATTTGAAATTCTCCTATAGTCTTCAAGATGCTGACATTCAAAGGGTGTTTATAGGTAACTTACAACCTAATATTCAACATAAGAAATTGCTAATGAAATATCCATCCCACACGCTTTTGTATAAACTCTTCATGATTATCTAATATCGACAGTTGGTAAGGAAGGTACCCCTTCATAGGCTCCTATTGGTCAATCATATAAGCTCAAGTGCCTCAAAACAACTAATAATCATTTAAAAAGAAAACAAAATATTCATTACTTGATGTAAACATTCATGTCAAACCGCTTCATAATATTGGAGATGTATAACTATCAGAACATAACTCTAGATATAAATTTAGCCATGATAGGAAAATTTTCATAGTTGTTTGATTCTCTCCATGTGATCATGTTGTAATTGTTAAACAAGAATATGATTCAACTTCCTCCAATTAGTCATATTCAAACAATTAAACCTTTACCACCAAACTTTAATGCAAAAACATTTTTTCAATATCATCGTACACCTTGACATGATATGGAAATATGTAAGCATATTTATAACCAAGTGCAAGACCTCATTCCAATCAAATCTAGTTGGATGACCTATTAATGACAAAGTAAATAAATTGGTTTTTTCACCTAATGATTACTTACAAATATTTACAAGCCCATTGCCAATTCATTCAACAAACTTTGTTCAATACAATGATAATGAAGAAGATGATAATGATTTTTCCATCTTTATAAACATTATTAATATTCAAATCATAAAGGAAAAACCAATATTTTGTTTGACATTTTACATATATTGATTCTTCTATAACTACACTCGATGGTACTCATGGTCAAGTTTGCAAAACCTTAAAAGGGGAATGCCTAATAATCCCATGCACATAGTGAATATGATCAAAAAAGAGTTATTGTATGTACATGAACTTTATGCAGATGATTAGTATGAACAACTCAAAAGCATGATTAAAAGCCCATGATGGTTATGGCTTCCCTATAATTGGTTTGATAACTCCGAGGCTAACCTAAACATTGGGTGGTTTTGATAGATTTTATGCACCTTGAGTTTAGCATGGATTTGATGAAATTTGAAATGTTTGCAATGATTCGACTTCAAAATAGTGTTTTTATGTATCTATAATTTGCACTAGGAAAATTATAGATTTCGTTAAAACTAGGTATTTTTGCACATTTTCATTTATATCTTTAATTTTAATTAGATTGATTTGTTTTTATATTGAATTGCTTACTATGTAAGGACAATGAAAATGCACCAATTCCACCACCTCCACCACCTCCACCTCCTCCACCTCCTCCACCTCCACCTCCTCCACCTCCACCACCTCCACCTCAACCACCTCCACCACCACCTCCTCCACCACCTCCACAGCCATCAATTAAGGAATTAATTTCTAAAAAATTGCAACAATTAAGGGGAATTTCTGAAGTTTATACGAGAGTCCCTCGATTATCTTTGATGTCAAACACAATGAATGAAATAATTAAAAATATAGAAACCCTCTCCTCACAACATAATGCCTTTCATTCATGGTGAGAAGACATGAGAGAATATTATGCATGTGGATTGTCCTATGATGATGTGAACGATCTTGGAATAACTAAAGCCCAAATAGCCTCTTTATTTGTTAACCCCTGCACTGGTTTGCCAGTTAATGTTAATAAAACAAAACTTTCTATAAAATGGCGCACTCATAGAGACATTGTAGAAAAATTTTGGGATTGTTGGTGTACGGTTTTTTTGAAACCACCGAACAACAATTTGGATGTACCATTTTACTTTATAAAAAAATTATATGCTAAGTTTGTGTTACGGCATCATGTCAATTACTTTGACATTAGACCCTTCCAGGGCATTAATGGAGGTATGCCCCAGGATAGAGCAGGGGTAGTTAGAGTAATACCCCGCCCACCTGTTCCCCTCCCTTGCCTTCCTCCGCCACCTCCAGTATACCATCCAGATATTATGTAGGATGCGGCCACATAGACTATCCATGCTATTCACTCTTTGAGTGGTCTTTTGGTTTCACATGCTTCTGTAGTAGCTTAGCCACATTCTGGTGATGTTGGTGATGGCTCGAGTGCTATTGCATCATCCTCGTTAGGTCCACATATTTGTGTACCACATACTTGCTCCATGTGCCACCAAATATGCTTGGGTCCTCTTGTAGAGCATGCCGAGCATCCCCTAGACACTTCTGATTATGACTTCCATGATGTGGACATTATAGATCAGACGCAGGGGAGTTGAGCACACCATACAGAGTCCTCTCCTACTAGAGAGGGGGACATTGGAATAGTGACATAGGTAAAATTTAAGTTGTGAATTTATAACTTGCATTTGTTTTTAAATGAATATTAATAAGAGATAGTATAATGTACTAATATTTATTTACATGGTCTATTTAACAGTTGATGTCCGAGGAAGAGCTGGAAAATGTGACAGATAGCACCCTAAGGGCCATTTCATTTGGCCTGGACACACACATAGTATATAATTTTGCACTCACTCATTTACATTTAT